>OVBL01000815.1:600000-925856 GCA_900406555.1 Pseudoturritis turrita
CACCAAAATTCACATTAAGTTAAATCATTTATTTCTTTTTTGTTTAAACATATAATCATTATTTAAGGAAGTAAATTATTCTGCCAAATCTTTATTTGTTATAAAAAAACTCTAGAAAACGTATTATTCTTCGAAATTGACCCCTGAGGAATGTACTACATTTGGAAGAGTTCCCATATGATATGAAATTGCGTTGTGAAAATACAATTCGGGTGAACACAAAGTCTCACACATATATATATATATATATATATATATATATATATATATATATATAAATAATAATAATAAAGTTTTTGAGCTTAAAAAAAACTTTTAAATTGGAAATATTTGGGAGTTTCGCATTCTCTCATTTGCTTACAGCCGCCGATCAGGATTTCACCCTATAATCCAACAGTTCGTAACGTAACTATACATTGGCAACACTCTCCAGATTCATGTAACAAAATTAGGTGTTTATTGACAAGGTCGACCCGAGTCCAAGCACACCAAACATGGATTTGAGACTCTTTAAAAGTTCGATCCGATATTATCTACAAAACGATCTATTATTTATGAAAATATGTAAATCAATCTCTCTTTTTTCTCTAACTTGCTGTTTTATTAAACTTAGGACCGATTCTGGTTATGGGATCTTACACCGCATATATATGTATATTTTTTTTGGAATCAAAGAAAGAAAAAATATCATAAATCTCATTAAACATAGATTGAAAAAGAAGATTGGATAGAAATGAAAAAGAAGATTGGATAGAAATCTTAGTGCAAAGACAGATAATTTAGTGAGCTAAATATGGTTAAAAGAAGTGAAGTTTGGTTTTGTCACCCACATTATGAAAAGTAGTTTCTATCCAATCCGTCATGCGTGGTTGGTACGTGGTGATGATAATTGATACCATAGGTCGTAATTGCGGTAGAAGCTTTTGCTAGACAAAAGATTATGGGGAAAAAGACTCAGGATAATGTGAAGGAAAGAGCGAATAGAGCCGCATATGATATTTTTGCTGGAATAGAAAAAAAAAAACAGATCATAAATTTCTTCAAACAAAGATTGGATAGAAATCTTAGTGCAAAGACACCGAAAACACTAGTGAAAAAACAAACACAAGATAACAATTAGTCGAGAGGAAGTGGAAGAGGCCAGTAAGGGAATTTCAAGTCCCTTAATAATTCTTTATCTTTTTTGTAGATTTTTTTGAAGAAGTTAGTGCATGTTTTGGTGGTAAGATCATAAACACCAAAGTTGTAGCCCACAAAGTAGATGCAATTAGGCCTTCGTCCAGGGGACGAGCTTGCCGGGACGCATATAGCCTCACTATGTCCAAGAAAAATGCAAAGATCTCCAATATCTTCTGTGTAGATCATATTCTTATCAACTTCATCATCCCCTGTTTCCTCTGCTCTAAACACCATGAAATGGTTTGTTATGTGCATCAATGATCTTAACCCAACCTTGTCGTAATCTTCGTCCAAGTCCTCACCGTACCTGCAAAGACACCATAATGCCAATACGATACTCAAGAAAAGAAAAGAGATACAAAATAAAAACTATCTACTTAATAAGATTTTATACATACCACTTGACAAGGAAAAGTTCTCCGGTGGGTGATTCCACTAGGTGGTAGGTCTTGGAACAAGGACTAACGATATCCAGCTCGCCAAGCACCGAGTTAGGAAGATCGTCAAACAACATGTAAATAAACTCGGGTTGGTCTTCTTCCTTGAAATGGAGATCCAAAGAGCACAAGTGTTCGCCTCCAGGTGATGGAATATAGAACTTTTGATCTTTCTTGGAGAACATTAAACTCGAAAAAGGGCTTATAGACTCAGGCATGGCTTTGATGTTAATCCATTTAGGGTTACCAAAAGGCCTACAAAGACTTAACCGGGATCCCGAAAACTTGACACCCACTACCCAATCTTTATCTCGAAGAGGTAAACAAGACATTGCAATGTTTTGGATTTTGGAACCACTAGGCAAAGGAGGTAGAGAAGTTAGCACTGCTTCTACGTCAAGGTTAGATGGATTGTGATTGATCCGGATACGTAAGGAATTATCATCATCACCGTTTTTGTCCAAAAGCGTGAATGTCAATGACCCATTACGTGAAAATCCGAAAGTCATCGCATTACGGACCTCATCCCTGAGTTTCGAGTCCACAATCACGATTCCCTTTTTGCAGCAATTTGGGTAATCTAGTTCATAACATGTTGCTACGCGACCATCGTAGTAACTGTCTTGGATGTTTAGGAGATAGTCAATCAACATAAACGGATAGGTTGGTGTTGATGAGAACAACCTAACGTTTTTGTGTCTCTACAAAGCATTTATACGTACGATTGAAATGAAATCATCAGAAACAACAAAAACCAAAAGTTTAAAAGAAAACAAAACAGAGCAAATATAGAAAAGCTTTACTTACGAGAACATTTTTGAAGACGGAGGAGGGTTTGAGAAGTCGGAGCTGAGACATTTTTGAAAACATATGTTGTGATGTGATTACTCATCTTCTTCTCCATCTCTGTTTTATACTAATTTACATAGAATATTACGCCTTGCCCACCAAGTTCACATTAAATAGATAATCAATTATTTAAGGAAGTCTGAAAAATCAAAATGTATTCTTCGAAACTGAATGTACTGCATTTGGAATTATCTGAAATTACGTTCTGTCCCAGGAAAATAATCAAATCAAGAAACATTTATTTTCCGTTTGGTTTCGATTCCCGGTTTAGCTTCTAATCCCAGTTCGGGGTAGGTAAAAAGTAGAGCTAACCATATGGTCGGTTCTGAATACAAACAAATAAAAAATGGTTTGCAAATTGCAGCTTTATAAAAATCAGGATTAGTTTTATTATACAAAAGGATTTTTTTTTTAACAAAAATATGAAAAATAATTTTTATTCTTTCAAGTTTACAGTTTTATAAAATTAAGCATCGGTTTTGGCTAACCTAACAATAAATGGACGTATGATATTGATACTCACTAGTGGAGGTATCCACGCCCAAGACATTAAAATTTCGAGAATTAAACTTTTACAAAAATTGATAGGTTTAAATTATATTCATATATATACTTGATGAGAGTATGGGTTTAAATGGTAACATAATTTTTTTTTTGCAAGATTCGGCTAGATTCAACAATTCTACCACCGCCATTTGCTATCTAAAAAACTTCCGCCAGATTCAGCAATTCTACAAAAAAATTCCGCTAGATTCAGTTAAATTCAACAATGCAGCAAATAAATATCGCTAGATTTAATAAGTATTTCATCATCAATTGATACATAGATATATTTATTGTGGATAAAAACTCGGATAATAATGGATATGAGAGTTGGGTAAATATTTAGGATATTGAAAATCACATATGAAATCTTTTAAAAAATGGATCGAATAATACGAGTAGGATATGGATAATTCGAATATTTAAAATCAATATCAAACGAGTAATATAATTTTGATAAAAACTATAGAATTTTTTTTTTGAAAACCGAAATTCAGCAACTTGCATTAATTTTGATGAAAATATTTTTTTTGGATTAATTTGCTTTATTTGTAAGATAATTCAAGCCATAAATTATTGTTTTATGTAAAATTTTCTATATTTCAGATATTTTATTTCATAGGTAAGTTAATTTATTATTATTAAAACTATCAATATTTAATTTTACTATTTGAAGTTGTTAGTACAAAAATAGTAAACTAAAAATTGAAATAATGTAATTTTAATAAAAATAAACAGTTAATAATTAATTTTGGTAGCTTATGGTTTTATATGATAATTTTTTCGGAGAATTTTCGTCATTTTAAACAACTACTGGGGGATCCGCTCTTGCGCAATCAACAAATACGTGAAGGCTTCGGAAAACACAATGGGGGATGTTTTTCGACGGCTCTCCGATGCTCAAGTCAGAAAAGAGCAAATAAAGAAGGAAGAGAAAAGACCACGAGGAGACGTAGAGGGCGAAAGGAAGGAAGTCGGAAAATGAAAAAGAGAGAGAGAATGAATAACTCCGGGCTGAAAGGGGTGGTCCGCGGAGTATCTCTAAAAGTTTGGTGGAGAAATTTGGTGGTTAGAGAGAGAGAGAGAGAGAGAGAGAGAGAGAGAGAGAGAGAGAGAGAGAGAGAGAGAGAGAGAGAGAGAGAGAGAGAGAGAGAGAGAGAGAGAGAGAGAGAGAGAGAGAGAGTAGTATTCCGGCCAAAGGAACGGCCGGAGAAGAAGAAAACTCCAATATGAGATCGGAAGAAATTGTCTTAAACAACCGGAAAAGAGATTGAGGCTCAAGGGAATGGACCTTAGTCTCGAAAAGATAGGCTAATTGACAGTTTTTTAGCTTGAAGATTCGATTCCCTTTTTATGAAGGAGGTAGGGTAGTATTTATAGATTTTTACCTGCCTGGACTCGGATATCGGGTTCTGCGTCCTTGACCGGGTTAGGTTTGGACTTCCGGGTTTGACCCGGTACGGTGTGCTCGAGTGGTTTTTACCTACTTTTCTTGTCTTCTTGCACCACTTGGCCAACCATACGGCTCTGTTACGCTGCACCTGGCCTTCTGCACTGGTGGCAGCGTCTAACACGACGGGTCAGACATCGGGGTGCTCCCTCGGAATTAGTTCTTTTTATGCTTTAATCGTTCCCCGAGTGTGGACCACCTGCTTTTATCCTTGCACAGATAAAGTAAATATTTTTTACCCTTGGACCAAGAACTGAAATATGAAAGACCATAAGAATTTAAACTTAGCGCATAAAGAAGATATTTCATACCTAGCCCGAGTTCCTGATACTGGAACTCGGACGTCGTGCTCCATCTCCGGGTGTCGGGAAGAGAGATACATGTACGTCTGGTCACCTGGTTCTGGACCCTGATCACCTTGAGTAGCGGGGTATGCTTCCCGGAGTGGGACCAGGCCCAAGTGACCTCACCTGTATTTTTTGGGCCATTGTAGATTCAGGGCCAAACTCGTCTGAGGGCTCTTGTCAGAAGATAAGCTCCACCAAAGGAGTTAAGCATTTCCACCGCGTCGTGGGATACGTGGCTTCAGGCGATTCACTTAACCCAAAAGGGATTATTTTATCCCCAACAAAAGCCCCCCATTGTTCGAGTCTGAGTATCTGACTCAGGCAGCAACGGATAGAACTGCTCTTTCTTTTTCCTATAAGTATAAATTTTTTTCATAAATTTCAACTTTGAATATAGTCTTGCGACTAAGCACCCAAAATTTGCTTCTCGTTGTCAAATTTGGAGTATTATCCGTTATTCAATCCGAGTTGACAGTTCGGACGATGGATAGATGTTTTTTTCTTTTTAAAATTGTTTCTCCGTGATTTCAACTTTGAGGGTAGTCTTGCGACTAAGCATCCAAAATTTTCTTTCCGTTGTCAAGTTTGGAGTATTATCCGCTATTCAACCCGAGTTGACAATTCGAGAGATGGATAGATGTTTTCTATTTAAAAAAAAAAATTCTTCGGGACTTTAACTTTAAGTGTAAGTTTTGTTGAGTGAATCCATTTGATCACAAACACATCACTTATTCTTCTGTTTGTGGAATCCTCTTTGAAAACAAGTACAAACACGTCACTTATTCACAAAATTGTTACCATCTCTATTCTGCAAATTATCATCTCCACTTTAGTTATATAGTACCTCTACCCCAAGATATAATATAAAAATGGTAGAATCAAATATACACGGATTTTTTAATAACTTACATATACACAATTCAGATTAAACATTATTGTAGTAAAGAGGTGATTACTTAATTTTACATAATTTATTTGATTAAATTTCTGATGTTTTCTTAAGCTAATATATATATATATTGTAAAGCAAAAGTATGCCAAACGGAAAATAAATAAATGTATCTTACAAGAATTGCAATATGTGTACCATATTTTACAAAGAAATGCAGTATTCTGTGGATTTAAATTAGTTTACAACAATTACATGAACTTTGGTATTATAGATTTTGTATTGTTGTTAATTGTAAGTTTTGTTGAGTGGAAAAAGAATCCATTTGATCATTTGTTGTTGTCTCTTATTTTTGGTTTACCATCTTTATTTTTTTTTTGAGTAATCATTTATTAGTCGTATCATTACAAAAACAAATGTACAAAGAAACTTTGTGTTTTTGTTTGTTTTAAAGAGAAGTACAAAGTCTTTGGAATCTAAATTTTTTATCATGTAAACTTAAAAAAAAAAAAAATCAAAACTTTGGAATCACCACATTCCAAAGCTTTTTAGAGAATCATGCATGTACAATTATAATTGTTGTCTGTTATCTTGAAGTAGTACAATTATAATTGTTGTCCTATTACCTTGGAACTTCAACCCAAAATAATTATTCTTCCTTCATTTTATTTTGTTTAAGTATAACATTAATGTGATACAATTAAGATAATTTAATCGTCTTTCTTTGTTTTAGTTAATTATTTATTAGTCGTATCATTACAAAAATAGAAGTACAAAGAAATCTTTGGTTGCCTTAAAAGAGAAATACAAAGTCCTTTTCTTATCTCTGTTGTATCATTGTGGTGGTTGTTGAAACATGCATGTAATTATGAGAATTGAGATGTTGTATGGGATTTTGGCTATCCTTTTGACATCCACAAAGTCCTCTGAATCCTCCTCACTTCGGTATTATAGCTTTTGTATTGTTGTTAATTGTAAGTTTTGTTGAGTGAATCCATTTGATCACAAATACATCACTTATTATTCTGTTTGTGGAATCCTCTTTTAAAACAAGCACAAACACGTCACTTATTCACAAAATTGTTACTATGCAAATTATCATCTCCACTTTAGTTATATTAGTAACTCTACCCTAAGATATAATATAAAAATGGTAGAATCAAATATACACGTATTTTTTTAATAACTTACATATATACCATTCGGATTAAACATTATTGTAATAAAGAGGTGGTTCCTTAATTTTATATAGTTTCTTTGATTAAATTTCTTTTTTCTTAAGCTAATATATATATATATATATATATATATATATATATATTGTAAAGCAAAAGTATGGGAAATGGAAAATAAATAAATTTATCTTACAAGAATTGCAATATGTGTACTATAATTAACAAAGAAGTGCAGTATTATGTGGATTTAAATTAGTTTACAATAGTTATATAAAATTTGGGATTATAGCTTTTGTATTGTTGTTAATTGTAAGTTTTGTTGAGTGGAAAAATTAATCCATTTGATCACTTGTTGATGTCTCTTATTTTTGGTTTACCGTCTTCATTTTTTTTTGATTAATCATTTATTAGTTGTATCATTAGAAAACAGATGTAAAAAAAAAAGTTTGTATTTGCCTTCAAAAGAAATACAAAGTCTTTGGAATCTAAACTTTTTATCATGGAAACTTTAAAAAAAAAAAATCAAAAACTTTGGAATCACCACATTCCAAAACTTTTTGGAGACTCATGCATGTACAATTATAATTGTTGTCTGTTACCTTGAAGTAGTACAATTATACTTGTTGTCCTATTACCTTGGAACTTTAACCCAAAATAATTGTTCTTCGTTGATTTTATTTTGTTTTAGTATAATATTAATGTGATACAATTAAGATAATTTAATCGTCTTCCTTTGTTTTGGTTAATTATTCATTAGTCGTATCATTGAAAAATAGAAATACAAAAAAACGTTGAGTTGCCTTAAAAGAGAAATACAAAGTCTTTTTTTTGTCTCTGTTGTATCATTGTGTTGGTTGTTTGAAACATGAATGTAATTATGAGAATTGAGACCATAATTTATAGAAATTTATCAGACCTCCACAATCAAAAAAGCATCGAATTACATAAATTCGACTCCAGAGACCAGAAATCATTAGTATATATATATATATATATATATATTGCCATTGACTCAGAAACCCAGTAAACGAAGAAATTGGTTACCTTCTTCAAAGCAATGGTTTGACCCCGACCACAAACCAACAAGTTTACAAGAATCTAAGCGCAAAACTCACACAAAATCCTCTGCTTGATAAACAAAAATATCTAGATCTGAGGAAAAGCTTTTTACTCTCTTGTTTTTGTTTTTATTAGGTTATTACTTACTTTTATGATTTAAATAATATATATATATATATATATATATATATATATATATATATTTGAGTCAAATTAGTGTGATCCAATGTTCGAAAACTTGTTAGGCACTAATCGGCCGTTCGATTCGGGCCTAGCGCTTAATCCATTATTCGGAGATTAATCGAGAATTAATTGGAGATTAGTTTTAGCATTTTATAATAGACATATGGCTTTATATACTGTATAATTGTTATAAAACAATAATAATGATGGTTGGTCAAGTGGTCCTGTAGCTAGTTAAGTGCTTCGAAATCACGGGTTTGAGTTCTAGTGGTGCAAATTTTTGTTTTTTTTAATGCATAATAGTCATTTAAACTTCATCTTCTTCATATGAGATTCGGGTTCTGTAACCCTAGATCTCGGTGGCTACGAGTTTTCTTCAATTAATTCGTTTTTAATTCTTATTTTTTATATCATTTGTACTTAGTTTTATTTAGGGCTGGACTTTCGGTTTTTTCGGGTTTTTCGGTTCGGTTTGTTCGGTTTTCGGTTTGTTCGGTTTTATGAACATATCTCCGAATTGAACCGAATAATATTCGGTTTCGGTTCGGTTCGGAAATCGGGTTTTTCGGTTCGGTTTTGGCTATTATACTGTGTTCCGAAAGAAACCGAAATCAATAACATATCTCGATTTATTCGGTTTATTTGGTGAAAAATAAATTATTTTAATAGGGATGGACTTTCGGTTTTTTCGATTCGGTTTGTTCGATCGATTTTCGGTTTGTTCGGATTTTATAATTTTTGGTTTATTCGGTTTATTCGGTATAGAAGCAATAAACCCGTTGAAATACAAGCATATAAATGCCTTTTGTCTCACTTTTTTCCAAGAGTAGATACCATCAACACATTTGAAAGTAATTTCCAGGCAGAGTAAGACAAGTAAGCTGAGAGTGCCATCATCATCATTTGAAAGTCAATGAAATTAAACTACCTGCAACTAGCATTTTCCTGATTTAGAATATGTTTTCCAAGGACTCGTTCAAACAACTATCCCAATGCTGAGAATAAAAAAATAGGCAAGTTTCAGATAGAATATACCAATTGAAAACATACGACCTTAGTGTCCGAGTCTGCAAGCTAGTGATCAAAAGAATAAGTGCAGAAGAATCCGAGATTCACAACCAAAGGTGGGAAAGAAGATCATTGCTGTTCCAGAAGAATCCGAGATTATTCGGCATCTAACAGTTTTGGGATCATTACTCATCATCCTCATTCTGAATCATCGTCACTGTCTTTGCTCTTCTTCTTCTTGTCCTCCTCATTAAACCAATAAAAACCAGAAACATATTTAACTCATGAATCAAAAACAAAAATATAAATTTAGTCAAAAATATAAATTTAGTCAAAAATTGATACCTCTCATTCAAACTAACACTCACTCACTTGGACATGCATCTACCTGTGATTTTCGAGCATCTACACAAGGAAATAAGTAGTAGTTATAACCATTAAAATCAGTAGTTATAAGCATTAACACACAAAAAGCAACACTTTTATATAGAACTTACCAAGAGACTCAAAGAAATCAATTTCTTCCAACATTTGTGCCAAGCTTGCAACTTGTGCTTCAGATTGAATAGAACACCGGAGCCATTGTTGTGTGCATATTAATGCCTCGATCATATAAGGAGTCAAACAACTCCTATAAGGATCTAATATTCGTCCACTAGTGCTAAAAGCAGACTCACTTGCAACCGAAGAAACTTGAATGGCAAGAACATCTCTAGCAAGTTCTGATAAGACAGGGAATTTTGCATTATTCCGCTTCCACCATGACAGCACATCGTAAGATAACCCTAAACCGTTTTCCACTCTTATCTCAGTTTTTTCTGCCAAATAGATTTCTAACTCTGTAGAGCCTTCTTCACTTCTCCTTTCACTAACCAACTGACAGTAAAGTGAATCCATCCTCTCATAACCATCATCATCATCATCTGATAAGTCAAACATAGCACTTGTCTGCTCAGAATCTCCATGATCGCTTCTGTTTCCAGAAGCTTCACTCCGATCTGGTGTGTTAAGTCGGAGACTATATTCTGCATATAACTTCTTCATGCAACTTGTAACAGAATTGTATAGCTGTCTACTTTCTATAGTATCTTTACCATAAAGTTTTTCAAAGCACAATGAAGCAAACTGCATCTTGTTGCGTGGATCAAAGACACTAGCAACAATCACGAGTTCATTCATATTCATCAAACCATCCCAATATTTGTCAAATTTATCCCTCATAGCATTTGCTTGCATTCTGATTTCCTTATCACTACTGCCAGACTTCGTGATCAGATTCCTTTCTATTGTTACAATTTCATTGTAACATAGTGTGGAAGTTACTGATTTAGAAGCAGAAAATGCCAAAGTACAATTAAAGAAAATCTTCAGAAATTTCACTAACCTTTCAACTTCATCCCAATCTGAAGTAGTTGGTGGTCCAACTCGTTTTTTCTTTTCCTTCTCGTCATGTTCCAAGAAGTAGTCACAATACAGCTTATCCTCACACATCATCTTCTCAAAAGCCATTCGTAGCTTCAAAGCAGAAATCAACATCAGATATGTAGAATTCCATCGGGTCTTGCAATCTAAAGCCAAGCTGCCTCTGGTTATCTTTTCCGTCTCACACCGCAATTCAAAAGACTTTAATCTTGTAAAAGATGATCGCACATACTTAACTGCATTCCGAATAGCCTCAATACTAGCATTGATCTTTGTAAGACCGTCCCTCACAATCAGATTTAAAATATGTGCACAACAACGCATATGTATCAAAGCACCATCTTGAACTAATGTATCTGTTTCTCTACATCTCAAAGCCTCTGTAAATAACTCTAGATCCTTGTCATTACCCTTTGCATTATCAACTGTAACCGTGAAAACTTTATGAATTCCCCATTCTTCTAAGCAATCAAGAAGATGTCCCGCAATGGTTGCCCATTTATGATCTGTGATGGGCTTAAAGCTTATGATCCTCTTCTGCATTTGCCAATTCTCATCAATCCAATGAGCTGTAACAACCATGTAATTGTAGGAAGTAGTAGGCGATACCCATATATCTGTGGTGAGAGAAACTCTCTTCTTATCAATACTAAACAAAATCTTCAAAGAAGCTTTCTCTTTCAAATACATCGCAGCAATGTCTCTTGTACATGTCTTTCTTGAAAAAGTCTTGTACATCGGTAATATATTGAAACAAAAACGCTTCCACCCCTCCGATTCAACAAATGAAAATGGCAACTCATTGATAACAACCATTTCATTCACCGATCTCCTAAAAACCAGCGGATCATACTTAATGGCCTTCATATTCCCGCTACTATCACCACTCAACACCTTTTGATTACCACTTTCAAGAAAACTCTTGTATGACTTGCATCTAGCTATGTGACCTCTCATTGGACTAGTTCCTACTGTTTTTGAGTCACAACTAATCTCCATACCACAATAACGACAATTAGTTTTCCCATTATCAGCTTCAAGTTGAATAAAATGTTGCCATACCTCTGCTCTTTTAGCAAATTTCTTCTTTGGATTTGGTGGCCGAGCAGAAGCACTTGACCTCTGCGTTTCTGTCCTTTTGTTTCCAGTGACATTGGGTTCGGATTCATGAATATCTGGTCCTTCAAAATCCATTTCGTTGTTGTTCTGAGTAGTCATCTAAAACACACAAAATTCACATCAATTACAGTCTTGGTAAAAAGACATGTGAGAGACGGTAACAAACAAAAAAAGCGATCATATAAAACAAAGCATAATCACAACACAACAAAGTGAAATGAGTTTGTAGAGGAAGATTGGTGGAAAAAATACCGCGAATCGACTTAATTAACTCCACAATTGACTCACTTAGACTCAAACAACACCACAAGATTCATCAGTGAATGAAATTACCTACGATAAAATTCAAGTAACTTAATCATCGACACAAAAACAAACTCGAATTGAGAAAGAAATTACCTACGATAAAGTTGATTGAGAGGCGTGAAGCTTGATGGATCTAAAATTAGGGAACTGATTTAGCTACGACGGCTAAGAAGAAGAAGAACCAAACTCGACATAGGAAGAAGAAGAAAATCAGGGAACTAATCACCAACAACAACTCACAAACTAAATTTATAAATCTATTAAGATTTTCTGGAAAAAAAAAGAACCAGACTCATCGTAAGAAGAAGAAGAAAAGAGGAAGAAGAAGAAAATAAGTGACGGCTCACGAAGTTCATGTTTAATTTTAGGGTAGTACTCGGTTTAGGTTAAAACCGATCGGTTTTGTCTGCCGAACCGAACCGAACCGAGAACCGATTAAATTTTTATATTTCGCCGATCGGTTTATAGCTGATAACCGATTTGAAACCGAAAACCGAGATTGTCGGTTCGGTCGGTTCGGTTTACTTCGGTTTATACCGTAAGTCCAGGCCTAGTTTTATTAGATCTAACATCTATCCTTCGATTTCTAACTTTAAAACGAAAAAAAAAAAGTTTTTTTTCCGGAATCCGAATTTTAACTCAAATATATCAAAATCGCGGCGGCCGGCGGCCGCCGAACGTCTCTCCACTGCTTACACAACCGCGTTGACCGCATTTTTGAACAGGGGTATGATGTAACAAAATCACAAGTATTTAATGTGGTGGATCTTACTAGTGGATCCCTCCATTATTGTGAGATATTAACATATGAAGTCTGAAGTCATGATGGATGTATATATATATTAAAATTGCAATGCCCCGACTGCCACCGTTCGTGGGTTTCCACGCCCTATCTCGGCACGTGGGCCCCACTCTCGTCTGACGTATTTTGTCCTCACTCTCACGGTACTGTAAATGACTTTCCAGTAGGTCACCCATCCTTCAGCTCAAGCACGCTTAACTCTGGAGTTCTCTCAGGATGTGTGACGGAAAAGATAAGTGCACTTTGGTGACATAGGTAGCCAAATCAATTCTTATAAGCCTCTCCGCATGCACCACATATTTTCAGAAATCGGGGTGTTACAATCACCCCCACTCACAGATCGCAAAGTCCTCGTTGCGTACCAAGATCGTCACACACTCGTCTGAGTTCGACTCTGATACCACTTGTAACCCCCGACCGCCACCGTTCGTGGGCCCATACCCACTCTCGGTCTGTGGACCCCACCCTCGTTCGACGGCCGGTGGATTAGTCTATGAGGCTCGAAAGACTTGTTTACTAACCCTGCAAATCACCACATGATCTTTCCCGTGTTTTGTCCTCACTCACACGGTACTGGAAATGACTTCCCAGTAAGTCACCCATACTAAAATTGCTCTACCTCAAGCACGCTTAATTTTGGAGTTCTGTCAAGATGAGTTACGGATATTTTGTAATATTCAATGATATTACAATTTGATTTAAAAATATTTTATATTTAATTTATTTAGGATATTTTGATAAATTCAAATGCAAATATATTAGTTTTCTAACTTTTGAAAACTGGGTTAGTTTTTAAAATACACAAAAATTTTGTAATATTTTTACAAATTTTCTTTTTAAAAAAAGATATATTTCTTTTAACCAAAATTCAACTAAAACTGAAGTCGTACTAAACCAAATCAAATGGTATTGAATTTTCATTTGGTTGATATATTATCCGAAAGATCGAGAAACCAAAAACCGGACTAAATACTCCTAATTGTTTTTCTAGATGTTATGTTTTCCCTTATGTATAGATATAGACGGATCATGAGCCATGGGAGTTTTAATAGTGGACGACATTACGAGTCACACAACGTTCAGAGAACGTGGAATGGTGGCTCAAGGAGCTTCGTGACCATAATGATGCCAACAGTGTCGTGGTCATGCTCGTTGGTAATAACTCAACAAGTATCAACCGAAGAGGCAAAGTCGTTCTCGGAGAGAGAGAAACTTGTATTCATTGAGACATCGGCTCTTGATGCAATCAACGTTGAAGAAGGTTTCATGAGTTCCTAACTCAGATCTACAATAATGTCACAGCTCGTGATCATGACTTTATCCCTTTCTTCTTGTTTGTGATGTTTCAGCTATTTCGTTTTCTTTTTAAAATTATGGTTAAAAATTTGTGTTTGGTGTTTAACATTGATGATAAAAAGAGAGAGAGAGAAAAAGTGTTTCTTCTCAAATTCCTTATGTTTGCAAATTCATCCAATTCAACGAGTGTACAAGAAACATGTTTCTTGTTAAATTCATTGTTGTTAAAAAAATTATCAACCAAGTGGGTTGTATCCCAGTGGTACTTGAGGGAGGTAATTCTCAACACGGTCCCGGGTTTGATTCGTTTGGCCACCGGGAGATTAAAATTTGGACATCGCCGGCGACACAGAGTAGTCTCTTGGGCCTAGAAAGCCCTTGGAAAAACTGTGTATAATTCAAAAAAAAAAAAAATTATCAATTTTCTTGATTTGTTAAAACCATAATTTATTGTCTTATCCTAGAACAAACGTGGCCTAAGATTTGGGTTCTTTCGAAAACCAAACCTAAAACGATAAGAGATAACTTAAAATCTATTAAGACCGAGAGTTACAATGGCAAAGATTTTATCTTTTATCAATCGAAACAAAACAAAGTAAAAGTAACACATTTTAATCGCATAAAACCAGAATGTACCGTGTTACATAGAGACAAATCCTACTTAATAGAATGTGCATTCCGAGTTGGATCACACAATCTTAGTATCTTACTGTGGATGCAGAATCTGACACGATTCGTTTCACAGTGAAATATAATCGGAGACAAAGTTTTCGAAGACAAAAATATTTTTTTTTGTCAACGAGCACCATATATTAAATCAAGTTTGAGCGGTATGGTGATTGCTCCGTGGAGCAAGTCATTCCGAATCTGTCTGACTTACATGGAAAAAGGGATAACCACGTACTCGTGCACTTTTTGGAAGGGCATCGACACTGACATTTTCACCTCGAAGAATAAAAATCAAACTAAAAACCTCAAAAGTTCTCTTAAAAATACAAAAATTAAAAATACAAAAATGATCTAACTCCGAATGGAAGACTGGCCAACTCAAACGATTTTTTGTCATTTGTATCAAGGTTGCGTAGTTTGTCTCGAACTTCACTGAAACGACTCGCTTCTCCTAAGGCAGACCATTCCCAAAGGAGTCCATCCAGTTTTGCATACAGCACCGATATTGTACGAACTCCAATACGAAGGAAAAGAGAAGTGATTGGGTATTTGATAATATTAAGTGAGTATAGTATTATGCTCGGGAGAAAAATGAGAGTCCAAAAGTCTTCTTCATTCTTTTTGGCCATTAATTTCAGAATTAATTTACAAATTAATTTCAAGATTTGACCATTATCATTAACTCATAAATTGAATCATAAATTAATGTCAAAATTTAATCGTTTTGAGTCTTTTGACTTGATCATTTGAACATTCATGGGCCCCGTGTGATGATGAACTTTCGATGAAATAGACCGAATCCGTAGTGTGAAATTTGACGCCAACATTTACTCGTATTTGATTCGAACTACCTAAATTTTTTGGATAAATGTAGTTAATAAAATCATCAGCCAATATCAAAATAATTTATTTCAACGGTAAAGATAAATTCTAAAATCACATAAAATTAGAAGAAATAGTTCAAAATGGTTTAGGATTTATAAAATTATTTGCAAATTCTTAAAATAACTTAAATTTTTTTTTCTCATAATTGTTCATAATTTTTTAAAACTATCCGTAATTACCGGAAATATATCAACCCAAACCTGATTTTTCCCGATCTATAGAAAGTTCATACATGTCTTATAACATATGTTCGCTATGACCTGATTTTTTTAACTCAAATGAATAGGCTTAGACTAAAACTATGATGCCATTTTATTCCAATGCAAGCAAAAAATATCGTACATGAGGTTTTTATTTTATTTTTTATGATCAACTTGCAATTCAATACTAAAATCAGGTAAGAAATCTCCATCTGGAACTAGGCGGTTGTGGCCTGGTGGTAATGGGCTCACGGCTGTGAGTTCCGCCACCCGGTTTCGATCCCTGGCCACTAGTGATGTTAATTAGGGCTTAGAATTAACAGGTCTAAACGGACCTGTTTTATAAAATGAGTCCGTTTAGACCCGTTTATGATTTAAGTATTAATATGTTTAAACGGGCTAGCCCGTTTAGGCCCGTTTATTAAACGGATTTTAACGCAATTAAACGGACAGCCCGTTTAAACCCGTTTATTTTTCAAAACTTTTTTTTTTGAAAAAAACAACATAAAAATATTTAGAAAAATTTGGTTTGTTTTGCTTTTGTCAAAGAAAAAGCACAATCGTGATCATCTCAGATTTTGAGTGGAACATTTAATCATTTTAATGGAAGAAGAAATGTGTATTTTGACTTATAGATATAACTCATATTACTACTACTATTTATACAAAACTAACTTAACAAAATTTTATTAAAAAAAAAAAAAACTAAACGTAACAAACTATATTCACAAAAATAAAATTAAAAACGTAATCCCCAAAAATAACTTATGTTTTACGATTTTAACCCAAAAATATATATTTTAACACAAAAATATAAAATTAGTAAAAAATGTAAACATGTTAATCGGGCCTAAACGGACCTGTATAAACCCGGCGGGCTTTACTGTAAACGGGTGTTAATCGGGCTCAGACTTAAACGGGCCTAAACGGACCGGGCCTAAACGGGCTCGGGCCTAAATGGACCGGGTCCGCCTGTTTTAACATCACTACTGGCCACCACAAAAAAATGGACGATAAAACGTGAGCCTCGTGAGATTAGTCTTTCGGCCTAGAAAGTCGTTGGGATCCCACGGTTATAAAAAAAAAAAAAAATCTCCATCTGAAGAACAAGCAGTTCAATCACTGAAATCAGGTTAAATGGACCATTTAATAGCAAAAACGAGATAATGTCTAATGACCGGTCGATCTAATAGTCTCACACGGTTTTATAGTACGCTGTGTTACAGAGGAACAAATCAAAATTACACTCACACACAGAGAATCCCCAAAAGTCACAGGTGGCTTTAGGGTTTTCGTCTCCTAGTCGTGACCAGAAGAGAGGACGAGAGATCCTCCACTAATTTTCATAAAAGAATCAGTCTTTTCTCCAATTCGAATCGATTCGTCTTCTGGGTCACGAATCCAATTCTGTGGTTTTTTTGGGTTTCTTTCGTTTTCTTTTGATTTCCTCTCGTTCGTGAATTTTGGGTTTTTTGAAACGATGGGAAGAGGCAAGTTCAAGGGCAAACCTACCGGCCAACGCCGATTCTCTAGTGCAGCTGATATTCGTAAGGATTTCTGAAATCTTCAATCGTTTTTTGTTGTTGTGTTGTTCTATCGATTAAGAAGAGTTAGGGTTTTGATTGAGTTCGATATGAATCTTTACGCAGTTTCGATTTGTTGTAATACCTTTTGAAGAGAGAACTTCTGTGTATATCATCGTTTTGCTTGATTTTGTGTGAATTTTCATATTTTTACTTCTTGGGTTTGCTCGATTTTAGCCTTAATTGGATTGGGAATTTTATTTTTTATATATCTTTGATCGTTGTTCTGCTGTTCTAAGACTTGAGTTTTTGTTCTACAGATCGTAATCATTGGTTTTAATTTCGAGTGTTTTGAGCTCAATCAATTTTCACACAGTTTCGTATTCGCTAGATTGATTTGGTTGTGATAAGTTTGATGAAAATTTTGGTTATATTCTCGATTTGCTTGATTTTGTGGAATTTTCATAAAATGCTCTAATTGGTTTGCTCGATTTAGCCCTCCTGTTGTAACTGCGAGCTTGTTTCCACTAAACTGTGTTTAGTAGATATACGCAAGGATTTGTAATTTTCTTATGGTTATTCTGCTGTTTAAGTCCGGATTCTCTGTTCCATAGATTTATGAGTTTGATCTTTGTTCCACGGATGATCTTGTGGTCTATGATCATAGGATTTGGTTGTTGTGGACGGATAATAAGTTTTTAATATTGGTATTCTCTGTTGTGGGTTTTGTAGTTGCTGGCACTTCTGCTGCACGTCCTCGGTCATTCAAACAGGTACTTTTGTTGTTTTCACTTACAAGTTTGATACTTTTGTTTCCGTGTTTGGTGAATCGTTTGTTTTTTTTATTACATTATCAGAAAGAAGCTGAATACGAAGCTGAGAAAGAAGATGTTGAAGAGGATTCTGAAGAGGAATCTGAAGAAGAATCCGAAGACGAAGCTGATGTGAGTTGAAAACCCTTTCATATTATTTGGCCTCATCTATTATCATTGTTGGGACAATTCATCTTTACTTGGTATATAATATCAGGTGAAGAAGAAAGGACATGAAGCTCTAATCGAAGTTGATAACCCTAACAGAGCGAAACCAAAGACCTTGAAAGCAAGAGACCTTGATGTAAGCTCTCTATGTAGTAGTCAGTTTCTGTAAATCTAAGTATATGTTTGTCTTAATAACTTTTGAGTTTTTTTTCCTGTTCTTCCCATTTGTTAGGCTAGTAAAACCACTGAACTCTCAAGACGTGAAAGGTTTGTTGCTACTACCTAACACTCTTAAGCTCTCTATCATTCAACAGTTCTTATTCAGGAACTTCTTAATTACAGTTCCATCTATTTTTGTTTTGTCTTAATTTTGCAGAGAGGAGCTTGAGAAGCAGCGAGCTCATGAGCGATACATGAGGTTGCAAGAGCAAGGCAAAACCGAACAAGCAAGAAAGGATTTGGGTAAACAACGCTTGTTCTCACTTGTCTCTTCCTATGTTTCCAAATGGGCTTATTGATGATCTTATCCCATGTGTGTGTACAGATCGTTTGGCTCTGATTCGACAACAGAGGGAAGAAGCTGCCAAGAAGCGTGAAGAGGAAAAAGCTGGTAAAAGCTTCTAAAATACATTTTGTGATACTTCCATTTCAGAACAAGAATAATTATTCAGTTTTCTGATCCTTTTATGTCTTGGTTTATTGCAGCAAGAGACGCTAAGAAAGTCGATGCGCGCAAATGAGAAGTGATCACACTCAAGAAACCTACCTACTATATATAGTAGTAAAAAAGAAATATTCCTCATCAGGTTTTATGCGATTAAGAAGTGTTGCTTTTACTTTGTTCTTTTTCGATTGATAAAAAGATTAAAACCTTTGCTATTTACTCGGGATCGTGTGGATCTCTCGATCGTAATACAATTTTAAGCTATCTAGTCTTTTTATACCTTTTTACTAGGTTTGGTTTTCAAAGAACCCAAATAAAGCACAAGCAATCCTAGACCTAGTCACTAGGATTTAATCTTGTTTTTGGCAGTTCGGTTTCATGTGTATCAATTAAACATGATTTTATTTAAACTAGAGAGAAATTGAGCAATTTGGAATGTCAAAAACCAAAAAAAATTATGTTAATTCATCACTATTTTTTTTTTTTTTCGCAAATTCGATTAATTGCCAAACATAAGAAATCGAGAAGAGTTTATTTTTTAATAATATTTTATCATTTTTGAAGACAGTGTTTACTCCTAAATTTGTATGTAATTCTTTTTTTGCTCATTAGATCAACCACCGACGACTCAAATTTTCAAAACACTTTATTCAAAAATGCACTATGATGTGTAGATACATATACATCTTTAAACTTTCTATTACATAGATATCAACGTTTTACGCATTTGAAGACACGCCATGCTTAATAATCCGTAACCTTTTGGTTGAAATTTCATAATATTTTAATATTACAAAAAAGCATTTTAGCATATTTCACCATGCTATGAACTGTTTTTTAGCCTAATCGAGACTCCAACTATCTACATACGTAGTTATGAATTTCCACACGTAATTATGAATATCCAACATATTTAGAGGCTCCAACAATCTCCACACGTAATTATAATAAAGCATATCTAGCTATTAGTTCGTTAACAAAAAAAACGTATCTATTAGTTTCGTAAAAAAAAGACTATAAAACAATTTAATCGGAAAATTATATGAAATAAAATATATTTTCTTTATTTTAGTAAAATTAATATAGATTATTGACAAATTTTTTTTTTTTTTTGATAAAGTTGACAAAAAATATTAAATATTGAATATCTTTTTACATTTATCCATGAAGACGATGCTTAGACAAGCAGAAAAATATATATTGATTTAATGTTATGTGGAATAACAAACATGAACTAAATTATGTGAAAACTTAGGTTATGTTTTCGAGTTTATTTTCCTTTTTCTTTTTGACAACATTTTTGAGTTTATATTTTGGCACATATATATTTATTCAAAACAACATTATGACTGATTACTTTCTGTTACTTATCTTCCAATCTGCTATAAGTCGACTACAACCATGTGAAACAATTCAACGAAGAGTTTGGCTAACCATTTCAAAAATCTGTTTGATTGTGAATAACTATGTAAGGTTTTTTTTCTTCCCATAACTAGATTTATAGAGCCGAAAAATAAACAAATCTTGAAATCTGGATCCACATGTACATGAATAATATAATGTGCGCTTGTTATAAAATTTTAATTAGACCAATTATTAGATTTATCCATTAGATGAAAAAACATATATTGTTTAACCATAACCATCCTTCACCAATTCGTCTTTAAAACAACGATCTAAAGGGTCTTTATCTCATCTCTTTTGCCTCATTAATAAAAGATAAGAGTTGTGTTTGCTATTTATATTCTTCTTATTTGGTTTGTTTATGTTACATAATAATAAGGGAATAATGCAAAAAAAACCTCTAAATTACAAAAAAATGCAAGATCAACTTCAAAGTAAAATAAATGTAAAAAAATTCTCTATCATATTAAAAACCAGCAACGTGAACCTCGGAGTAAACATTGTTTATTTTTTTGACGGAATTAAAAACACAATCATTTTATCTAAATAAAAACGACATGACAAGAAAATGTAATATCCTTTGAGGCTGGATAACACTGTTTTACCGAGCTCGCTCTATAAGGCAAGAGAACGCAAGAAGCTTGCTGTTCTTCGTGGACGTGGCTATGGCCAATTTCCACCATGTTTTTTTGTATCTTTCCCATTATAATATTTTGGCTTTTTTCCTTCGTAGTACTCTTTTATTTTGGATTTTCATGTGCCAGAAACTAGGCAAAAGTTATTTTCCTTTAAATTGCAATGTAATGATTTCAACGTTTGGGATACATTGTTTTCTCAATTATAAGTTGTTACATTTGAACTGCAAATAGTATGAGATCGTGTTGGTGTGTGTTTCTTTCTATCTAGAGTGTAATACCGTAAAAGATGATGATTTTTAATGATCTTACTTGTCGTTTGGTCTTCATTTTAATATATACCCATATGCAATTTATGATGTGTTGAGTTTGATAATGCAGTGAATATTTGCCGTTTTCACAGAGCAAAACGACATTACATTTTTTTATCATGTCGTTTTTATTTAGATAAAACGACTGTACTTTTAATACTGTTTACTCCGAGGTTCACGTTACTTTGAGGTTGATCTTGCATTTTTTTGTAATTTGGAAGTTTTTTTGCATTATTCCCTAATAATAACATACTAAAAAGGATAAATATAAAGTAAGAAATACACAACATGACACATAATGGGATACATTGGGGACAAATTTTTATTACGCTGTGACTAAATTCTACTCCATCCATTTTATAAAGAGTATCATTCTAAAATTTTATATTTGTTTCACAGAGAGTATCATTTTGTATTTTCAATGCAAAATTTTGAATAAAGATCCAATTTTGACCATATTATTTTAATGTATTAATTAGAAAGAAATTTATTTAGTGTATTAATAAAGGGTAAAGTATAATTTTTAATTGTTTTTTAAATATGTGTGAAAATGTGTAGACTGACACTCTTTGTGAAAGATATGAAGTAATTTTTTTCTTTGATTTTTCAAAGTCTCGAAAACATAAATTTAAAAGATATGAGAAATTATATAATTGGGAGCTAAATAAATGGAAGAAATCCATTATTATATTAAATATTCTTCCGACCATAAGTACTCTAGTCCTCGATCTTTAACATCTTCTAAATCTGCAAAAAGCAAATACAAACGCTTTGAGCAATTTTTAACCAAAAAAACCCAAACCATTAACGTTTAAAAAAAGATTTATATATCAAAATAAAAACTCACAAGATAATATACTGCACCGTTTTGGAGAGGTTGGAGAGTAACACCAAATTCATCTGTAAGAATAGGTTGTCCTAACGAATTGATCAAAACGGCGTCTTTTCCAAAAGCCTCTTTGACGTTGAACAATCCAGCCATTACTTCAAAAGGCATGTCGTTGATGAACACCGTTAATCTCACCGGAGAAACACAAGCTCCGACATCTCCATCACCGGATAATACTACATTTTTTGGTGTACGGACAAACACCACGAGTCATGAAACTTGTTCTTCTTATGATCAATGGAACACGTTTTTGGTGATTCATTTTTCATAAATATAAAAGCTAATTTATTGCTTATCAAAAAAAAAAAAAAAAAAAAAAAAACTAATTTACCCAAAAAGGGAAAAAAGTAAATATTTTCGGAAATATACAGTAAACGGTCAAATCAAATGACTAAAACGTCTTTTCTATAACACACGCATGCATGCGTTACTCGGTAAAAAGAAAAAAATAGTTAATTAATATTTATTTTGTATAAAATTAATCAATATTTTACTCTTATATTACCTAAAAGCAGTTAAAAAGATATGTTATCATTTTCTTAACTATACATGTACTTCGAAGTCAAAAATCTTTCTTGAGAATTATTTTTGACACATTTCTCGGAAAAGTTATAAAAAAGCAATAAAAGAGATATGGTATCTGATGGTTGATTGATTACCTTGAGACTGATTGATGGTTAATGGCACAGAAACTGGAACCGAAATAGAAGAATAACCATTTACACCGCCGTCAAAATGGATCTCCGGGATCTCCAAATTAACGCCGTTATCAACGGCGGAGAATTCCATCCCTTGTTCCGTTACCATCGGCACGGCAAAATCACCAAAACCAAACCCTGATTGAGTCACGCTAGGATCATTATGAGCGGGAAATAGAAAACCGGTCGGTTCAGTAATCACCAAATCATTGTTTTGAACCGGAAATAAACCGGTATCTTTGTTAACCAAACCAAAACAAGAATCAGCATCACTAGGAGTAATAACGATCTTATCCTTGTTTGATAATTTAGGTTTTTTTTGAAGAACACGAAGCTTGTGTTTTGCTCGTGATTTACGGTTTTGAAACCAGTAAAACACGTTTGCGTCACCGATTTGACCGTATTCTTGAAGTCGGATCCGGATTCTTTGAATCTCGTCTCTTGGTGGGTTAACAATACCCGAATTGAAGATCGATTCAAGTATCCGAATTTGCTCTGGTTTAGGGTTCCATCTCGGTTTAGGATCCGGTACACGATCTGATCCACAAAGCGGTTTACAAATCAACATGCATCTTACTTGTAACCATGGTCAAAACTACGTCAATTCTATAGATACAAAAGTATAAGAAATTAATTTTAAACAAATATCTGTTAATTTCATCATCTACTTCTCATTCTTACATATATATAGATTTCTTATGAAATTAAGAAAATACTGTTGTCTAAACTACTAAAAATATAATAGTAGTCGATGATATGAAATTGTGAATACCTGACGAAAACGGAGAAGATGTGTTGCAATTATATTGCATGTAAGGTGAAGCATTGATGTCATGATGATGATGATTATTGTTGCAGGGTTTGGATTTGAACATGCTTGGCCAATGTTTGTTTGAAGACATGATGATGGTGTAACGATGATGATTTTGATGATGCTAATGAATCGAGAGAGGATTCTTAGGGTTGATATAGGTTAAGAGAGAATAACAAAATTACTCTCGCTTTATATATTAGCCTCTTTACCTACCCTTTGGTTTTGCATCTTACTTCAATTAATAATTGATAAAAAATAGTAAAACGTAAAATTGGATGGAAATATACAAAAAGGCAAAAAAATGAATATTGTACGTATTAGTTAAAAGAAAAGGATAAAAAAACAAATCAATTGAAGTTTGTACTTTGTCTACGTTCATTTCATTTTTTGGTATCTATTTAATTAGGATTAATTAAATTCGTTCTCTTAAATTAAATTTACAAATGAATGATCAGGAACCCATATATGAAAAGTTTCAAAAAAAAAAAAAAACCCCCATATATGAAGTGGTAAATTTCTTAACTAAACATATGAAGTGTTTTATTTGTTATTAAATGAGATCTACGATTGATTCATTTTTAGATAATTTTTCGTACTTGATTTTTCTCATTTTCTTGACATTGGTTGGGCAAATTAAGTAAGGTGGGGTTTTGGATTGACTCGAGGGATCATATTTATTCTACTCATTAAATTTTCGTCAACAAGAAGAGAGAATATGAAGAAGAATAGATAATTACATGATAGATTTTTTTACAATGTAATTAATAATTAACCCAATACCAATATTCGTAACAATGTAATTAATAATTAACGAAATGGTATTCAAAAAATGGATTTTGGTGACGGGTGAGCGGTGACTTGTCACATTACCAATACGGCGCCGTTTTCACTCTCTAGTTTGACTATGAGGAAAAAGACAAAAGATTTTAAGAAACTACGGAAAGACTTTTTTTTTTTTTGATAAAGACTACGGAAAGACTTTCAACCAAAGTTAATGTTTTGCCGTTTTTGTATTTTTCATTAGATTTTTAATGTTTTTTCCCTTGAACACAATTTTGGAGATGTCATAATTAAATATGTTTTTGTTTCTTTTATCCTGTAAACAAAATTAACCATAAATTCCGTTACACACAATTTCAAAGTAACCCTAAACATGAAAAATCCAACGTTGTATAAAAGAACATGAAAAATCACACAACAGAGAAATATTCCGTTACACTTTTTCTTTCTTTCTTTCAAATTCAAGTTCACACATCATTATTTACCTTATTATTCAAATATTAACAAATTTTGGTCTTTTACACTGAATTACTTCAATCTAATAAATTATTTATAATATACACTACTTTTTGTAATGTAAAATTTTATTCAACAAAAAAACTATTTTGACAAAAAAAAATTGCTTTTAAAACTGAAATCTAAGCATAAACAATAAAAAAAAAACATTTCGATTTTCAAAATTCAATCAAAAACAGACAAAAAATAAGACCACATATAACGAATGATTAAATAAACATAAACGTATGTGGTTAAGCAATGAGAAGTAGAGTGGCCATTTTACATAGGGGAATGATGAAATAAACATAAATGTAAATGGTTTATGTGGTTAAGCAATGAGAAGTAGAGTGGCCATTTTACATAGGGGAATGATTAAATAAACATAAATGTAAATGGTTTATGTGGTTCAGCAATGAGAAGAGTGGCCATTTTACATAGGGTGACAAATATATTTATTTCTTTTTGACTTATGGTTTCTAATTTTGTCACATTTACCATTCCTACACGCTTCTTATCTTTTTGGCATCTCCTCCACTTTTATGATTATCAAAATTGACACATTTGGTAGGTGGTTAAGTTTTGGGTTGGGTTATTTATGTTTTAGATTGAGTTTAAGTTATTAGATTGGTTTTAAAAAATTTAGATCATAAGTAATTTGATCAAAACAAATCTAAAATCTAATTTAAATCAGTTTATTTGAAAAATATATTAGTCATATACTTTCTTTGTTATATTATATAAGAATTTTTAGCTAAAAGCGCGAAGTTTAAGAATCAAATATATTCTAGTTTTTTTTACATTAAAAATATCATTTACTATTTAACCAAAAATAAATCAACCAATAACAAAATATAGTACATAATACAAATCGTCACAAAACATCAAATTTAATTAAATTTTGCATAGAAACTTGGAAAAATCAAATAAAATGGAACAAAAAAAATCTTCTAAAACATCAAATATAGTGGAACGGAGGGAGTAGGTTTTTTCGATTAATTATTTTTAGGGTTTGTAGTAAAATTAGGTAATTTTACATATATGTTTAAACTTACTCGTAAATTACTATAATTTTAATTTGAATATTGTTAAATTTATGTTTAATAATATAACTTATGTAAGATTCTTGTTTTGTTTTATTTGGATGTTTTTAGTTATCTAAACACCTATCCAAATAATCAAAACTCATATAGATTAAACTTAAATAGGTTTTTTTGTAGAAACTTATATCCAAACTAATTTAGTTTTTTTGGAATGGATTGGATTGTCTAAAGTAGTCATTTCTAAACATTATACCATTGTATGTTTCTATACATTATACCATTGTACGTTATCTCTTAATGACTCTTATTACTACAAAAAATATACTTTTTTTTTATAAAGGGCATTTTATTAAAAACTGATGGAAGATTACAACATAGAAAAAATAGTACATAAAAACAATTCTATAGACTAAAGCATAAACAGATACTCTACAATAATAAATGTCAAAGATACGAAAAGCATATACTTTCTCTCTTGAACCTCGAACCGACGATCAACCCCAAGAAGAGGGGAACAACATCACAAACCCAAGCAACGAACGACGGAATAGAAACATATCAACCTGAACAATACTCTCAACTCAGACTATAACCCCTACATGCCGAGAGGAGCTTCTAGTCGAAAAAGGACCAACCGACAGGTGGAATAGTCCCTTCGAACGCAGCAGAGGTAGTTAAACCACAACACAAAACCAAGAAATACGAAGACATAACCAAAGCAATAACCATTCTTAACACCAAAGAGGCCTCATCTAGTGAAAAGAACCACAGAATCAACACTCCAAATCAACCTTAACTCTACCTGTACAGTTCTGCCAACACCAAAACCCAACAGTTCCCGAAACAACAACTTGCTGGTACGAACCCCGGACGAAGAAGCAGTAACCCAAGAAGCAAAACACTAAGAGGCTCTGAACAACAAGGCAAGGGAAGAGAAGAAGATGCCTTAACTGTCGTAAAACCTTAGCCCAAGAACACCGCTAACCACAACTACTAAACCCTAAAGGTACACAGAGGAGAAGGAAGAAGCACCTAGAAATGACAAGTAGCCACAGAACTTGGACCAATAACATCCAAGACCGAAACGAGAACCAAGAAAAAACCGAGACATGACAGAGGAAACATACACAGGGGCACACACGAACCTGAAGCAGAGAGGAGGAACAAAGAGACAGAGTGAGCTACTCAAAACCCAAGAGAGAAAGGTCTACTGCACTGATAGACAGAGTTTTAACCCTAAAATATCACTGCAAGTGCACATCAAACGAAGTAGTATTTCAGGAATCGAATCCACGAGAACCAAGTGTCACACTACGAATCCTATGAATGAAACTAAGTTAAGACGAAAATATGGTGGTTGTTGGTAGCAATAATAAACCAAAATAACAAACTAAAAAGATGTAAATATCTATTAAACGAAGCGTTATATCAAGGACAATTCATAGGAATTCAGAGATCATGAACCAGACAATTATTCAGGGAACGATAAAGCACAGTCTCAAACTCAAACATGAATGTATAACCAATCCACTTTCATGGTATCAATCACTTTATCTAGCAACCTAAGAGTCTAAACTGTCGTTTGATCTTATAATTCTAAACAAGTTTTAGCGAGCAGGTTGGATATGTTCACGAATTGCCTTAGCATCAGCTTTCGTTGGCTAAGGACAATTCGTTCACCTATGTTCTATCAGGCAATCTATAGCACTTTTGATGAATAGATAAAACCCTAAATCAGAGACAAGGTGATCAATTCAGTCTAAGCAATGAGAACAACGATAGGTGAAGACAAGATGATAAATCTCTATCTATATCTGATTCAATGATTCATAAATTCCCTTGAAATCCTAAACCTAACTATGAAACTACTCAGACATGGAAGCAGAGAAACAAGAAGAAGATGAAGAAAAACTCATAATCAAATAAAATAGATATCCAAAAGGGTTCAGAAATATTCTCAGAGATGTAGAGTCAGAGATTCGTCTCCCCAAAACTTACAAATTACAGAAAACTAAAAGTCTGAATAGAAAATTAAGTGTTGCCTCCACAATGGCTAAAAATAACATATAAATAGGTCTAAAGTCGTTCCTAATCAAAACAGGAAAAAACCAGGGCAAAAAAGGAAATCTGTCAAAATCTGACAAATCTGCGCAGTCACTCGGGTGCAGAAACAAAGTCCAGACGGGTACCCGTGACCGAGTGAACTCATGCAGATGTGCAAACGGGTGCAGGAAACTTGTCCTAAACTGGTGCTCATGACCGAGTGATACATCATGCACCAGAGACGCGACGAGAGTAGCAGAGGAGGATGAGCAAGATCAAGTCTGAAGCTATCATTTGGCAACAAAAGAGAGATCGAGACCCCCTTACTCAAACTAACCCAACACAAGAAGCTGAGCACAGGAAGCAGCCGGAAAAGAGGACTGACGGCAAAGGAGTACCACAACCACAACGGAGCAACCCGAACCCTCTACTCAACCCATAGATGTCGTCCTCTAGCATCTATCGGAGGGAGATCTAGGGACCAGATACAACATAAGGGAGAGGCGAAAAGAAGCCGGTGATCTAACCCACGGCGACAGAGCTCTCGGTCAACAAATCCAAAAAACTAGATCTTCGAGCACAACCTTGGATCTCCGACAACAAGTAGCCGATGTCCCTTTTTCGACAACGGTGAGAGCACCGCACGCCGGAAAAAGAGATCGAAGGAAAGTGAACTGAATCGGCGCTAGAGTTTTGTCGAGGAAGGGAAATCGCCTCTCAAAGGCTTAATATTTGCAAATTAATACAAAAAGTATTAACTATGAATTTTTTTCGATTGTACGGATCAATTCACGATTAACCTCTTAATTAAATATCAACAACAAGAAAAAATATTAGTCTATCCATTTCACTATTTGAAATCCTTTTCAAAAAAAAAATGTTTAAAGAGTTTTTAAAACATTATAATTAAACTTTCAATTTATATAAATATTTAAAAAAATATTATGATTCGAAGTGTGTATCTCAATACTTGCACAAGCTAAAAGACAACTATGACGGTATATTTTTTAGTATCTCAAAAAAAAAAAAAAAAATATATATATATATATAGGGAAATTACCAAAAAAAACCTCCAACAAATTTTATTTTTCCAACTAAAACCTTGAACTTTTTGGCTTTCCACTTTAAATATTCAACTAAATTATTTTGTTTAAACAAATCTCCAAGTGATCCATATTGTGCCCAACTTAGGGTTGACTACCGGTCAACTCCAGTTTAGTTTAAACTGTCTAAACGTCTGTTAATCTGCTAACGATCCGTTAACACCAGTTTAACACCGTTTAGTTAAAATTAATTATGCATTTAACAAATGTGCTAATTAGAAAAACAATTAAGAAAAAGGGTCGGGTCTCGTGTTCTTCTTCAATTTCTGGGTAGAGGAGAAAAGGGGAAAAAGAGAAGACTGCCGATTTCATTGTTGGGCTCCTCGATTTTGTTATAGATTCAAGTCAAGTAAGTCGAATATTAGGCTTACTTGTCTAATTTAGGATATTAGGGTTCACGATTTCTGGGTTTGGTTTCGAAAGAGAAGAATCGATTTTCAGAATTGAGGGTTTGCGACTTATTGAGTGACGAGGGTGCGATTTATGGAGTGACAAAGAAAGGATTCGAGTTTAACATCGATTTCTGGGTTTGATAGTTGCAAAGTTTGTATTCTTCGGCTCGCAAACATCTGGATTATCGAAGGAAGCAATGAGGTAAGCAAATAGATAGTTTCGAATTTCTTATTCTCTGATTTGTGTATGTTGGCATCATCTTCTGCTGTTTCTGTTAAATGCAGTGGGGAACGCATCATAAAACTCAATATCCACTATCGTGGTACTATGGTAAAAAATGATGAAACATATGAATATCTTGGGACACGGGTTAAATGCAGCAATGTAGCTTGGAATCTGTCTGATATCGGATGGAGTAAATTTGAAGATTTTATTTATGAGGTTCAAGTGATGACACCAATTGCTTTGCTTTGGTTTAAGCAACCAACTGAAGATATGGATAAGATTCGATATGCTTTTGATACCGTAGATGCAGGAGTTAATGAGATCAAATAGATTGCAAATGAAATAGGAGAGGTGGACGTATACATTGAACATGAATGTTCAGAGATGCGATTGGAAGGTGTAATGCTTGGCCTTCCTTCTAATGTTGAGACTGCTGGGAAGAATGATGATAATGTTCAAAATGATGCTAATGATGAGTATGCTGGGAATAATGATGCGTATGATGCCGAAGATGAGGGTGATGGGCCTGAGTCTGATGGAAATGAGAGTGACGTAGAAGAAAAAGAAGAAGAACAAGAAGAAACAAATGGAGAAGAGTCTGATGATGAAGAAATTCCAAAGGATGACATGGATGTGGTAGAATCAGAGAATGAGATTGCAGATAAGATTGAGAAAAACAAAGAAAATGAGGTCGACGATGGAGAAGATGTTTTTCCAGAGGTTGGAGATGCTGCAACTGATTGTCGTTTCAAAGCCCTTTTTGAAGAGGCAAAGGATGCAGAAGCTTCTAAAGAAGAAGTCAGGGACAATAGAGCAGAAGATAGGGAAGAAAGTGATGAGTGTGATGTTGATTATGGTATGATAAAAGAGCCTTATCCCGATACTCCTGTATCTACTGATGAAGAATGGGAAAGATTAAAGGAGAAACCTAAAAAATCAGAAGGTAAAGCTCAGTTTCATGGAGATTATGAGCAGGAGCCCTACATTTGGTTATTCCAAAAATTCAACAGCGGGGATGAATTCAAAAGTCAGTTGTTGCGTTATGCTCTGAAGACACAATTCGATGTGAAGATTGCAAAGTCAGAGGGACATAGGATTGCTGCTGTTTGTTGTTCAGAAAACTGTAAATGGAAGGTCTTCTGCTCAGTTGAGGTTCCAATAAAAAAAATGGATGGTGAAAGTGTGCCACATGACTCATAATCACTCAAAGAATAGCAGAGTTAGAATGCTAAAACAGGGTGTTATTGCAAGTCTTTACAGAGAAGAGTTAAGGAGGAGAGTTTACATGACTGCAAATGAGATTAAAGACTCCATCAAAGAAAGGTATAATTGCATTGTCTCAAGATATAAATGCTCCAAAGGCAGAAGAATGGCATTGGATGTGATTCTTCAAGACCAAGCAACACAATTTGCCAAATTGTGGGACTATGAAGCTGAACTAATAAGATCAAATCCTGGCATCACAACAGATATTTGTACAATCCCGCTTAACGGTGAACAAGTTTTTGATCGGTTCTACATATGCTTTAAGGAACTAAGAGACACTTGGAAGACATGTTGCAGGCCTGTGATTGGACTTGATGGATGCTTCTGTAGATGGGATTTAAAAGGTGAATTGCTTGCTGCTGTTGGTAGGGATGCAGATAATAGGATTTATCCAATAGCATGGGCTATTGTAAGAGGTGAAGATAATGAAAGTTGGGCTTGGTTTGTGAGCAAGATGAAGGCTGACCTTGGTTTGGGTTTAGGAGATAAAATCACTATCATCTCTGACAAGCAGTATGTTATTATGCCATTGTATATTTTATTGTAAAGTGTTTATGAAGAGCTTACTGGTTTTTCTTCATGTTAATGCAGGGAATTGTGAATGCTATTGCAAATGATCTTCCAAATGCAGAACATCGAATGTGTGCTCGACATATTTATGCAAATTGGAAGAAAAATTTCTCATCTTCAGAGTACAAGCTTCTGTTCTGGTCTGTTGCCTACAGTTACAATGAGGGAGAGTTCGATGCAAACATGAAATCAGTCAAAGACTATGATCCTACAGCATATGAAGCTTTGTTGAAGACAGCCCCACATACATGGTGTCGTGCATTTTTTAATGTGGAGTCACAGTGTATGGATGTTCACAACAATCTATCTGAGAGTTTTAATAGGACAATAAGAGAAGCAAGGTTGAAGCCAATCATCAACATGTTGGAAACTCTAAGAAGACAAACAATGGATAGGATCTCTCGAAGGTGGAAACAAACTTTCTCATGGGATGGCCAACTTACACCTGTTACACTCCAAGTATTGGAAAAAGCAAGGGTAGATGGGAAATATTGTTCTACTATCCGTAGTAGTTCTAGTCTCTATGAGGTTTGTGAGTTTGACAATGGTTATACAGTGAGCTTGGCATCACATCAATGTGCATGTCGTCGGTGGGATCTCACAGGTAATCTGATTTTTTTACTTTTTTAAACCAATTACGAGTTTCTCTTTGTTGCCAACTGATGAGAGTGATAATATTGGATGTTGGATAATTTGTGTTTATCATGGTTTCAGGTATCTCTTGCAAACATGCAATTTGTGTCATAAATGACAATGAGGAAGATGTGAACAAGTATGTAGCTCAATATTACTCGGGAAATATTTGGAAGGGAACATATGAATATAACATCAAACCTGTTAATGGAGAAGACCTCTGGAAGAAAACAGGAAGAATTCCAATAGGAGTGCCTGAATTTCGAAGGCCACCTGGAAGACCCAAAACTTATAGAAGGAAAAAAGCTCCTCATGAATCTCCAACTAGAGAAGGAAAGGCAACAAGACATGGGAGGACAATGCATTGTTCAAATTGTGGTGAAGCTGGTCATAATATAGCAAAGTGCAAAAATGAAACAAAGATACTTCAAGCACCCAAGAACAAACGAGGTCGACCTCGGAAGAACCCTCAAGAGGTAAATATTTTATTGATTTTCTCTTCCAATTACATTCTGAATGATACATTATTAACCTTGTTACACATACCAGATGCCGGTTCGTAGACCTCCCAGATCAGCCCCTAGTACAGCTCCCAAAGCTCCAAAAAAAGATTCAGAGGCAACTTCCAAGAAGACAACTACCAAGCCAATTACCAAGAGGATTAAGACAGATTCATATGTGTTCCCTGCTGCATCAAGTGCCCCTCAGCCATCAGTTTCATCTAATCAACCACAGGTTCGTAAGCCTTCACGGGGAAGACCACTCAAGGTTAAGAAGGGTGTTACTATGCCACAAGGTTATGGAGTACTAAGTTGTCCATTTACAAATCGAGTGTTTGATGTTTGGGGAGCACGAGCTCATGATATATCCAACACTTCCTCTAAACAACCACGAAGAAAATAGACTTTGTTAAGTGCTTCTCTTAATCTTTGGTAAGACATTGTGTTAACTTTTGTGATGGTCAGACTTTTGTACGGTTTAAGCCTTTATGTTAGGTTCCTATCACCTTTTGTAAGACTTAAAATGTTATGATGAAGCTTTTGTAAGACTTGCAAGACATTATTCTTCTCGGCTAAGTTAAATCTGTAGCATAAAGTAGGTACTTAAAGTAACATAACTACTTGACCAAACAAACACTTCTTATCCATCACACAATAGGCCACAACACAATAAGTTCTTGTCCAAAATAGGTAGTTAAACAACAACGTATATTAAGCGAAGCTACTACTTAACTAAAACTTATGTCATCACTTGAACCTCATAAATAAAATCTTCAAATTTAATCCATCCGATATCAGACAGATTCCAAGCTACATTGCTGCATTTAACCCGTGTCCCAAGATATTCATATGTTTCATCCTTTTTCACCATAGTACCACGATAGTGGATATTGAGTTTTATGATGCGTTCCCCACTGCATTTAACAGAAACAACAGAAGATGATGCCAACATACACAAATCAGAGAATAAGAAATTCGAAACTATCTATTTGCTTACCTCATTGCTTCCTTCGACAATCCAGATGTTTGCGAGCCGAAGAATACAAACTTTGCAACTATCAAACCCAGAAATCGATGTTAAACTCGAATCCTTTCTTTGTCACTCCATAAATCGCACCCTCGTCACTCAATAAGTCGCAAACCCTCAATTCTGAAAATCGATTCTTCTCTTTCGAAACCAAACCCAGAAATCGTGAACCCTAATATCCTAAATTAGACAAGTAAGCCTAATATTCGACTTACTTGACTTGAATCTATAACAAAATCGAGGAGCCCAACAATGAAATCGGCAGTCTTCTCTTTTTCCCCTTTTCTCCTCTACCCAGAAATTGAAGAAGAACACGAGACCCGACCCTTTTTCTTAATTGTTTTTCTAATTAGCACATTTGTTAAATGCATAATTAATTTTAACTAAACGGTGTTAAACTGGTGTTAACGGATCGTTAGCAGATTAACAGATGTTTAGACAGTTTAAACTAAACTGGAGTTGACCGGTAGTCAACCCTAAGTTGGGCACAATATAGATCACTTGGAGGTTTGTTTAAACAAAATAATTTAGTTGAATGTTTAAAGTGGAAAGCCAAAAAATTCAAGGTTTTAGTTGGAAAAATAAAATTTATTGGAAGTTTTTTATGGTAATTTCCCATATATATATTAACAACAGGCTAATCCAATATTTATTTGCAATATGGGATTCATCGATTTTATATATGGTGGAAAATTGTTTGTGATTAAAAAATCTTTTTTTCAATACAAATATAAAAATAAAACGAAACTCATGTATATATAATTGTTTTTATTTAAATGTCGAAATATCAGAGAAAAAAACATGTTCTTGATCTCTTGGTCTTCAATGGCTTTATCTTCTTCTTTGCCTTTGGTGGCCTCAAAGCTACCCTTATCGCTGTATCAAACACTGCTTTCACATTCTATTAAATATTGACAAAAAAAGTTTTTTCAGCTTACTTAAGTTTATTTATTTTAACCGAATGTTTAATTTATAAATCTACTCATTTGAAATTAAATACCTGTTGGGTTTTGGAGCTGCACTCTAAGTACCTAACAGCTCCAATCATCTTCCTTAATTCTTCTCCCTGTTACTCAAATTCATTCATACTTTCACAATCACGTTTATGGTTTTTGTTTTTGAAACTTATAGATATCGATATATGCATTTTAAAAATTAAATTTATTTTTATTTATTAGGGTACCTGAACAGTTGTTATAGAAGCAGCTCCTGGGTGATCCTTCAAGAACTGCTTGTCATCCCTCAAATCTGTATATTTTGTTGGTAACCTTATTTCTCTAATCAAAGGATATTATAATTATTAAATTAAATAAATTGGGCTACTGCTTGTGATCCCATTAACGACCCAAGTAGACTATCTTTTGCTGCATTTTAGCCTTCTTCTGCGGTTGGTGGATATAAATGTTTATACACTAGAATCACGAAATTGTAAAATGAAAAAGAATATGCAGAATAATATATTGGAAAGTTAGAAAACTTAATTCTACTAAAAGATTATGGAATTCTGATTTTCTTTTGTTTTTAACACTTTTGTCATTACAATTGTAGAACAGCAGAAAAGGCACTTTGTTTTATTGACGTCAGTTGAATACATAAAATTTAAGTAGCGATTTCACATAATCACATAATTAATATTAAAAATTGCATAATTACAAAATGTTTCGCTATTTCAAGTCCATTATCTAATTGACGCAAATTTTTGATTAAATTTCTTAAAAAACCAATAAAAGGGAAAAGTTTTAATTACCTAATTTTGTTCCGACGAGCACAATGGGGATGCTAGGCGCATAATGTTTCAGCTCCGGAAGCCACTATCAATCAACAAATTAATTAATCAACAAATTAATTGATCAATCTCGAAAATTATTATTTCAGAAATGTTTTTAACATAATCATTTCTTGTCGAAAACATATGCATTTTTTTTAAATGTTACCTTTTTGTAAATATTCTCGTAACTGGCCTTGCTAATTAGGGAAAATGCTAATAAGAACACATCTGCTCCTCTGTAGCTCAAAGGCCTAAGTCTGTTATAATCTTCCTGCCCTGAGATTTAAACATTATACACTTAATAAAAAGAATATTTATACTAGAAGTATTCATAGATTTTATAAGCCTATGAAAATACAGAATATACGTACCGGCAGTATCCCAGAGGCCGAGGTTCACGGTACTCCCATCGACCACCACATTTGCACTGAAATTGTCAAAAACTGTTGGAACATAATCCTGTAAAAAATCATCTATATCAGAAAAGTATAAAATAATCAATATTTTTTCATTAAACAGATAGGAAAATACAGTAGTTAGGTTTGGTTTCAGATTTAGATCCAATATTAATGAAAATATTTACATTTCACCTTTACAATTTTTGGAAATTTTTTTATCAAACATTAGGATGATTTTTTTAATAGTACGTAAACATAAACGCAAAAAATAAAATAAAAAGTAAACCCAACTAAGAGGAGAAAAATTTCCATTAACATGAATCAGTACTATACCAAATTACGTCGAAATGGATCTTAAAACCTAAACAAAGTGAATCTACTTGAAGAATCGAAATGACCAAAAATCTTCAAGAGACTAACATAAAATTCTTAAGCACATCAATTTGAAACATTTCTAAACTAAAAAGATTGTTAAAAACTAACAATAAATTAATTACCGTAGGAAAAGTATTGCTGGTATATGAAATGAGCATACAAGTCTTCCCCACTGCTCCATCTCCGACAGTAACACACTTGATGAATCTTGCTGTGCTCATATCTTCTCTTCTCTTCTATCTTCAATTTCTTTTTCTTTTTTCTGTTTGTGAATTTCTGAATGTGTTTGGTTTTTATGTTTAAAAGAGAAGAGAAGTGGCGGAGGGTTCTTAAGAAGCTTTTTGTGATGATTATAGTTGTTTATTGGTGAAGAGGATGATTCTGATTACAACTATTATAGGTAATTATTATTTGCTTATTGGTAAGGAAAGAAATTTAAAACAAGATGTACCAAATTAACCGAACTAATACGAAACGAAGGAGCTTTTATAGATATACTGCTTTTATATATTCTCAAATCGAATAAACCAAGTAAATCGAGCAAACTTTCATTAAAAAAATACGAATATATATTTGCCATGAATTACAAATATATCAAAACTATATATTTAAAATAGTTAATTTATATTGCTATATATATGTCTTCTCTTATTTGGTTTAGAATTTTTTAATTTATTTAAATTAAAAAATAAAATGATGAGGAATTGAGTATTTCTTTTACTTCAAGTGCAAGATCTTGTGGTCAGCGAAAGTGTGATGTAGCTGTTTGGTGTTGGTTGTGAGTGGATTTTTTTAAGTGTTGGAGAAGGAACTCTCATCTTACTTTCTTTTTCTTTTTACATTTTTTTTAATTAAAATATTTTGTATCAATATTTTATGTTTGTCTTATTTGATCACAGTTTAACAACACTGGATATTGATAGGATCGACTTGGATATTACGATTTTTAGTATCTGCTAATAATTTTACATCTTTTTACTTCATCTCACCTCACTGATATGTTTAATTGAAATTGTAATTATGGGTATACAACAATTTGTTTTTTTATTCCTAGACTTAGATTTTTCATGTAACTTTCATGCAAATATACGGTGATCCAGATGAACCTTTTGGATATAAGAATGATTAAACTATAAGGTTCATGTTACTTCCTATGAAAACTTTCATATATATAAACACTTTAATTTGAGTTTAGAGCCGTACGTAGTTTGGTGCTTTAGTATCATACGTAAATCACTTCAAATATAAGTTACCATTCGAAGCTATGCGTAGAGCACAAGTTTGGATTAAGTAATCGAATGCTTTCTTTATTAACAATCTTATTATGTTTTTCTTATAAGATTTTTGCATTGATTAAAAGTAGAGCAAAAGTAGTCCATCAAGTTTTTACAAAAGATCCACAATAGATAAAAAGCTACTCTAATATAAGCCCACTAAACAACCCAGCTTGAACAAAGTAGTATCCAAATAAAAAGAGCCCATAAAGCCTAAAAAAACTCATATTGAGATGGAAGCGCATTATTTGTACCCAAAAATATGAATTTCGATGAACACTATTACCAGACAATAATCTTGATACGAAACCATATTATGATTTCTCTACTTGACTATTTCCCCTAATCATACCACGAAATTATCATAAAGAAAACGTATGTTGAAGATGTAATCGTCACTTTTAAATTGAATACTCTTTATCAAAATTTTTTAAAAAACGTATGTTTAAGGTTACTTGATCTCTTCATTTTATCTAAAGAGATGAACTGGTTCCATAATATAATCTGATAAAATCGAAAATGGCATTAATTAGTCGAACAAACAAGGGCATGTTTAATTAGGAATTAATTATTGAAGGATTTATTTGTGTCACCAAATAATGGAGATATTTAATAATCAACACTGCATAGTGCATAGTACTAATTATGACCTGCATTGTATACCCATAAGATTGTTTGTCCAATTTCCATAATGGAATAATCCATTTGCTTGGTCGATTTTTAGGTACTTTGTATTATTATTATTAATAATAAAGTTAAAATTCGAAATAAATTATTTTAAACAACAATTTAATATATTTTGATAATATTAATGAGTACCCACAATTTACAGCATTTCAAGTCACAACATTTAAAGCTTTACCTAAACAATTTCAAATGCAAGTTGTTGCATTAATTAATCGGTCCACGTGATTATTCATCCAAATAGATAGTTTCCGTTTTAGTACTATCAGTAAATTACACTCTGTTTTGTGAAAACTCTCGGTTCAATTAAAGAATATACACGTATATTTCAAAATTAAATACTATATCGTAATTACTAGAAAGTAACTACTCCGATTTTTAGTTCGGTGTTTGAGCTTTATTTTTCGAATTGAAATTAAAAAAAAACTGTAAACATTTTTTTTTTTTTTTTTGGTTTGATACGATATAGTTTTGATTCCAAATAAGATTTAAATTTAAACTACTTAAAATTTAGTCGAAATCAATATAACATTTTTGGATGTGGTATTTGGTGTTTTTACGCCTTTTGAACTCACGATTTCATTGTTTTCTATCCATATTTGTATCATAATTGCATGATATTTCATCTTTGAGTCTCATTTTAGTTTTAGGTTGCATTTAAAGTTTAGGATTTGTGTTTGTACATTTTGCATCTCGTTTTGAATCTTTTTAGTTATATTTAGAGACTTGGGGGCATGGATTGGATCAAAGTAAAATGGATCAAGTAGGCTGCCACCGACCCCAGCCGTCAGCACGAAAATGTAACATCCAACTCGACCGCCGGGTTGAAGTGGCCGACCATGCAACATCCCCATCCAACCCGACCACCTTATTTTCCCTTCGTTTTTAGTTGGATTTGATCCGGTTTGTCCTGGGTTGACCCGGTTCCATTTCTATCTACTATAAATATGTTTTTAGACATAAAAAACCTAAATTTGGATTGATATTTTTCTCTTTTATACAAAAACATCTTGTCTTATGATTACCACTTGGATCAATGCCATTTTCTACATTTAGTGAAGTTTTCCTTAATCTTTTATCATTTCTTTTATGTTTATGTCTATAATCATGTTTATCTTTGAGTTTTGTATAATGATTAGTGAGTAGTTATCTAATGGGTTTTTGGGCTTAGTAGATTAGGGATGTTTGATGGATGATTAGTAATGTTTAGGGTTAGATTCTTATGATTTCTAAGGTTTAAGGTGTGCTTAATACTAGATTTGACATGATCAATCAAAATCTAGAACATGGACATTTCATGCCTGGAATGTGTTTGATGAAATGTCTAGGATAACTTTAAATTTGCTTTTCATTCTTAACCAATAGAAATTGATGCTTAAGGTGATTAGTTGGTTCTATGAACTTATGTTTAATGATTATTGATCATTTAATTGCAATTGAAAAATTAGCTTAATTAAGCAATTAGTAAATGAATTATTGTCATGGAAATGGATTAGTCTACTTTGTGTGATTGATGTCATGGAATTGAGTTTAAATTGTATTCCTAACATCATTAGTTAGTCATTGATCATCCTAAATCATTTTCTTTGCCCAAAACCCATGCTTTCCCATATTTGATCAAGTTTTTTTAGTCGTTGACTTTACGGTTGACTTTTGCATTTATACTTTGTTTATGCTTTAATCCTTTTGTTTTGACCTTGTTTAGTGATTACTTACTTGTTTGGCTTTGTTTGTCTTTCATTTGCATTATCATTTTCTCGTTTCACTTAGTTTTATTTCATAATTAGGATTTTAAACATCGAAAATATAATTTTTGAATCGCTTAACTTTGTCTTTTGCTTGGATTTCTAGCGTAGTTATTCTAAGTTCCCTAGGTTCGACTCTATATTATCCTACAACAACTAGAATGTATTGTTGGTTAAGTCTAGGTATAAATCAATTTGACACACATCAGGATTACGATTAAAAACTACGAAATTTTCGTATTCTTTTAATATTTAAAAATCTAAAAAACCCAAAAATTGACGTTTAAAAAGATTTTGGACCAGATTATGAAACATAAAAAATTCTGGTTGTCTTTTGGTTCGATTTTAAAAATATTTGTTTATTTGGTCATAGAAAACTATTTAATTACAAATTTTGATTTGGTTCGATCTATTGAACGGAAATAGACACCTCTCACCCCTAATAAATGCGGTCGGATATTATATTATATATTATTAGGTGCTTACATTAGAAGGAACCAACCAAACTTTTCATTTGTCCACACTCCAAACATTCACAACATGAGAAATCATCACACATATTCTTCTTCTTTGTCCTTCATCTTCTTCTTCTTCTTCCTATTCTTCGTCTCCTTCTCGTTCGCTACACCAAAACTCGAACCCACAAAACCTAAACCTAAAAGAAAACAATCAGTTTCAGCTATTCTCGTGTTCGGAGATTCAACCGTGGATCCGGGCAATAACAACTACATCAAAACATTATTCAAATGTAATTTTCACCCTTATGGACTCGATTTCAAAAATAGCATTCCCACCGGTAGATTTTGCAACGGTCGACTCGTGACAGATTTCATTGGTTAGTATTCATATATTTTATATTCAAAATTGAAATATATCGATTCTATGGTGAATTTATATATCATATGATTATATGATATAGGTTCATACATTGGAGTGAAGGAGAATGTGCCAGCATATTTGGACCCAAATCTTGGAATAAACGACTTAATGAGTGGAGTTAGCTTTGCTTCAGCTGGCTCTGGATTTGACCCTCTCACTCCAACCATTGGTGTTAGTATCCAATCTCCATCTCTTTTTCATTTTAGGACATAATTTGACAACGTAAAAACGATAATTATATTTATATTTGTGTCTTTATGACTTTATATATTAGTCCTCTAACCATATTGGTGCTAATGAGACTTTCAAACCTAGATTTAAGCTCAACTTTATAAAATCGTTTGTTTATAAAAAAAAATTAGAGATGGTTATTACTATTTTCATTTTGTCAACCGATCTTGTGTGCATTAAACAAAAAATGACAGCAAAGATCTATTTTTAGGATATGATAAGTTTATAGAAGATAAGTTACGTTTTTAAGGATTAAATTTTTTAGGATAATAGATTATGTACAAATTTTACTTTCTCAAGAAGAAATATGGGGTTACATTCTTCAAGATTCGAGGATAACATATATATATATATATAAAATCCAATCATGTAATTGTTTTTTCGTTTTGATAAAAACCAATATCAGGCAGTTAATTGTTGGGCCTATATTATAATATTTTTAAAAAAAAATTAAACCTCTTATATATTATCCAAAAAACGTAGTTTACAATGTTATTCGTGGGTAGGTTCTAGAATGTGACAACTACATCAACTAAAATTGAAGAAAAACTAATAAAATAAAAACACCATCTTAAATCAATCATTACTTGACGACAAAAAGATAACGAGCTTTGGCATTTTTCTGTAATTAAGGTACGCGTGTTTATAATTTTTCATATTTATTTTTGTATCTTATGTATATTTTAGTATATGCACAATAACCATAAACATTTTCTTAATTTTTTTTTGTCAACAAACATTTTCTTGATTAGGTAAATGACTATAGGCTTTCGAGACCTAACCGTTAAGCTAGTAATAGCTACTACTAGAGTAATCAACTATCTAGTCGTTTTAAATCCGTAAGTTTAATTAGCAAATTATATTATTTAAAATAAGATGAAAATATACTAATTTTACAACAATTATTATTGCAACTAACTTTGACATTACGATAACAGTTAACAAACATAAATATCTCTTTCACAAAGATATATTATTCGTTAAATAAAAATACATTTATGTCAAGTTATCAATAACTAAAGGATATATTGGATAAATGTTGGACTAATAAGAGTGAAAATGATATATGTTGAGATATTTATCTTTTATGTCTATTTTTGACTAAATTTTTTAATTAATTGTGTTGTCTGTGTTGTTGCTTTCATTGGTGGGGAGCCAGAACGTGATAGACATTCCGACTCAGCTAGAATATTTCAGAGAATACAAGAGAAAATTGGAGGCTAAAATGGGAAAGCAAAAAATGGAAAAACACATCAAAGAGGCTTTGTTTTGTGTAAGTGCAGGAACCAACGATTTCGTCATTAGTTATTTCACAATTCCCATACGAAGGAAGACTTTCACTATCGAAGCTTATCAACAATTCGTTATTCACAATCTCAAGCAATTTATTCAGGTGAATTCATATTTTCTGATTTCTTCGATATATTTTTATCGATTAGTTTCGATATCTAATCACACGTACAAGGTTGTTTTATTTTTTAAAATCATGTATGTTCGTTGTTTGGTTCGAATTTACTAATTCGAACATTCTTAAAATTATTGAGTCATCTAATATTGTAAATCGAATCAAAGAATGTAAAAAATAATTAAGTTGAACTTTGGCATTGGCATCGATCATACTAGTTCGGATTCTTAAAATTGGTTTATTTGGTCTAACTCACTTAGTCACTTTCAAAATGAGTCCGGTTTCGGGTTAGATTCGATCGGTTTAGTTGTTTTAACTTTATAAAGATACATTCCTTAAAGATATTACTTTTAATATTGATTGGTTATTTAATGGTTAGGGTTTATGGCAAGAAGGAGCAAGGAAAATAACGGTAGCCGGTTTGCCACCAATTGGGTGTTTACCGATTGTTATAACATTATTCTCCGGTGAAGCTTTGACTAACCGTCGTTGCATTGACCGTTTCTCCGTCGTGGCCACAAGCTACAATTTCTTCTTACAAAAAGAGTTGGGCCTTATGCAAATGAGTCTGGCCCATCTTGGATCCAAGATCTTTTATCTAGACGTTTATAATCCAGTCTATGAGATCATACATGACCATAAGAATTTCGGTAAGTAAAAAAAATTCAAAATTCCGAAATATTTTATTTATTTAGGTATGAAGTGCTAAATTCATAAAATTGCAAAATTATTCTAAGATTTCACAGATTTTTTTTACTAAATATAATTTTGAGAGAATTGTGAAATAGTATAATTTGTCTAGCAAAATTAGGAAAATAATCTAGATTCTTATAAATTAACATAATAGTCTAATATCTAAATTTGAATATCTAAAATCTAAATTTTAAACCTTAAATAATAAATTTTAAATCCTAAATCTTAAAACTTAAATTTTTAACCCTTTCAACTAAAAATTGTCTATTTTGTCATATTTCAGAAGATGTAGCATATTATTCTTTCTTATTTTATAATATTATTTCCAAATTACTATAATGTTTTCAAAAAAAATGTCATTATATATTTTATTATTAGACTATTCAGCTATTTTAATAATTTTTTTTGTTATTACTCAGTTTTGCGGTTGATTGTTCATTTCTATTGTTCATTTCTTTCGTACAATTTTTTTTTGTTTCGTATGATTATGATATTTTCCGTTGTTATTAATAGAGTCATAATATTTTTTTCTAAGAGATTTCTAAGTATATATTTTTTGTATGTTAGGGTTTGAAGAAGTGAGTAGGGGATGTTGTGGAAGTGGATACTTAGAGGTATCGTTCATGTGCAATCCAAAGTCATATGTATGTTCTAATACATCTGCTTATGTCTTTTTTGATTCCATCCATCCAAGTGAGAAGACTTATTTCAATATTTTTATGTCTCTCCGACCTATATATGATTCAATTCTCAGTTGTTTTTGAGAATTTTATTCAACACATATTTAATTATTCATATATATAATTGTTATTGATTAATTCATTTAAATAATTTCATGATTGGTGATGAAATATAGTCATTGTCTATGTGTTAATATTTCAACAAGATTGTTATCCACGTCAAATGCGGGGTTGAATTTATCTTAAAACAAAATAATTTATAAAAATATATAACATTAATGTAATTTAGTACAAAAATACGGTGAATTTAACTATTTTATTTTCATTGTATTGTTAATATCTTAAGGATTGTTAGCAATAGATAATTGGATTTTTAGATTTAAAATAAGTTTTTTTTGGGTTTAAATGTTTTATAATTGTAAATATTAGTTACTTTTCATGAAAATATGGTTCTCAATTCTTTAATTAGAATATGCTATATTACAATCACTAACTCTTGAGAATTATTAATTTTGGTTCTTATTGGTTTGATCGACTCGAATGATTTTTTGATTCGATTTCAATTGGATATTTTATAAAGTGCAGCAAGAACACATATTATATAATAAAGATGGATTAAGTTTAAATGAGTCATGTAAGTGATTATATGGTTAATTTGGACAATATATTATCAAACTTTAAACATGTATTGGACCGGATCTGAAATAATTTAAAATGTTTTTTGAACGATACATGATTTTTTGCATTCTCCCACCCCTCTCTCTCTCTCTCTCCCCTCTCTCTCCCTCTCCCCCTCTACAGTTATTTACTTCGGTCCACACTGTTATTTGCCTCGGTCCATCATGCTCCGACTTGTTGATCTTGTCAAGGTGAAAAATGATCCCAACAGTTATCCCCCCAGCTCGTCAGACTCGAAGTGATTGTGATGAGGTTAAGTTGCCAAGCCAAGAAGCAAGATCAATATGCTGTATTTGGAAAATGCATGTTGAGCCGAAGTGAACTAGATTGAAGTTGATGCCGAGTCGAAGTGAAGATAAGTTGAAGTTGACGCCGAGCCGAAGCAAAGATAGGTTGGAGTTTGATGCCGAGCCATCGTTGATCCGATTTATCTCTCGCGGCTTGTAACGTTTTAATGATGGGTTTTCTCGGGAATCGTGTACCCGTGATGTCAGGTAATGATTTCTCTTGAGAATTTGAAACGTGTTCGCTAGTTCCCGAGGCGTGTATGCCTACGCGCTAAAACCCTAGGCTTTCTCTATAAATCTCGAATCATTTCTCCACTTTCCTCACTTCGCATCCTCAAACCTTCCAAGGTAGAGCTCTCTCCTCTCTCCTCTTTCTCTCTTATTTACTTGGGATTTCTGTTTGGCTCGCCGCCTTTGCTTTGCTTTTTCTGGTCTATCTTCATCGTCCTACGGTGGTTTCTTTGATTTTGCCGATTCATCTTCATTGATTCACAGTGGTCTTTTTGAGTTTTCCGAAGTACCTTCAAACTCATCATATCTTCATCCGACGAATTGCGAGATTCTTTTGCCTTGGCTGATTCTCCTTTGGAACTCGGTCGAAGAATGATCAATCCCAGGAGGCAAGCGAAACAGATGAAGCATCGATTTATGATGAGGCGAGTTCTGTCGAGAAATTAGGTGAAGGAACAAGCGCCGAAGCAAATTTGGCTGCTGAAGAGAAGACGACAACCGAGGTGAATCTGGACGGGGCAGAAACAGGTGCTGAGGCAAATACAGTTGCAGAAAATAGGCTCGTCATCAAGGTTCCTCATCTCGTCGATGAACCTGAGGCAGAAATGACGTTGCCTCCTGGTATAAAAGAGGAAATCGAAGAACCTATTCTTGACGAGGCCGAAGTGAAATGGCTAGAGAGGCTCTTTGCTAGCTACGAAGCCGGTCCCTTGATATATCATTGTTTTCATCGGTTTTCAACAATGATATCCGTTATTTTATCGAGTCAAAGTGTGTTTTTAGAGTCTTTTATTATTTTATCTAGTTTTTACAGGTTTTAAGTCGTTTTGGAGGAAACACGGAATTTTGGGTGCAACTGGACTTATGAAGATGTGGGATCAAGATGAAGCTTTGGAAACCTGGTGTTATTTGAAAGGCTTTCCTTGATTGTATTGCGATGAAATTTAGAGACAAGATAGCCACTTGAGTTAGCTTTCATTTGGAGGTGGTTTGAAGTCATTCCGATCAACGGTTAGAAAGTTATGCCATTTTTAACGAAGATATGTCAATCTGGCGAGCAGAAGAAGCATGTGCAGGAGATGAGACCAGAAGGAGAAAGATTGATCCATTTAAATCTGGATCGATCCATCCAGACAAATCTGGCGCGCATAAATTTTCCAGACCAGTCCAGATTGATCCATCCAAATCTGGATCGATCCATCCAGACAAATCTGGCGCGCAGGAATTTTCCAGACCAGTCCAGATTGATCCATCCAAACCTGGATTGATCCATCCAGACAGATCTGGCGCACAAGAATTTTCCAGATCGATCCATCCAATTCTGGATCGATCCATCTGCTTCCCAGACGAAAAAGGCAAATTCTGACTTTCCTTTTTAGCCCTAGAATCATCCAAACTCCACCAAATCCGACCCTAGACCTATATATACTTATTTTAAGCCACTTTTGGAGGCTACACTTTTTTCTCTATACACTTTATTTTTCTACACAAGTTTTTACATACTCTTTCATATCTATTCAGACTTTTGATTTTAGCAAGTTATAAGCTTTGGGGAGACGAAACTCTGACTCTACATCTCTGAGAAGATTTCTGAACCCTTTTGGATATCTATTTTAATTGATTATGAGTTTCTCTTTATCTCCTTCTTGTTTCTCTGCATCCATGTCTGAGTAGTTTCATAGTTAGGTTTAGGGTTTCAAGGGAATTTATGAATCATTGAATCAGACATAGATAGGGATTTATCATCTTGTCTTCACCTATCGTTGTTCTCATTGCCTAGATTAAATTAATCACTTAATCTCTTATTTAGGGTTTAATCTATTCATCAAAAGTGCTATAGATTGCCTGATAGAACATAGGTGAGCGAATTGTCCTTAGCCAACGAAAGCTGATGTTAAGGCAATTCGTGAACATATCAAACCTGCTCGTTAATGCTTGTTTAGAATTCTAAGATCAAACGACAGTTTAGATTCTTAGGTTTCTAGATAAAGTAATTGATACCACGACAGTGGATTGGTTAAACATTCATGTTTGAGTTTAAGACTGCGCTTATTGTTCCCTGAATAATTATCTGGTTCATGATCTCTGAATTCCTGCGAATTGCCCTAGACTTAACGCTTGTTTTTAATTGATATTTACATCGTTTTAATTTGCTATTTTCATTTATTATTGCAAACAACCACCATATTGCCATCTTAGCTTAGTTTTATTCATATAGATTCGTAGTGTGATACTTGGTTCTCGTGGATTCGATCCCTAAATACTACTTCGTTTGCTGTGCACTTGCAGTGATATTTTAGGGTTAAAACTCTGTGTATCATCCCTCCAAGAGTGCACCTCGTAAAAGGCGAGCTTAAAAGAAGAAAGCCTATCCACCCGGATTAACTCTGTCGACCGAGGAGTCCCTAGCACAGCTTAGGAAACATTTCGGGATTTCAGAGGAGGTCGACCTGATTGTGCCTCCTTCGTCGGGTCGTCTAGACAACCCACCGCCGAACCATTTCTGTTTATACGAGAGTTTCTTCTACGAGAGCCTTTTATGGTTTCCGATTTCAGGTTTGATAGTGCGATTCCTGAAAAATATGGGTTAGCCATCAATCAAATCACACCGATGGGAATGTGTTATCTGGTCCGCATCTTGGTGTTAAGTTTTGAATGTGATGCCGAAGTCAAGGTTCGGCATATGCAGCATCTGCTCGCATTTCGGAAGGTTTCAAACTCCCGATCGTACTACATCTCGCCTAAGAAATGGTGCAAGATAATTGAAGGGTTTAAGAGTAAAGCTCACGACTGGGCGAGCCATTTTTTCTATGTTCCGATAACTGATGCAGCGATTGCTGGCGATTGCCTCGAAAAAGTCAAGATGAGCTGGGGACCCATTGGTAACTGTCCTTAGATCATTTCCTCTAGTTTCTAATTCTTCTTTCTCCTTTTTGCAGTTCATCACTTGCTCCCTACATTTCCCGAGAACACTGACATTCTTAGAGACACTCCGAGCTGTGAACGGTGTCTTCTGAGTTTCTTCCAATACACGGTCTATTTCGAGTGCCGAGCTAATTGCTTTGTGTACTTGTGACTTGAACGCCTTTACCTCAGCAGCAGCTCGGGCCATCGCCTCGCGAATCTCATTTAGTTCCCTATTCTGGTCGTGGTTTGCTCTTTGTAGTCTGTCCCTGAAGTGTGCTTGTTGTGTCCAGTAAGAGTCTTCCTCTTCGTCCGTTAAGTCAGCTTGACCCGCGTTTTCTCTTCTGTTTATGGGTGCCGAGGGGAAATCTGTGTTGGTTGGTCGTTCAACGGCTCGGATTTCTTCAGCTCTGGCTGAGCCGTTTAGTTCTACTTTGCCGTCGTCACTAGTGAACTGGACACGCCTATTAAAGGTTGTTCTGGGGCCCTGATCAGCTCAGGCGGTTCATTGATGACAGCTGACCTAACGGTCACTGGAGTATACTCATTAGGCTGAGGTAGAGGTGGCAGATCTCCTGGTGTCCTCGGCGCGTTGCTTACTGTGTTTTGGGGGATGATTAAGTTAAGAGGCGTTGGGGTTACATCGAACAGTTGAACGACACCACGGATTTGTTGTACTGAAGTTAGTGCTTGGACTTTCTCATTCAACAAGTTGTTTGCCCTTTCCTGCTCGTCTACCTTTTTCAGCAGGGTGGACAACCTTTTTTTCATCTCAGCGAGGGATTCTGGAACTGCGTCAACGTCTTCCGGGAGATTCGTGGTTTCTCTGGGAAGGTCAGTTGTATCGTTAGTGTTGGTACTTCGACTTTCGTCAGCCATCTTTTCAGATCTTGGTTGCGGCAATCTAAAGAGTCAGAAAGTTTCAGACTCCCCACAGACGGCGCCAAATTGTGGAGGCAGAAATCCTCACAATTAAATTTTGTTAAGAATTTTTAGGGAACAGAAACTTCTAGGTATTGATTGCCCAAAAAAGATTAAAAGATGAGTTTTTATTGCTTGTATGAAAAGCTTTTAAGAATACAAGTTTTTCTTGTGTAAAGTCTATTGCTTTGTGAAATTGTGAATGTCCCTCTCTTCGAATGTCCTTATTGGACTTGTATTTCCTTTTCTTCCCTGACCGACTTCTGCGTTGGCTTTATTCGCTGGTATGGCCCAAGAAGGTGAAGTTCGCCTCAGCCCAAGAAGGTGAAGTTTACCTCGGTGCGTGTTGCTAGCTGCTTTGGCGTTTGGTGGTGGTTTGCCTCAGCAAATGCCATCCGCCTCGGCGTGAGCCGTCAGTCGCCTTGGCGTGTGTTGTTAGCTACCGCGGCGTTTCTCTCGGCAAAACACCGTCTGCCTCATCGCGTGCTATTAGCTACCGAGGCATTTGGTGGAGGTTTACCTCGGCGCGTGCCGTCAGTCGCCTTGACGCGTGTAGTTTTTTACCTCGGCCCACACTGTTATTTGCCTCGGCCCACACTGTTATTTATCTTGGCCCACATTGTTATTTGCCTCGGCCCAAGGGGAATGCACGCCTCGGCCCATCATGCTCCGACTTGTTGATCTTGCCAAAGTGGAAAATGACCCCAACAACTGTTTTTGAGAATTTTATTTAAAACATATTTCATTAGTCCTATACATCATTGTTATTGATTAGTTCATTTAAATAATTTCATGATTAGTGATGAAATGTAATCATTATGTGTTAATATTTGAACTAGGTTGTTATCCGCGCTTAATTAAATATATCTTAAAACAAAATAATTTATAAAACTATATAACATGGGTTGACTGTAGCAATCCCCCCCTACTTTCTGGGTTCCGTCGCAAGCCCCCTGAACTTTTCGACTCTTCGTTTTACAACATCAAAAACTTTAGCTCTTCATTATACATCACGAACTACTAAATACTACACAATTCTACATATCCAATCAATTTGGTAATTTTTGTTAAATAAACCACAAATTGCGTTTACTATTCTGCATTTAGATTATTTTCGGATCCTAATCCCTTAACCCGAAATGATTGATTTATCCAATCGAAACCTTCTGTTTGAGAGAAAAAGTTTCAAAAACATATCATAAAATCGATTTGGGGAAAAATCTGGAGTTAGGGTTCTTAAGAAGTTTTCAAAATTGCAACGGTGGGAGAGAGATTCGGGTTTAATTCGAGTTTGAATCTTGTTTCAGTTGAGTTTTCTTGCAAGAATGAGCAACTCTAATTCGAGTTCGAGTCGATCCAGTTGGAGAAAATCTCACGGTGTTCCGTCGAGATGTTGGTGTGGGGAGAACATTATGACGTATACTTCTAAGACCGGAGATAACCCGTATCGACGATTCTACCGTTGTGAGATTGCGTTGCAAGTTCGTTTCATTCTTAAATTGTGTATTGTGATTGGTTTGATCCGGAATTAAACTGTATATATTGTATGTGTTAGAGGAAAACGGAAGAACATTTGTTCAAATGGGTTGATGATGCGTTTCTTGACGAGATTAAGATGGTTGATTCAAAGCACAAAAGACTAGCAGAAGATGTCAAATATTTGAGAAAGACAATGATGGAGAATATGGAGCTAGAAAAGAAAATGCTTCAGAACATGGAGGAAGAGATGAAACATCATATCAATGAGAACATTGAGAAAGAGCTTGTGCTTGCAAAACAAAACATGGAGAAATTAGGTCGTGAGATGGCGATGTCAACTATGAAGATTCTAGGTCTCGCAGGGATAGTTTTAGGAACTTTGGCATGGTTTTGCCGGAAGCTCTTTATTTGATCAGATATGTGTAGCCATTTGTTGGTTAAAACATTCTCTGTCTTTGTTATGTATTAAGAAAGATCATGCTATGTTAAATGTTTGAACACACATGTCCTTGTTATTTGTCTTGGAATGATTATGATGTGTTAAAGCAAACAAGAAGACCAACCTTCCAAGCAAAAGTATTCAAAGATGAAAATATATTGTTTGCACAACGACAACAACAACCATAAATCATTCAAATAATTCAATGCTAAAGAAACAAAATAACAAGCAAAGTAGGCTTCTCTTCCACTAGTAAACCACGGTGTCACATGCTCCTTTGTGTTGGTTGTGTGATAGAGATTGTTTCCTGTCCTTGAGAAGATGAACCAACCTGAAAACAGTCCAAATAGATTCCAAAATAGTCCTTGAGACACATTTTGACACACAACCAAAAATAATCCACAACCAACAAGTCCAAGCATAAACAAAAACAGAGATCATACCTTCCCAACTATTGTAGCCTTCACCACTTTTGCAGCCTTCACCACTTTTGCTTTCTTAACCTTGATCTTTGGATATTTCTTACATCCAGCAGCATTGTGTCATTCATCACCGCATGACATACAATGTATTACGCGTCCTTTCCTTCCAAGTGTTTCCTTCTTTTTCTTCTTTGGGGACTCGTATTTACCCTTGATCCTTGGATACTTCTTTTGCTTCTTTGTTGTTTTCTTTTTCCAGGCAATATAGGAGGTGGAGGTGCGGTTACCAAACGGTAAGTCGAAGTCATCCAGAAGCGTGGCCCTCTTAGTGGAATGGTGGATGATTCATATGTATCTCGCCACATATCAGTGGAGAAGAACCCAGATACGTAATTTTCAACATCCTTGTGACCATCTAACATTGCACCATATGCATGTTCACATGGAATCCCAGAGATTTGCCACTTACAACATGAACATGTGCCTTTTTGCATATTCACATCATATGAATTACCATCTAAGATTACCTCATACATCTGATGAGTGGCAGGAATTGTTGTACACCGATCAGCATCCTTCTTCTCTTCTGCTAAAATCTTGGCGACATACTTTGTAAACCTCCCTTGCTGTTTATTAGCTTTCCTATTTCTCTTTGTAATTCGATGCATTGCTTGCCTCCTAATGGTTTCAAGCATTGGTACCATTGACTGAGCTCTTGCTTTGGTGATTGTTGAGTTAAAAGACTATGTTGAGTTGTTATCAACACTCTCACAGTAGCTTCCAATCTTGTAAAAAGCTAGTGACCAAGACTTTGGCTCCTCTTTCATCACATCATTATACAGAGATGTGCTATAATGTTCGAGGTTTTTGAGATTCTCTGTATACTCTGTAGGGTTGTAGCTCCAAATTATTTTCCAAATTAATGGTTTCATCAAATCTTTCCCGGAATGGTTCTTCTTCAAATTCTCGATGATATGCTTTACACACATTCGATGTTCAGCTTGTGGCAATTCTGTTTTGACTGCACTGATGAGTCCCTATAAATTCAAAGAGAAGATCTTGATGTTATTCACAATTCTCACGTTAAAGAGAAAACATATAAGCTAATTGACTCCTTACCTTTGATCTATCAGAGATCATGACAAAGGATGCACCATCTCGTAGACCTAAGTCTGCCTTCAATTGTTTGATAAACCATAACCAGTTGTCTTTGTTTTCAGATTGCACGACAGCCCAAGCAAGTGGATAGATTTGGTTGTTTGCATCATGACCAACTGCAGACAACAAGACACCTTTGACCGCCACCTTCAAGAATGTACCATCTAGTCCGATTATTGGTCTACATGCCCCAACCCAACAGCTCCTGATTCTTTCAAAACAAACATAAAAACGTTGGAAAACATCTTCACCAGCAGCATTAGGAATAGTATCGACGATTGCAGTTGATCCTGGATTTTTGAAAAGTATCTCTTGGACATAACCACGGATGTGAGCAAACTGTGCTTCATACTCCTTATCAAGCATATCTAGAGCTAGAAGCCTTGCTCTTTGGCATTGAGATCTTGAAGCCACCAATTTCCATTGCTCCTTGATATGTTGTTGAATGTCAACCGGCATAAAGTCAGGCTTTAGCCTCAGCTTGTCCATGAAAAGCCTTGCCATAACCGGACTCCTTAACATTCTGCATTTTCCATTAGGAGTACAACTATGCCATGCGTATGTCGTCTTCACCAACCACATATGTTTCGGCTCATCGTAAGAGCAATAAACCCTCCATTGATATTTACCTTCCATACCACACCTATATTCAAGTTTGGTCTGCTCCCATCTTCCTTGTTTCAGGTTTACTCCTTTGCTCAAAGCATAATCTAGGACTGCCTCTTTGAACTCGACACCAGTGAAGAAAGCTTGTCCCACTCCTAATTTATCATCACTTCCCCTTCTGATTCTTCTATTTCTCCAAACCAGAGGATCTTCATCTTCATCCGAGCTATCAGGGATCTCTTTACGACCAACAGAACATTCATCAGCAAATTGGTGGACTGAATCCTCAACTTCATACTCGAAACGTTCCAATACATCTTCTTCGTCTTCACTTTCGTTTTTCTTTTTCTTTTTCTTACTCTTCCGTTTCCTTTTTCCAGTCTTCATTCCCTCATTCTCACCACCATCAACAACTCCTTCATCTCCTTCATTATCAACATCTGCTTCATCTCCTTCATTATCAACCTCTGCTTCATCTCCCTCGTCTTTCTCATTCTCACTACCATCACACTGGTTTTCATCATTCTCTTCATCGTCACTGTCTTCATCTTCAGTTCCATCTTCGCTTTCATCATTCGCTTCGTACTCAACATCTTCTGAATCAGAGTTGCTCATTCTTGCAAGAAAACTCAACTGAAACAAGATTCGAACTTGAATTAAACCCGAATCTCTCTCCCACCGTCGCAATTTTGAAAACTTCTTAAGAACCCTAACTCCAGATTTTCCCCAAATCGATTTTTGATATGTTTTTGAAACCTTTTCTCTCAAACAGAAGGTTTCGATTTGGATAAATCAATCATTTCGGGGAAAGGGATTAGGATCCGGAAATAATCTAAACGCAGAATAGTAAACGCAATTTGTGGTTTATTTAACAAAAATTACCAAATTGATTGGATATGTAGAATTGTATAGTATTTAGTAGTTCGTGATGTATAATGAAGAGCTAAAGTTTTTGATGTTGTAAAACGAAGAGTCGAAAAGTTCAGGGGGCTTGCGACGGAACCCAGAAAGTGGGGGGGGATTGCTACAGTCAACTCATATAACATTGATGTAACTTAATACAAATATAAGGTAAATTAACTATGTAATTTCTCTCTTTTTCTCAATTATGATCTTAATGATTTTTCTATTTTGCAAGATTATGATCTTTTCCGACCAATTTATGATTCTATTCTCGGTTGTTTTTGAGAATTTTATTTAAAACATATTTTATTAGTCATATACATCATTGTTATTAATTAGTTCATTTAAATAATTTCATGATTGGTGATGAAATGTAATCATTATGTGTTAATATTTGAAATAGGTTGTTATCCGCGCTTGATTAAATTTATCTTAAAACAAATAATTTATAAAAGTATATAACATTGATGTAACTTAATATAAATATAAGGTGAATTAACTATGTAATATCTCTCTCTCAATTATGATCTTAATAATTTTTCTGGTTTGCAAGATTATGATCTTTTCCGACCAATTTATGATTCTATTCTCGGTTGTTTTTGAGAATTTTATTTAAAACATATCTCAGTCCTATACATTATTGTTATTGATTATTTCATTTAAATAATTTCATGATTGGTGATGAAATATAATCATTGTGTTAATATTTGAACTAGGTTGTTATCCACGTTTGATTAAATGTATCTTAAAACAAAATAATTTATAAAAATATATAGCATTGATGTAACTTAATACAAATATAAGGTGAATTAAGTGTGTTAATTTTCATTGAATTGTTAACATCCTATGGGTTCTTAGCAATAAATAATTAGATTATTGATTTTAAATGAGATTTTTTAGCATTTAAATGTATTATAACTGCAAATATTAGTTACTTTTATAAAAATATGGTTCTCAAATATTCAACTATTTTATGTGTAAAGTTAAAAAAAGATCATTGTACAATTGAACGTGTTAAAAACGCTCCAAACATTTACATAAATATTATATCTATTAGTAAATCAAAATCAATTATAAATGTTTATTATTATGAAAAATACATGTACTATAAATAAATATGTTCTTTTCTAATATTATATTTACAATTAAGAAATTAGAATATGCTATACTATAATCACTAACTCCTGACAAATTATTGATGCAGGTTCTTATCAAGTCGATCAAGTGAATTGAAATATTTTTCAGTTATAATTTAAGTGCGAGTTTTTATAAAATGCTGCAAGTATATATATAATATAAAAAATATGGATTAGATTTTAATGAGTCATGTAAGTAATTATATGTTTAAGTTGGACAATATATTTTCAAACATGTATTGAACAGGTCTGAAATGATATAAATTTATGATATATTAAACTATCCTTGTTGGCATTCTATTTATTATTTTAATTAGTTAAATTAAATTATGGGTCACTTAAAAAGCCGACACCTACAATTTTTTGCACTTATTTTCTCTCCATGTCTTCTCAATTATAATCTTAATGATTTTTTTGTTTTACAAGATTATGGTCTTTTCCATTGTTACTAATGAAGTCATAATATTTTTTTAAAGAAATTTATACGTATATAATTTTGTATGTTAGGGTTTGAAGAATTGAGCAGTGGATGTTGTGGAAGTGAATATTTAGAGGCATCAGTCTTGTGTAATCTAAAGTCATATGTGTGCCATAATATATTTTCTTATTCCATTTATCCAAGTGAGAAGACTTACTTAAATCTCTTTAGATTTCTCCGACCGACTTATAATTCTATTTCCGGTTGTTTTTTAGAATTTTATTCAAAACATATCTAATTATTCGTATTCATCACTTTTATTGATTAATTCATGTAAATAATTCCATGATTAGTGATGAAATGTAGTCATTTGTCTATGTGTTAACATTTCAACAAGGTTGTTACCCACGTCAAGCACGGAGTTAATTGATTTTAAAATAAAATAATTTATAAAAACAAATAGCATTAATGTAATTTGTACAAAAAACATTGGGTTTAACTATGTTGATTTTTGTTGGATTGTTAACATCATATGAATTGTTAGTAATCGATAATTGAATTATTTTATTTAAAATTAGATTTCTTTGCATTTAAATGTATTATAACTACATATATTATTTAGTTTTCATGAAAACATAATTCTCATTTCTACAACTGTGTTGTGTGGAAAGTTAACAAAAAATTGTTGTAAAATTGAACGTGTTAGAAACGTTCCACACATTTACATGAATATTATATCTATTAGTAAATCAAAATCAATTATAAATGTCTATAATTATGAAATAGACATAGATTATAAATAATTATGTTATTTTTTTAATATTAAATTTAAATTTAGAAATTAGAATATGCTCTATTACAATCACACCTGAGAACATATTGATTATGGTTCTTCTCGGTTCGGTCAAGTGATCCGAAAAAAATTTCGGTTTGATTTTCAATATGATTATTTATCAAGTGCAGCAAGTAAACAACTTATATAATAAAGATGGATTATGTTTTAATGATTCATGTAAGTGGTTATATGTTTAAGTTGGACAATATATTTTGAAACATGTATTGGGATGGGTCTGAAATGATATAAACTGTTGATACATTAAACTATCGTTGTTAGAATTCTATTTATTATTTAGATCATTTTGATTGGATAAATTAAAAGATGTGTCCCTTAATACGTTCTTTGAACGACACTTAAGATGTTTTGCACTTATTTTCTATGTTTTTCTTCTCAATTATGATTTTAATGATTTTTCTGGTTTACAAGATTATAATTTTTCCATTATTACTAATAGAATCATAATTTTTTTTTAAGAGATTTCTATTTATATATTTTTGTATGTTAAGAGTTGAGGTAGTGAACATCGGATGCTATGCAAGGGGATACTTAGAGGCATCGATGATGATGTGTAATCCAAAATTATATGTGTCCTAATACATCTGCTTATGTCTTTATGATTCTATCAATCCAAGTGAGAATATTTACTTCAATCTCTTTAGGTCTCTCTATTATAATTTTATTTTCGGTTGTTTTTTTGAATTTTATTTAACCATAACTTGTTAGTTATATACATCGCTGTTATTGATTAGTTCATTTAAATAATTTCATTTCTACAATTGTGTTGTGGGGAAAGTTAACAAAAAAATCGTTGTAAATTTGAACGTGGTAGAAACGTTCCACACATTCACATGTATATTATATATATTAGTCAATTAAAATCAATTATAAATGTCTATAATTATGAAATAGACATGTATTATAAATAAATATGTTCTTTTCTTCTATTTATTATGGTTCTTATCGGTTTGGTCAAGTGATTCGAAAAAATGTTCGGTTTGATTTTCAATCTGATTATTTATCAAGTGCATCAAGTAAACAAATTATATAATAAAGATGGATTAGGTTTTAATGAGTCATGTAAGTGGTTATATGGTTAAATTGGACAATATATTTTGAAACATGTATTGGGATGGGTCTGCAATGATGAAATGATATAAACTATTGATACATTAAACTATCCTTGTTAGCATTCTATTTATTATTTAAATAATTTTGATTGGATAAATTAAAAGATGTGTCTCTTAATACATTCTTTGAGTGACATCTAAGATGTTTTGCACTTATTTTCTATGTTTCCCTTCTCAATTATGATCTTAATGATTTTTTCTGGTTTACAAGATTATAATTTTTTCATTGCTACTAATAGAATCATAATTTTTTTTAAAGAGATTTCTATTTATATATTTTTTTATCTTAAGAGTTGAAGAAGTGAACATCGGATGCTGTGGAAGGGGATACTTAGAAGTATCGATGATGTGTAATCCAAAATTATGTGTGTTTTAATACATCTGCTTATGTCTTTTTGATTATATACATCCAAGTGAGAATATTTACTTCAATCTCTTTAGGTCTCTTTATTATGATTTCATTCTCGATTGTTTTTTTTTTTTAATTTTATTCAAAACATAACTTATTAGTCATATACATCACTGTTATTGTAACGTCCTAAAAATTGAATTTTAGAATATAGTGTTAGATTAAATAAAATAAAAAAATTCCTAAACTAATAATTCTGTTAATATTATTTTGTAAAGCGATTTTAATAGAAGAATTCAAATTCAATATAATAAATTTTATAATTGTTATGATCTAAATATTTATATGTGATTGAGTCGTTTAAAATATATATAATAATTTTGTTATAAATGTCGATCAATTAAGAATTTGAATCTTGTGATATATTTAATTTTGGATTAGTTGCTTAGATTATTAAAACGTAATTAGTTTTATGGGCCTAGTGTTGGGTCTTATATAACTATCTAAATGTTTAGAGAGATTTTGATAAATACCTCAAATTTTATTGCAAATTTAAAAACTACACTTAATTTTATAGAAATTTAAAAACTATATTTTTTATAATATAGAAATACGTAAATACCTTTATACATATTTAACTTGTTATTTATTATTATATAAATAAATTTAATTTAAATAATTTAAAGCATATTTAACTTATTATTTATTATTATATAAATAAATTTAATTTAAATAATTTAAAACATAGTCAGGTCGACTTATTTTAAAATATTCGACTTATATTTTTGGTTGGTTGATTTTTGTACTTTGTCGGCATATTTAAACCATTGATTTATTTTATTATTTTCATCTACTTTAATTTATTTTATCTTTTGCCCACATATTTTAAACACTCGACTTATATTTTGGTTGATTGATTTTTTACTTTGTCGACTTATTTAAATTATTGACTTATTTTTTATATTTATCGACTTAATTTTTTTTTCGCCGACTTATTTAAACAGTCGACTTATATTTTGGTTGGTTGATTTTTTACTTTGTCGATTTATTTAAACTGTTGACTAATTTTTTATGTTCATTGACTTAATATTTTTTTTTAGAAAATTGGATTGTATACCCTCAATTTTATTAATAATTGTAAATCTATACTAAATTTTTTAAAAATTTGAAATATATATTCTTTTGTTGTTAAAATGATATTTTTATACCTAGTCAATCTTAAAATTTCAGAAAAAATAACAAAATTTTTTTGATTATTTGATTTTTTTTTTTAAATGTTAGCTACTATTTTTTTAATTAATTTAAATTAATTACGAACTTAAACAAATACTAATTTTATAAAAAATAACTACGAATTTACATTTTATAATTTAAAATTTAATTTATAATTATAAATTTAATTAATATAGATATAATTTGCGAAGTCAACGAAAATAAAATTAAGTCAATGGTTTAAAACAGTCGACAAAGTAAAAAATCAACCAACCAAAATATAAATCTACAGTTTAAAATAAATCAACGAAAAAAAAATTTAAGTCGATGAACAAAAAAATTAATTCAATGGTTTAAGTAAGTCGACAATGTAAAAAAATCAAATAACAAAAATATAAATCGACTGTTTTAGAATAAGCCGATGAATTAAAAAAATTAAGTCGACGAAGATTAAAAAATAAGTCAACGGTTTAAATAAGTCGATAAAATAAAAAATCAACTATGCAAAATATAAGTCGACAGCCTAAAATAAGTCGGCAAAAAAAAAAATTAAGCCGAAACATAAAAAATAAGTCAACAGTTTAAATAAATCGACAAAGTAAAAACTCAACGACCCAAAATACAAGTCAACTGTTTAAAATAAGTAGGTGAAAAACAAATTAAGTCGATGAATATAAAAAACAAGTCAATGGTTTAAATAAGTTGACAAAGTAAAAAATCAATCAATCAAAATATAAATCGACTGTTTAAAATAAGTCGGTGAAAGAAAAATTAAGTCGATGAAATAATAAATTAAGTCGATGAAATAATAAATTAAGTCGACTATTTTAAAACAAGTCGAGTTGACTAATTATTTTTATTTAATCAAAATTTTATATTTTAGATATTGATTAATTAACAATATATTTTATAAAAATATATATATTTAAATACGAAATTAAAATTTAGAACTTAAATTAATTAGTTTAAACATAATTTTGAATTTAAATTAAATAATTTTAATTTATTTTTAATTAAATTTATTAATATAATAAAGAGTTAAATATATATAGGGGTATTTACGTAATTTAATATAATAAAAAGTATAGTTTTCAAAATTCTATAAGATTAAGTGTAGTTTTCAAATTTGCTATAAAATTTGGGGTACTTATCAAAATCCGAGAAAATTGGATTGTATACCCTAAATTTTATTAGTAATTTGAAATCTATACTAAATTTTTTAAAAATTTGAGATATATTCTTTTTATTGTTAAAATGATATTTTTGTCCCTAGACAATCTAAAAATTCAGAAAAAATTAATTTTTTTTTGATAATTTGTTTTTTTTTTTAAATGTTAGCTAATAATTTTAAATTAACAAGTAATCTTGTATTTTGGTTTTTAAATCTTAAAACTCATAAAAAAAAATAATGATTAATTTAAAATATTAGATAATGATTAATTTAAAATATTTTGATTTTTTTTTAGATTTTGGAAAGATATAAGATAATTGTTAATTTAAAATATAATTAATTTTTAATTAATTACCAATTTTTTTTTTAAATTACGAATTTACATTTTATTATTTAAAATTAATAAAAGATTATTTTAAATTTATAATTTAATTAATTTGTTAAGTCGGCAAATATAAAAAATTAAGACAATTGTTTAAACAAGTCGACAAAGTAAAAACAAATCAACCAACCAAAATATAAGTCGCCCGATTAAAATAAATCAACGAAAAAAAAATATTAGTTCGATGAACAAAAAAATCAAGTCAATTGTTTAAATAAGTCGATAATGTAAAAAATCAACTAACAAAATAGTAAGTCGACTGTTTGAAAATTAGTCGACGAATTAAAAAATGAAGTCGACGAACATAAAAAAACAAATCAGTGGTTTAAATAAGTCCACAAAGTACAAATCAACCAATCAAAATATAAGTCGACAGTTTAAAATAAGTCGGCAAAAAAAAATATTTATATTCGAATTATTTGCTTTAAGTGGTGGCAACGAATTATAGAAGATGAGATGAGAAGATTTTGTTATATATATATATATATATATATATATATATATATATATATATATATATATATATATATATATGATATGACTTAGTGATACACTTATATATCTAAGTGAGTATGAGTATGTATCTTAGTGAGCAAATATGCTCATATATCTTAGTGACCGGGGCTGTTTATATAAGTGATAAAATATGTGTGTATATGTATCCTGAGTGGTGGGAAACGATCATTTAATTCCTCAAGTTTTGTAATGTCGCGGTTTTATTTTCCAACTATCCGGGTTTCACTTTTATTTCTCAAGTTTACATTGACTTTGACAATCAATGCTTTAAAAAGTCAACTTTAACGTCCACTTAATGGTTGACTTTTCAAAGCCCTGATTGTCGAAATCAACATAAACTTGAGGAATAAAATTGAAACCCGAATAGTTGAGGAATAAAAACGACACATTGCAAAACTTGAGGTATTAAATGACCGTTTTCATTACTTCTTTTTTATTACTTCTTTTTTTCCTTTTCATTTGTTAAAAAAAAACATAAAATTCAGAAATAAATACAATTGTATGTCAAAAACGGTTCAAAAATTCTTTGACATCAATGGTGTACTTAATCTTAATAAAATGCGGGGTTCACAACCTATTTGAGTTATCTATGTATCATTAAGAAAGTACTCTTAGATGTTTAATGTTAATTTGTATTACTCTTATCGAGACAAAACATGAATGGGTTAAAAAAAATTAAAGACCCTTTGGGATAAGAAGAAAAAAAAACGCATGAAACGTTTAAGAGAAAACTAAAAGGAAAGAGGGCATAAAATTAAAATAGAATTCAAGAAATAGTGGTTGTAGTTGAGATGCATATTTGCAAGAAACTAATACTATTTTTTTTTTAACCGCGAGATTCTCATAAAATTGTTTTATTTTTCAGATTTGTTAATTGACAAACGATTAATTGAATTAGGATTATACTCTTCACATTATATATATAGATGGTATAAATAATATAGATGGTAAGACTATTTTTCATGTGTAAAACTTATGTCACAAATCATTTAAAATATTGACGCATCGTCACCAAACATATATTTTTATTTTTTCCTAATCGCCGCTTTTAGCGTGTTCCTTTGAACACTGGTTATCGCAAAGTTAGAACCCCTCGCACCATTGAAGTTTCTTAAAACTATTCATTTTGAATATTTCTCTCTTAATTATATGATACACTTTATTATTTAAATTTAGTTTTATTAGCACATTTGGAATATCTTAAAAAAAATTTGGTAATCGATTCATGATATGTTCGATTTCCAGTGAAATTTAAGCTTTTTGTTTAAGATATATGTTATCTACTTAGGGTATAAGTTTTAGTATTGTAAAATTTTGTGTTTATGTTGGTTTTTTATGAGATTGTAATATCATGTAATGTATACTAGATTTTTTTTTTTTTTTTGCTATCGATTGTGTTGATGTTTTTAATGTGTATATATATATATTAGTAAGACTGGAAAACGGTCATTTAATTCCTCAAGTTTTGCAATGTGGTATTTTTATTCCTCAACTATTCTGGTTTCAATTTTATTCCTCAAGTTTACGTTGACTTCGACAATCAGGACTTTGAAAAGTCAACCGTTAAGTGGACGTTAAGGTTGACTTTTTAAAGCATTGATTGTCAAAGTCAACGTAAACTTGAGGAATAAAAGTGAAACCCGGATAGTTGGGGAATAAAACCGCGACATTGCAAAACTTGAGGAATTAAATGACCGTTTTCCCCCTGAGTGGTTTGGTTTAAGAGAACGATCAATGCATCTTCATGAGTTGACTAGTCTATGTTGATGGGAATTAATTTTTTTGCAAAACATGAACAGGTTTTGGTCAGCACGTGAACATTGTTGTTGCGGAATCAGACCGTACTGATACATAGATTTGGAGACTTGTTTCTGTTCACTAGGCGATAGTCAATCGCTTACGTCGTCTGATTTCCGCAGGTTGCTTAGGTACGTTTGGAGAACCAAGCTTGTTGGTGCTTTTGGAATTCGGGTTTAGAGCGAGACATCAAGATTTTTATTTTGCTAAGATAAAAAATTTGTATTTTAATCATGAGTTTTAATTTATATTTTTGTATTGATTTTAAGTAATGTCTTGTAATTGTCTTTGGAATTTTCGGGACGTTACAGTTATTGATTAGTTCATTTAAATAATTTTATTTCTACAACTGTGTTGTGTGGAAAGTTAAAAAAAATCGTTGTAAAATTGAACATATTAGAAACGTTCCACACATTCACATGAATCTATTATAAATAAATATGTTCTTTTTCTAATGTTACATTTAAATTTAGAAATTAGAATATGCTATATTACAATCACTAAGCCCTTAGAACATATTGATTATGTTTCTTATCGATTCGGTCAAGTGATCCGAAAGAAATTTCGATTTGATTTTTAATCTGATTATTTATCAAGGGCATCAAGTAAACAAATTATATAATAAAGATTGATTAAGTTTTAATGAGTCATGTAAGTGGTTATATAGTTAAATTGGACAATATATTTTGAAACATGTATTGGGATGGGTCTGAAATGATATAAACTGTTGATACATTAAACTATCCTTATTACCATTCTATTTATTATTTAGATCATTTTGATTGGATAAATTAAAAGATGTGTCCCTTAATACGCTATTTGAACGACACCTAAGATGTTTTACACTTATTTTCTATGTTTTTCTTCTCAATTATGATTTTAATGATTTTTCTGGTTTACAAGATTATAATTTTTCCATTGTTACTAATGAATCATAATTTTTTTTAAAGAGATTTCTATTTATATATTTTTGTATCTTAAGAGTTGAGAAAGTGAACATCGGATGATGTAGAAGGGGATACTTAGAGGTATCGATGATGTGTAATCCAAAATTATGTGTGTGCTAATACATTTGCTTATGTCTTTTTGATTATATCCATCCAAGTGTGAATATTTACTTCATTCTCTTTAGGTCTCTCTATTATGATTTCATTCTCGGTTGTTTTTTTGAATTTTATTCAAAACATAACTTGTTAGTCATATACATCGCTGTTATTGGTTAGTTCATTTAAATAATTTCTTGATTGGTGATGAAATGTAGTCATTGTCTATGTGTTAATATTTTAACTAGGTTGTTAACCATGCCAAGTGCGGAATTAAATTTATTTGAAAACAAATAACATTAATGTAACTTAATACAAAATATAGTGAATTTAACTATGTTGATTTTCATTGGATTGTTAACATCATATGGTTTGTTAGCAATAGATAATAGAATTATTACATTTAAAATGAGTTTTTCTATGCGTTTAAATGTATTACAACTGAAAATATTACTTATTTTTTTTTTTTATAAAAACATGGTTCTTAATTCTTCAATTTTTGGTGTAGAAAAAAGTATAATTTAACGTGTTAGAAACGCTCCACACATTTACATGTTAGGATATGAGGAAGTGAAAGTGGATTATGTGGAAGTGAATACTTAGAAGCATCGATTTTGTGTAATCTAAAATCATTTGTGTGTCATAATACATATGTTTATATTTTTTTATTACATCCATCCAAGTGAAAAGATTTACTTCATTCTCATTCTCTTTAGATCTCTGACCTATTTATGATTTCATTCTCGATTGTTTTTAGAATCTATGCTATAAAAGAAGGATAACTCTCTCTAACAGCTTTCCACGTCGGGAGAAGTTGGCATGTGGCACTCTTATTTTATCGAAGCAAAAAGAAATCACTATTGATGAATCATCTTCCACTCAATGTTGGGGTTTCAAATCCAGTATTTACGTCTTCCTATGTTTAGTTCTTGCCCGTTCAACTCCCGAATAAGTCAAATCAACAAACACATAACGACATATGTACATAGAAAATAGCACCAGACCATTGTTGAAATGAAGCACTAACTAGCCATTTTGCCTTCATTCGCTGATAGTGAAGTCGGTTCAAATTGTTCCTCTTACACGGAATCAAACTGGTAAAGAAGCAAGAACAGAGCGTTGGTTCCACTCTTGCCTTTGTTTCAGAGAGCGGAGAAGAAGCCTCTGATATTGTCTATAAGGACCTTTTGCAGAACCATCTCGGCTTGGTCGCTATAAAGAAATTTAAAAATATGGCTTGACCTGATCCTAACCAATTTGCGGTACCCTTTCTTTTCCTGAAAAGCTTTTCAATTTTGCGCCTTTTGTTGATGGTTTTTTTTTATGTTTTTTCCTTTGTTGTCAGGAGGAGACAAAAAGAGTGGGGAGTTTAAGACACCTAAGAGTCGTCAATTTGATTGGATATTGATGTGAGGCTTCTTGTTGACTTCATGCCAAATGATACTCTTGCTAAGCGTTTGTTCCATCCTATGATTCATCATCTTCAGCATTTCTTCTTTTGTTTTCACATATAACATTTGGTTGATCTAAGAACATGCATTATTGGTTTATGTGACATGATTGTGCTTTACATGGTTTAAAGGCGAAAACTTTTGTGATCAGAACATATGCAGAACCAACATGCATCAATGTATCTCCATCTATTTTTAGGTTTTAGAGTAAACTCGGTGTCATCGTTCGATTGCTTGTAGATTCGATTGAATCGCAACTTGTGATATTTAGTATTTTTACACGTTTGTGAACTCGATTTCCAATGCTTTCCACCCACATTTGCATCATACTTGTGTCATTTTTTCATCTTTGAGTTTCATTTTAGCTTTAGGCTGCATTTAGATTTTAGGATTTGTGTTTGTACATTTTGCATCTCGTTTTGAATCTTTTTAGATACATTTGGAGACTTGGAAGTGTGTTGGGTGTAAAGGAAGCTTGAGGCATGGGTTGGATCAACTTGTCATCATTCTCTTCTTTGAAAATTTTCTTTTGTGATTCATAAGGAAAAATCAAACCATGGAATGGTCAGTGCGGTTAAGAATAGCATATTGTATTGCTGAAGCATTGGATTATTGTAGTACCGCATGTTTTGCATCATACAATAGTTTAAGTCCTTACACGGCTCAATTCCATGATACTAATATATTCTCTTCTCAACATCATTTTCATGACTATGTCTCCTCGTGATGATCTAAAGATATTAAACTGTTTTGATTGCTTAATCGATGTTGAAGGATGGTGATGCATGTCTTTCTTTTTTAGGCTTGATGAACGAGATCAAAGAACAACAGGTAAAAAATTCACGCTTCTCTCTTCAGATTATCATTATCATAATGTGATGTTATATTTTCATTGCAGGAAGTGTGAACCTTGAAAGTGTGATATACAGATTTGGTATTGTCCTTGTGAATCTTCTAAATGGAAAGCCAATTCCTCCAAGCCATGTAAGTGATTCTGTTCAATTCCTCTCTTGCTTGCTTTAGTACTTAATAGTATAAGTGTGATATACAGATTTGGTATTGTCCTTGTGACTCTTCTAAGTGGTAATTTTTACTGATGTTTATCTCATCGATCATATCTTTCAAATTTTACATTAAACAAATTAACTTACTGTTATTAGTGTATATAATAGAGTGATTAAGGAGATTAAGAAGTCCTTAGAGGTTTTTACATGTTAGTTACGGTGGTTAAGCTAATGAAAAATTGTATATAAACACTTGTACGGATTAAGATTAATGAGAAAATTAGTTTACAAAAGCTAATAACTGTTGAACCTGCATAATAAAAAAATAGTAAAGAGTAGGCTCTTTTGGTGTAAGCAATAGCGAAAACCATCTCGTAAGCATATACCAGTGAGGAGACTGAAAAGGTGTTTGCAGACAAGTTCTCCGCCACAGATTCTCCATCTGTTCCGTCCACTTTAAGAGCAGTAGACGTAAACCCGTTTGATCGTTATTAATTTATTATTATCATTCCCTTGACTAAGCATTTTCTATAAACTTCAAAACGAACGTGGTATGCCGTATTAAAATTCATGGAAAATAGCTATCCTTTTTTATTGCATATAGTGTGCCATTTTTGTGATTGTCATTTTCTGGTTTGTTAATTACTTCCACATAACAGTTATTTGCAAAAACCCTTTTCAACTTGGAGGTCATAAGGTGGAACTTCAGCTCTCGGATGAATGAAAATCCATCTGATCATTTTCTGCAATAGATTTTGTTTAGCCCTTCACAATATCTCAGTTGTATGAAGAAAGAGGAAAAACTTTTCAATTCTCAGGAACAATTACTTCTGGGTTGCAAAGAGTAAAATTCTGTTCAGGTATCAACTTGGAAACAAAACATCGCCTCTTATTGTTCTCATTGTTCTCTCAAATATTTGATTTACAAAGTTTCATTGTTACATTTGATATGATTCTCATATACTAGGGATGGTGGTCCAACTATCGCAAGCCCAATAAGCTCTATAAAACACGTTGGTGGACCACGAGAACTTGGACTAACGGAAAATCAATAAGTATACCTTTTTGCTACCATGTGGTTTTAATTCTCTTGGATGTTCCGATTCCGTTAATAAAAAAATATTTCCTTCTACTTGCATTACTCTCTTTTGCAGACTTTTTTTTGAAAATGGACTCCGCTAAATAGCCATCCTAAAAGTCAATAGAAACCTAAAGAGACGTTGATGTTCTAATCTGTAGTTATGGGTGCTGATGAAAATGACTTTGGTTCATTGTACTGGTTCCGTAATGGCTTGTATTTTTCGTATTAATATTTGCCATGTACGTGTGACAAGTCAGGTGAAAAATAATTCTTCTAAATTTCCAAGCTTCATATTCATTTTGTGAAAAGGCAGAGGATGCCAAAGAAAAAAATCTTCAAGATATGTTACATGGGAAAAAATTATACAAATGTGAAAAGGCAGAGGATGCCAAAGAAGAACATCTTCAAGATGATGGTAGAGTTGGAGATGTTGAAAAAAGTGATGGGAGTGAAAAGGCAGATGATGCCAAAAAAGAACATCTTCAAGATGATGGTAGAGTTGGAGATGTTGAAAAAAGTGATGGGAGTGAAAAGGCAGAGGATGCCAAAGAAGAACATCTTCAAGATGATGGTAGAGTTGGAGATGTTGAAAAAATTGATGGGAGTGAAAAGGCAGAGGATGCCAAAAAAGAACATCTTCAAGATGATGGTAGAGTTGGAGATGTTGAAAAAATTGATGGGAGTGAAAAGGCAGAAGATGCCAAAGAAGAAAAAGGAGATAATGATCCCAAAGCATGCCTTCAGGCAGAGGATGCCACTCCCGCATATGAAAGCAATGTCTGCATTAAGGATGCCGCTGCAGCAGATGAAACTAATGTATGCATTAAGGATCCCATTACGGCATTGATAACCAACGTCTGCATGGAGACAGTTGCTTCGACTGCTGAAGATGGTAAAGGCTCAGTGATTGACACTGAAATCATTGAAGAAAGAGGAAGAGGAAGAGGAAGAGGAAGAGGAAGAGGAAGAGGAAGAGGGAGAGGAAAAGGAAACTCCCAGCCAGTTAATATCATTGAACCATCAGTGGATTCAGTCCACCCAACTACATCTCAAATCGAAATATACGAAAGCTCCAGAAATCTTCGCTAGACCAACAAGCTAACAACAAGGAGGAGTGAAAGGTTAAGCAAATCGACTGCGCTTCCTGTTGTACCTAGCAACAACGCAAAACCAGTGGCCCAGAAATCTGCTTACGAAATTGTATTTGGAGATGTTGACAAAACACTGGTGGACAAGATGAACGTATTCAGAGCCGATGAGTAAGTACACACAGCATATAAGATCGTCTATTTTATCTTGCAGTCTAACTTGAATGTTGATTTTCTTCGACAGAACAAATATTTATCCATTTGGAGGGAAAACAACGGCCTGTGAATTCTTCAACTTACTTTTGAAGCCTAGGGAATGGTTACACGATATGGTAAGTACATTCTTCTTCGTCAACAGTGGATCTGGCAAAAGTGTTTATTTCATGTTTAGCTGGCAGACCGTTGCTGTTGTGTGTCTAGTAGACTCTGCTTTGGTGCCTAACATTTGTCCTTCTTTTATTATCAGCACCTTGACGCAGCACTGAACTTGTATAGACTAAGGCTAAAGAGAAATCCTAGTTCTTTCAAGAGTCCGCGGATTGCTATATTGGATGCAGCATTTCAAATGCTTTGGAAGAATCGGTACAAGGACTGGCGTAAGCTTGAAAGATGGCCTGGTGGTACTTACGAGAATGTACACGGTGAGCTTCCAGCTTATGCCGCAACAAATTTGGCCTGGGGCAAAGACGTTGATACGTTATACTTCGTTCTACACGTGAGCTCGAATCATTGGGTTGGGACGGTCATATCATTGGTTGACCGGGTTGTCTACATATATGATTCCTTAAATACTCCAAAATCAGATATTGTGGCAGCGGCGAGGGCTTTTGCTGAAATGGTTCCTGCCGCAATTCATATGTTCTTTCCTCAAGACTACGATCAAGCAGCTTTTGCAATCACAATTGTAAAAGACGTTCCCAAAATGCGTCCACTAGTAGGTGATTGTGGAGTATACGCACTCAAATACATTGAGTATCACATGTTAGGATTGCCGCTATCAGGAAGAGAACTGTGTAATGCCAAAATGATGACCTGGAGGACGAAGCTCGCTGCGGAGGTGTTGGATGAGACATCTTCGTATACCGATCAACGCATGTGTGATGAGTCAATTATGGCAAATATCTACGATCCCTACGACGTTCAAATTTAATTGCATGGTTAGTAAATATATGTAATATAGTAAATAGGGAGATTTGTTCTAGTAAATATTACATTAACCAAACTCTGCGGCGTACAAGCAGAATTTAAGTTTTCCTTCCTTAGTAGAAGAGAACTTATTCTTCGTTTACACGCATCATCATAAACTACGCTGATAGATTGTAAACCGAGAATACGCAGCACCTGCTCATACTCTGCATCTGCTTTGCTTACACTCAGCATAAACTCTGCGGCGTACAAGCAGAATTTAAGTTTTTCCTTTCTTTAGTAGAAGAGAACTTATTCTGCCCATGTTTGTGCTGAGTGTAAGCAAAGCAGATGCAGAGTTTCATTGAAGTTGGAATATCTAGCGTCATCACTCTTGTAATTAATTTTAAGTTGATTTCGTCAACCACTCTTGTATTTATGAAGTGGGTCCACTCTTGTATTTCGTAACTCGGTCCACTCTTGTATTTATGACGTGGGTTATCTTCAACACTTCTTCTTTATTTGCAGAGCACATATAGCCGACTGTTAATGGAGCCATCTGTAGCCTCTGTCTTCAATCCGATGAACGATAATGAATCTTCCGCGAGTTCAACAACTGTATTTGAACGATCCGGATTGAAGATTCCTTCAGTTTTACTAATGAACCATAACCCGAGATGTTTTCAGCAATCCACTCATAACTAAGGTAAAGGTGTTGCATGTTTTTCAAGAGTTTTCCATTGCTGTTCCTTATGTATCTATAATTTATTTTATGCAGCTTAACGAGAAGTACCGGCGAGCAATCAAGAGTCACGAGAAAATCTTGAAGAAACAGGCTAAACTTCACAAGAAACAGAAGAGAATCGAGAAGATTATAAAACGGCTCAAGGCCCATCCTTTAGAATGGGAACAGCTTGGATTTGACAAAATATCCCCTATCCCGGAAATTATCCGCGAGGTATTTCACAATGATCAAGACGAATAAGAACATGTACCAGTTTTTGCTCGAATTTTTTTGTAATAAATTTAGAAAAGGAATATGAAGAATCATCCCATTTTCCAGCAGAGAAGTTGATGTTTATTATAAATGCAGAGTTGATGTCAAAAAAAAAAAAAAAAAAATTATAAATGCAGGGAAGAAGAAGTAGTAAACGCATAATCTGCAGAAACATACATGGTACGTATATAAACATAAGTTCAAAATCTGCCTAAAATATGCTCCAAACCTAGGTCCTCTGCTTCGCATACTTTTTCGGTACTCTGCTTCTATATTTGAGTCTATTTGTACTCTGCACCCAAATCTTGGCCGTAGTTTGCATCCAAAATTTATAAATGCAGGGAAGAAGAAGTAGTAAACGCAGAATCTGCAGAAACATACATGGTACGTATATAAACATAAGTTCAAAATCTGCCTAAAATATGCTCCAAACCTAGGTCCTCTGTTTCGCATACTTTTTCGGTACTCTGCTTCTATATTTGAGTCTATTTGTACTCTGCACCCAAATCTGGCCGTAGTTTGCATCCAAAACTTATAAATGCAGGGAAGAAGAAGTAGTAAACGCAGAATCTGCAGAAATATACATGGTACGTATATAAACATAAGTTCAAAATCTGCCTAAAATATGCTCCAAACCTAGGTCCTCTGCTTCGGTACTCTGCTTCTATATTTGAGTCTATTTGTACTCTGCACCCAAATCTGACCGTAGTTTGCATCCAAAACTTATAAATGCAGGGAAGAAGAAGTAGTAAACGCAGAATCTGCAGAAATATACATGGTACAAAAAATAAATCCAAGAAAAGATAAACAATATCAAATAAACTAAATGTTGTTGAAATTTTAAGAAAAGTAAAATAATTAGGATAACAAGAGTTCTACATAACTTTATTCCTCCATAAACGAAAGACCAAGTTTTAACCAATCAATACGAGGAACTGTAATTCCTCTCGGCTCCTCCTCAGCAATCATTTCTTTCTCTGCTAACTGCTGCCGCCTAGCATCCATGACCACTTGTTCTTCATGCATCATCTTCTCCAACATAGAGCATTTACCGGCTATTCTTTCCAACTTGAGTTTGATGCGGTGAGCTTCGTCCTTCGCTCTCATTTGAGATCGCACCAGCAGAAGAATTGCCCTCAGGCGATCCTTTCCTTCCTTTTCCGTCTCCATAACTGCATCATTCCGTTTCTCTTCTGCTTCCAACTCCAGGTCTGACATTGGTGCTTTTCTTTTCTTCGAATGATCTGCGGCCATGATGTCTTGAATATGTGCCTGTAAAAGAGTTAAATGCAGAGAATGTGTTGAGGGTTCTTCTTTCTTTTATAGACGAGAGGGATAAAGCAAAACCACGTACGTTAGTTTTTTTCGCTTAGCTGTCATTTCAATGGTCCACCTTCCCATCATTTCAACGGTCCACCTTCCCATCATTTCAGCGGTCCACCTTCCCATCATTTAACCCGTTATTTCGTAGAGTATATGCAGAGAAGGTGCCTAAGCAGAGTACTATTAAATTTATTGCAGAATATAAATAGAGTAGTCGCAATCACTGCCATTCCTTACTTAACGTGTTCTATCATGTATGATCGACACGTGGCGTATGTCGTATTGTAGTAGAACAATTAATAATGTACCTTGTTTCTCGTGTTCAATAATGCGATGCTCGACACGTGGCCTTTGGAATGGAGCAGCATCATCTCAGAGGCGTCCAGTAATAGCTGCAGAGAATGACTAATTAGGGCTTCCATACCGATACGGTTTCCCTTCAATGAGTATAAAAGATCTCTTCTTTATTTGGGTGTAAAAACTAAGATAATTTATCCTTTCCTCAATCAGTCTCAAACAAACAAAACAAAGATAATCCAAAAGCTACAGAACGCAAGCGTATCTTTTATTCTTCTTTTCTACCCATCAGTCTCACCAAGCTTCTTTGAATCCGATGTCTGCCTTTTCCTCATCTTCTTCTTCCTCTGGCGGGAGCGAACCCAACAGTATGATTCCTGCTCTGCCAAGGAATTCGGATTGGTTCAAATATCCAGAGGTACAAGATGTGCCCGGGATTCCTCCGGTAGGCTATATCATCGTCTATTGGTCTTCCTTTCGGGCAGGTTTCCGCCATCGCCTGTCTTTTTTGATGATGGAGTTTTGTAAAGAACTTCGGATTGCACCCAGCCAGTTTAATGCCCGCTCATGGGGGTTGATAAACGCCCTCCAAATACTGTCGGACTTATCTGAAATCACTGTTTCCAGTGCTATGATTATTGGGGCTTTTGAGGTTAGGAGTATAGACCCCTGGTCTAATAGATATGAACTTGTTCTTCGTGACGGTTGCAGATCTCCAGTTGAACTTTCCCTCCAAATTGAGGGTGGTGATGATGACAAGATTCACTACTTCTTTGTTCGTCATTCCGGTCCTAACGGACTTCCCCGCTTGTGGTCTGATTCAGGTAATTTCCATCTTACAAAAAATTCATTAGACTCTGGCGAATTGATCAAGCTAACTCTTTTAACATGCGTTTTCTCTCTGTTGCGCTTCATCAGTTCTAACAAAGCAGAACCGTCGCACATATCCCGATTTTCCTAATGCCCTTTTTTGATTCCACTCCCTTACCGGCGCCCTGAGTTTCTTCTCTCTGACGCCGCAGTTGATGGGAGTTCTCTTCGGGCGGATATCGACGAAGCAGAGGTCCGTCCAGGTAGTCTGGATCGCCTTAGGCTTACTTGGCAAAACGTGTATCCGTCTCGCATCACTAATGTTCATTGTCCTCGTTGCGAGGAGTTGGAGTTGGAGGGAGAAGCCCTACGTGCTAAAATATATGGTTTGGAGACTCGGCTTCGGAATGTGGAGAGGGCTGTGGATTCGGTTAGGGTTGTGGCAACAACTTTGACCCAGCAGTCAAGGTTCTTGGATCGTATAAGTCGCGAGTTTGGATCGGCCAACGTTGGCTGCGATGTTCCTGGGAGTTCTAGAGGGATGAAGCGCGACCATTCCCCGGACACTTCGTAGAATATCACCTGTTTTTTTATCTATTTAGTTTTGTAATTGTCACATTTATCTATTTAGTTTTGCTATTGATCTTCCGTTGGTTTGCTATTGATCTTCCGTTGGTTTGCTATTGATCTGCCATTGGTTTGCTAAAAATACTAGTGGTTTGCTATGCCAAATGGATAGAAATGTTATTAACACTACACCTATACATTGTCCTTTGATACTAGATGCTACCATTCGGACCCATCAGCTGATAGAGCGTCCAGCAAAATGGGCCCCAGAAAGGAGTACGCAGATTAAAAATAGATGTCTGCGATTATCGACAAGTCCTAGACAGAGTAAGAGCAGTATATGAAGTTTGCTCGTACTCTGCTATCTTGAAGTTTGAATGTTATACTATAATTTTCTACTAATTCAATAAGTTTATTGGGTTGCTGCTAAAAACTTATTTATAAAAGTAGTTATACGTCGAATCAAATAGAGAAAGAGCAGAGAAAGCGCAGTATATTAGTTTCTCGTACTCTGCTGTGGTGAAGTTTGAAATATTATACTATAACTTTTCGAAATATCTCCAATGACCAATTCAATAAGTTTATTGAGTTGCGTCTAAAAAGTTATTTTTAAAAGTAGTACTACGTCGAATCAAAAGTTATTGTCGTATCAATTAAAGAAGTCCGCTCTTCTTCTGCTAGAGTGTCCATCAATATGGGCCCCATAATAAAGAATCGTAGAAACTAGCAAATAAGTCCCCTTTTACCAATTAAATGTAGAGTAAGTTAATGCATGACACTGCGCATTCTAACAATTACGGCAATGCCTTGTTTCTCGTATTGCATCATGCGATTATCGACACGTGGCTCTTTAACATTTTTTGGAACCGTAAAAAGTCAGTTTTGATTATTTACCGTTCTTCAATCCAATCGTTTCTTCAAAACTTCTCAGGCTCCAACACTTTTCTCCAAACATTTCAGGCTCAAAACTTTTCTTCCAAACTTTTCTCTAAAACTTACAGTCTAAAGAAATGGCTCATTTAGATATGGTTCTAAACTTGTCACTCATGAAGAATGGTGGAAGAATCTTGGTTCAAGTCGTAAGAGAATTTGGAGAGCACTATGCACGCTTTCAACCTGAAAGACACTTGCTTCTCGCTGATTATCACGCCGTAAGAAATGCATGCTTTGATGTCCTTATTTGGTCTCTTAGGAATACATGATTTTGTTTAATTTTTAGAGGAATAGATACAATCCTTGGTTTTATGGTTTAGGGTGTTCGGATCTCTGCAATCATTCGAAATCATATGTTGTCAAAGTTTGAAGACGTGGCTGAAGGGGAATGGTATTTGATTAGGGATTTTGAAGTGACGACGAGGCCGGGTCAGTGGAAACTAACACACCATGAGTTCCATATCTTCTTCCATGAAGAATCGATCATTAAAAAGGTAGCACGAATCTGTGGTAATCATATGGTGTCGTTATCTCCATTTCGCAGAGTTCTAAACGGCTCATTGCATAAGAAGATTAGTGTTGGTAAATATTGATGGAATATTAGTTGTTTGATTTTCTATTTCACGTCAGATTTCTTAATCTATATTCATGTTGCTATATAACAGTTGATTTGCTTGGTGCTATTGTGAAAGTCAAGAAATTAGAAATTTATCAAGGCTTCACAGATGACGTTTACATTGTCCCTGGTCACAAAGTTCTACACTTCACACTGAGGAATTTCAGGTAAGTTAATTATGTTTATATTTTAGGATGTCTTTTGAGAACGAAGTACTATAAATTCGTCTTTGTGAGCTGCAGCGGCGAAAATATCAACTGTATTGCAAAGGGAACATTTGCTGATGAATTTGAGTACTTCTGGCGACTTCAGCCAACTGGGAAAGTCATATTCTGCGTGCTACGAAATTGGAATATGGACTATTTTGGAGGTAGTGTTAGTACTTCATTCAACCATAGAGAACTATTGCAACATATATGAGTAGGTGACTCTTTGGCATTGCAGGTGAGATACGTGTCTCGGCTCTCTACCCATTCTCTGAACTCCTCATAAATTCAGCAATTCCTGCCGTTGAAGAAGCAATCCAGCAACTAAGGGTTGTTAAGACCGGTGGTTTCTCAATGGTTGAAGATGCATACATTGATGACCCTATTCGTCGTACCAATACCACCTACAATAAACCTCGTCAACTGTGTTGTTTAATGTTATTGCACTCGATCTTTTGAGACTCGGAGTAACACTTTTGTATGTCTCGTTATAATAGTTCAGTAATTTATGTATACTTTATTTTGTTTTGTTAGACCTTTGTGGATGAAAACAAGTTGAGAAGATGCAGTTTATGCGCAGTGTAAGCGATGTAGATGCAGCATAAATGCAAAGTCCGTCCATCATCTGCTTTTAGATGCAGAGTACAAGCAAATACTATGTTTTTTAAGCAGATCATAGCTGAATGTACCATAACATTAACAACCGTTTGTTAGAATGCCCAGTGTCATGCATTTACTTACTCTGCATTTAATTGGTAAAAAAAACAATAACGTATAATTACCGTTATTCCGAAATAATATTTTAGATAAGTTATAGGAAAATATTTCAAACTTCTCTACTGCAGAGTACGAACAGACGCTGCTAATTCTCTACGCGTAGTACTGCTTTGTCTCTGCATTTATCCTAACCTTATATTAAACTTCCCAAAAACCACTAGTATTTTTATTGTCTCAAAAACATTTACGATTGTGAATATATAGTAAAAATGAAACTTACTTTTCACGGTTCCATTAAAAATATTAAGAGTCAAAGCAATATCAACTCACATCACATCATGCACTCGTATACGGCCATATTCTGCAGCCATCAATGGCAAGATCGGGTTGCGCCAATTACTTTTGATTCGACGTAGAACTACTTTTATAAATAAGTTTTTAGCAGCAACCTAATAAAATTATTTAATTAGTAGAAAAGTTATAGTATAATATTTCAAACTTCACCACAGCAGAGTACGAGCAAACTAATATACTGCGCTTTCTCTGCTTTTTCTCTATTTATAAACTGCTGATTAAATAATGTTAATATTTACTTTGCTTTTACTCTGCCTAAGACAGAAGAAGAAGAACAGACCTCTATTTTTATTCTGCGTGTTCTTTTATGGGGCCCATTTTGCTGGACGCTCTATCAGCAGAGGAAGAAGAAACTAATAAATGATGGGTCCGACTGGTAGCATGTAGTATCAATGTTGAGAAGATGCAGTTTAAATGCAGAGTCCGCCCATCATCTGCTCTAGATGCAGAGTACAAGCAGATACTGCGCCTTCGCTCAAAATAACCAATAACCGAATTGATCCGCGAGTTCAAAATGAAATACTTATAGCAAACCAGTCTTCAGAAGATAATAAAGCAAACATAGAAAAGACACTAAGAACACACAGATGCAGCCTAAATCCAGAGTCCGCCCATCATCTGCTCTCAGATGCAGAGTACAAGCAGATATTGCGCATTCGCTCAAAATAACCAATAACCGAATTGATCCGCGAGTTCAAAATAAAACACTTATAGCAAACCAGTCTTCAGAAGATAATAAAGCAAACATAGAAAAGACATTAAAGAACACACAGGTGAGACAACTCCTTTCTTTGCCTCCACCACCTCACTCTGATCCCATGGCATACTTCTCCGTCCAGCTTCGCGCAGTTGACTCGAACCTGGATTTGTCAGTCTTGTAAATATGGGCTACCTCCGGCAGAAAAGGATCCTCTAGGATTGGGTCAGTCATCAGCGCGCAAATTGACATCAAAACCTAATTCCATAACAAAAATCCATCCCATTAACACACATGTTTGGCTGAAGTATTTTTTTCGACAAAACTTTGTTAAATCTGAAGAAAATTCCAAACCTGGGACATGGTTAAAGCAGGAGACCATTTTTCCCTCAAGATATCATAGTCAATCGCTCCTTTTGCGTTGATGTTTGGGTGGTAAATCTTTGTTTTGAAAGCCACCTGCATGCAAAGACAAAGAGAATATCAATTAAAAGCAAGATGAAAAGCAAGATGATCAAGAGTGAAGTTTCATCCTGCAACAAATAACAATTAACTGAAAAAGCAAAAAGCAAACCATTGGCGCCTTTATCGGATAATCCGGAGGAAAATGGATGGTAAGCAAGAAAATCCCTCCGGCATAGGGACTGTCGAAGGGTCCATTGATAGATGCTTCCCATTCGTAAACACAATCACCAACGGGACCTAAAACATATAAGACTCAACTCAGACATTTAATCTAAATAATACTACATCCGTAAAGTTCCTATTATCATCCGTAAATAATACTACCTCAAACTGCATAAAAGACTTGGGAGTTCTAGATTTTATACCTGCCCTGATGAACTGTGTAGGAACATCCTTCTGGATCCGATTAAGTTCCATTTTAATTCGCCTTACACTATAACCCATGGTCACAAACTTGGTAAGAGAGACGAAGATGATGAATGTTGCGTCTTTGGTAAACAAATAGATGTAGAGACAAACAGACACGACTTTCTCCTATATGAACACGAAGCGTTACTCTAGGGTTTTGGCAGACTAGGGAATGTGTTTTCAACTACTGCAATAAACACATGTTCATTGATGTATACTTTTTAAATGAGTTGTCATTCATCTCCTCATGTGTAAAAAAAATGACTTGTCCTTTATTCTTATGGGTGTTCGCGCCATTTATTGCGCGGCAAATTTACGCGCTTTCTCTACCATTTCTTATTAAATTGAGTTGTCTTTTCCAAGGCAGAGTATCTTATGTTATGATAGTTGACCGGTTGCACAGTAATCATCCCGCATGCCTCTCGTGTCGAACCATTAACTGAGGCGCGTGAGTTTTATTTTCCAAGACAATTTAAAGGAAGATCGACCCCTTTCATATCTTTTCTTATCTATAAAAATAGTAGATTGTTTACGAACAGAGTGCCTGTTAATTATTTTCAAAATCCAAATACCGCATCACATCGTAGGTTAACATGCAAATACCAGAGCTCCCTTCGGACATTATCTCTGTCATTGCACGAAAACTTGGCCGCCTCACCTTGTGGAGAGTCGGACACATCCTCCGAATAGGGCGGATCGGTAGAGATGTAGTGTACAGTGATGAAGTCCTCAAGAAACTTAATATCCACGATCTATGTGAAGACACATATAAAATTCTCCTAGACGGGGCAAATCGCAGCTTTTTTGTAAGATGCTTAAACGCCGGAAATCCAACTGCTATTTATTATGAGGCTGCAAGACTCGTGACCGCAGAACAAGACATCAGCGCAGCCATGGAGCTTTTGGACCGGCTTGTCCCTTTCAGTGCTAACGCAACTTATCCCTGTGGAATGCTGTGTGTATGTGCTGGACGTACGAAAAAGGCTGCACAACTTCTCAAATTATGTGTCGACGTACACGCTAAAGGTGATTTTGATAAACTCACCAGGCTTGGGAGGAGGTTCTGGATGCGGTTGTAGCTTTCTATCCACCCATGAACCATTCTTTTGCATCAACCTGGCAATACCCTGACTGTCCAGATTTGCCTTTTCCAAATTGTGCCACTGAGCACGAATATCAACCTGGATGCGAAAACTGCTACCTGTATTGGTTTGCAAGACAGCTTTGCCGCATTATATAGGAGATTTGAACTATTTCTTCTAATTTTATTTGTTTCTGTATTTATAAATCCTTGAAAAGTTATGATTCCGTAATTCAAGATGTGGATTTTAATTGAATAATATGTTTTACCCTCAGATTTGTTGAGCATATATATTTTTTGAATGAAAGTAAAAGTAAAATCTATAATAGAGCACAGGAAGATTAATAGCAGATTACTGGATGATTCATACAGATATCAGACGCAGACTTCGCAATACCAGATGCAGATTCTGCGATACCAGATGCAGATGCAGACTCTGCGATACCAGATGCACACTCTGCGATACCGACTATTTTATGATACCCACATCAAACTAAAAGACTAACATAAAACAACGGAGCGCCATAAATAAGGACAAATAAATAAAGTTATAAACCAAGATTTGTTTCCTTGTTTAAATAAACTTGAAACCAGAGTGAAGCCAGAGTGAAGCCAGAGTAAAGCCAGAGTGAAGCCAGAGTAAAGCCAGAGTCAAGCCAGAGTCAAGAAAATGGACATGTTTTTCGATTGTGTCCTGCATTATGGCATTTTGAGCACCTGTGATGAATTTTTGGGCTACTCATGAAAAGACTCTTTTTCATCTATGGGGGTGGAGTACTCTGCCAAAGTTTAGCTTTCTTATTTGGTGTTTGAGTAGTCGGAGAATTACGAGATCGTTTCCTTCTCACCTTTGGGGATGGAGTAGTGGGTGAAATATTATCGCTGAATGGAGTACTCTGCATCATTTTCTTCGTAACGGATGGAGTCCTCTGCTTCGTTTGATTCGTTGTGGATTGAGTCCTCTACTTCGTTTTTTGCTTTGTGGATGGAGTACTCTGCGAAGGTTCTGTTTTTTTCTTTTTCCATTGATTACGCTTGAACCGCTTAGCCTTTTCAATAGCAGAAAGGTATCTCTTTGCCTTCGGTCTACCGGAAGGTACTCTTATGACTGGTGGCAGACATTGTTCACTAATTACGTGTGGTGGTAGAATCAAATCTTCGTCTACAGGTTTTATAGGTTCTGAGTACGTTGAATACAAGTAGCCCTTTGTGAAATGATCATCCACCAGGGTAGCTTCATCAGTTTTCCGACTTAATGCTGCTTTAATCGCGTGCTCGCAGGGAATCTTCTCGACATCATATTGTTTACAAGTACAAAGTCTCTGCAATCATAAATTTCATAAATTTTAAAAAGAAATCGAACTCAGAGCAGATAAACAAGGCAAACGTTTCCTGAGACTGGCAGACTTGCTCAGGATACGTTTCCTGAAACTGGCAGTGATAAATAGCAAAAAAAAACTTACATACCTTCTGTAGATCAACCACACAATCATAATCTTCACCTGTAACATGGCTACAATTTGAATCAGTATGATGAATATTTAAAATTTCCAAGCTACCGTGTCTTTCATGCAGTAACTTTTCAACGTTTGAGGGGAAATTTGTTTTTAATGAGGCAGCTTTGTCTCGCCTTTCCACAAACCACCTTGACAACAACTTTCTAATAGCCTCCACGAAATATTTAACAGGAAATGATCTGTCTTCCTTAAGCGCGATATTAATGGATTCTGCAATGTTGCTCGTCATTATACCAAATCTATCTCCTGGAAAATGTGCACAAGCCCATAATCGAAATTCCACCTCTTCCAAGTAAACTGCTAATTCACTATTCTGACGACGAATCACACCAAACAATTTTTCAAAATCTACCAGTCGATATGCATATGCAGCACGACACACCAAACTGAGCATTGCGTTCTTTTTGAACTTTAAGATGAGGTTATTTTTGAGGTGATAGTAACATACTCCCCTATCAGCTGCGGGGAAAACCTTCTCAATGGCCTTTGCGATTGATGGATGACGGTCAGAAATAATGGCCAAATTTTTATCATCAAGTATCACACCACGCAAATGTGTAAAAAACCATTCCCATGAAGCATCATTCTCTGAGTCTACAATCCCAAAAGCTATAGGAAATATACTCGAATCTGCATCTTGACCTGCAGCTACGAGCATAACACCTCTGTACTTTCCAGTTAGATGTGTTCCATCTACCACAACAACCCTCCTCAAGAACTCAAATCCTTTGATGGAAGCACCAAAAGCAATGAACAAATACTTAAACCTTTGTTGAGCATCACGTTCAAGCTTTGTAATCGTACCTGGATTGGCCTGCTCTATTTTGTATATATAGGAAGGTAAGTCCTGGTAACCCCTCTCAAAAGTGCCTCTGACCAGCTCTCGTGCATATGTCAACGCTTTATGCGCCTTCGTATAGTCTATGTCAAGACAATGTAGTGACTTAATACAGTTCATTACATGCTTAGGCGTGATTCCTTTAAGATCATTACCACCACTAAACCTATCAACATACATCTTTCCAATAAATTTTGCATTAGCCTGTCGTTGACGAGAATACCTACAGACAGCAGAGCATGTATGAGCTTCTTTATATATCCGAACGAGAAATTCTGGAGATTCAGATGAAACTGACAGAGTCGACGCACGAATCCTCCAAGAAGAATTAGGAACAAAACATTTCGCGATAAATAGTTTCTTCCTCGACGTGGCGATTTTGAAATCAAACTTCTCGATGACTGCAATCTTGCGTAATTGCATAATTAATGCTTCCTTGTCATCAAATATTTCGCCAACCTTAATGGATCCAGATTTCTTCATTGGTAATGGCTTCGTAGGCGTCTCATCGAATATATCACAGAATAAAGGCGGCATCTGCTGCTTCTTCGCATACTGTCGGCAGTCTCTGCTGTTGTTCGGTGGTGGCATCATATGCTCGTCTTTAACATTACCAACTTCATCAAAATCCACACCACCATCCTCTTTGACATCACAAGCTTCATCTTTACCCGCAGCTTCTGCTTTAATTCCATCGTTTCTTTTCCATGACACGCAAAGCCGGATAACCTCTTTTTCCGCCATTGTGATCAAGTTTGCAAGTTGCCTATCGTTATTAAAGAAGATAGGAGGTGTGTCGCTAGGCATTTTCTCCATGATATGTGTAGGCAACTTATAAGAAATCTCGACTGCATTCATCTGCGTTTCCAAGTTGTAATCTTCACAAACAATGCTGAGAAATTCCTCATACTTGATTTGGTCTTCAACCGCAAACAACTTGCTTCCTTTGCTTGAATCAACGTCGAAATCCCAACCCATTTTTACCTTCCATTGTCCAAAAACAGTCAACAAATGCAACATTATCTGCAAAAAAGAGAATGTTCAAAAGATCTGCAACACACTATCTTAGAAGAGTTTTCGCAGAGCTCTACACTTTGGCAGGGTCTAGACGCAGTTTAGAAGATGGTGGTTTAGATAACTAGTGTAATGTTTTGAAATGTTACATGTGTTCGTTCTTCCCAAAATATGCTTGCCTTCAACCCCTAGAATATCTTTAGATATAAACGAAGATCGTCTTTCCGAAGAATGTACGTACTTTCGTTCAAAATCGTCGAAGTCTGTAAACAATCTTATACTCGGATTTCGCTTCCGTCTCTTTGAAAATATGAAATCTCCCTTTGAGGGTGAAATTGAAATAGTAGATCTAGGTTAAAGGTGGAGAGGTTGAAAAGGTTTATAGCAAACTCAAAAAAAGTAAGAAGTAATGGCATTCTTGTTATTATTGTGAAAAGAGAGGAGTACTTCAAAATCCGACCGTTTATACAATTTAGTTACGTTGCAAATGTCAAGCCATGCCCTGCGAACAGTATGCTACAGTAGGTCGAGCAATATCTGCCTTATGTCTACAAAAAAGCACACACAACATCTGCTTTAAGTCTACAAAAAAAGCACACACAATATCTGCCTTAAGGCTACCAGAACTGACACACTATATCTGCCTTAAGGCTACACAGTTAGCAGAGGTTAAGAAGAGTCTGTCCAGCCTTAGCCTTAAGGCTACACAATCGACACACTATATCTGCGTTAAGACTACAGAATTAGCAGAGTTTAAGCAGCGTCTGTCCAGCTTTAGCCTTAAGGCTACACAATTCGCACACTATATCTGCCTTAAGGCTCCATAATTAGCAGAGTTTAAGCAGAGTTTGCCCAGCCTTAGCCTTAAGGCTACACAATTCACGCAGACTCTGCCAAGCGTAAGGGTATTTTAGACATTTTCAAAAAAAAGTGTACTAGTTCTACAATTTTCCCTACGAAGATACCCCGCTTGACATTAAAGTTAGAAAACGCACCATATCAGCAACTGTCCCTAGATTTTATCCCAAATTGCTTCATCTTTCTTTTTCACTGTGGGCAACGATATTGAGATCTTATGGATAACCTAGAAATTATTTTCCCTTGAATTACATGATTCATTTAGAAAACAAGAAAAAAACGAAATTGTATTCTAAGTAACATACATAGCAACGTCCAATGTAATCTCTCTCAAGCCACCTCGAAATGCTTGGTTTGGTTCCAAGCTAATTCAAAGATACATGCAAAAGAACACCTAAGCGGCAGAGCCAGGGCGGCGAGGCAGGACCGGCTCAATATTTTCAGGGGCCTTTGGGCAAAAAAAAATGTTAGATCTTTATAATTAAAGTTTATTTATTTATTTACTTTCATTTATTCATTTTTCTAAAACTTATTTTTTTTAAATATATTTAAAAAAAATTGAAATCTTTTGGACATGGATTTTTTATTAAAAATAATCACTAGTCATTTTTTATTTATTTGTTTGGATTCTATTTTTAAAATCCGAACTCTTTTATTAAATTCACGTAATCTAATGGTTTGTAAATAGATGTTATTGTGTCACTATCCAAATTCAAACCCGATATAATATATATTGAAGAACAAAAATCGGGACCCCTTTAATTATTTGACCCGGAGTTGAGCTCGGGGCCGTCGCCATCCGCCCTATATACTAAGTCGGCTCTACGGCGAGGCCAGAGCTATTGGCGGATATACTCGTATATACGCATATCTTTGTAAATAACATATTTTCCTATTCATGTTTATCTTTTTTAGAAAGTTATAGCTAGGTTAAGGGTGATCCCACACTTGTATAAATAGAAGAGCAGCCGCTCATTGATCAATAACACAAATATTCAGAATCATTTTTATCATGGTATCAGAGCTTGAAACATCTCTTTAAAAGTTCTCGACCATACGACTGTTTTTCTACTTTCTTCTTCGTTTCGATCGATTTGTGTTCTTCGTGTTCGATATCTTTGTCTCGAATCTCGAACTAGCTTTCCTTGCAACCTGAACAATCTGCGAATATCCGACAAAAAAAAGGCCATCGAATCTCTGGATGCACATATCTCGGTGATCAAAACAGAGGTGCAGAGCCGTACAATCTCACGGCGAGTGATAATCCAAGACATGTGATATCTTACCCTCTTCTCCGTGGAGACAACTATGAGGAGTGGGCAATCAATCTTGAGACGGCACTGAGCTCTCGAAAGAAGTTTGGCTTTCTCGATGGGAGACTTCCAAAACCGGCAGAAGACTCTCCGGACTACGATGAATGGAAATCAGTCAATGCTCTCTTGGTCTCATGGATCAAGATGACAATCGATCTGAAATTTCGCTCGAATATCTCTCATAAACCAATGGCTCGAGATATGTGGGAGCATATTCGGAAGAGGTTTCGAGTAATGAATGGACCAAGGGGTCAACATCTGCGAAAGGAGCTGGCTAATTGTCGTCAAGATGGTCCCTCCATTAAAACTTACTACCGAAAATTGACGAAGTTGTGGGACAATTTGGATGTTTTTCGTCCTTATCCCCACTGTACTTGTGGACTATGTACGTGTGATTATTTGGTGTTGTTGGAGACACAACGTGAACAAGACAAAGTCCATGAGTTTCTCATGGGTCTCGATGAAGCTGTGTATGGTACAGTGCGTTCCTCTTTGCTGATGCAGGAACCATTGCCAAGCCTTGAGCATGTCTATCTTAAGGTCACATAAGATGAAGACTCTTGAATCCGTTGGAGTGTTGTTGAGCCTCGAACCGAAGGAATGGCATTTGATGTGGAACACAGTGCAAGACCTCGATCTTTTGAACGCACTTCTACGGGACAGTGCACCAACTATGGTCGCTCTGGCCACCTAGCGGAGAGCTGTTTCCAAATCCTCGGCTTTCCAGAATGGTCGGGCAATAGACCACGCAATCGTAGTGGACGTGGACATGGAGCTGCTGTTGTTAGTGCTTCCCGCGGAAGAGGAGGTATAGGACGAGTCAATGTGGCTCAAGGATTGATTCCTGCAGCACCAGTTCACGCTAATGTTGAAATCACTGATGCGGATCGAGCAGTCGTGTTTGGCCTGACAGATGAACAATGGCTAAGCGTCAAATGTGTGATCAATGCAACAAGTGTTGGTACAAGCACCGAGGAACATCTTTTTGGTATGGTTTCTTTTCCTTCTTGGATTTTGGATACTGGAGCTACTCATCATTTGACTGGACGTGGAAAACGTTCGAAAAATGACGTCAACTCCAATAATCTTGGCTGATGATTGGACAGTGACGGGAAACATAGTTGGGTCTGTGACTTTGAATAAGAATTTGCAGTTACGAGAAGTGTTTTACATTGAGAATTTTGGCTTTGATTTGATTTTCGTTACTCAGTTGATGGAAGAGAATGATTGTGTGATGCAGTTATCGATTCCATTTTGTGTTTTTCAGGACCGCATTTCGAGGACGCTGATTGGAGTGGGTAAGCCGATTGGAGGTTTGGTCTATTTTCGGAATGCGGAAGTGGTTGTAGCAGCGAAGGCTCCTCCGAAACAATCAGTGGAGCTGTGGCATCGACGCTTAGTACACCCGTCTCTGAAGATAGTAGAGAGTTTGCCGGATTTTGTGTTTTCTAGTCATAAAGATTTTCTGAACAAAGCTTGTGATGTTTGTATCCGCGCCAAGCAAACTTGTTCTCCTTTTCCATTGAGTATTTATAAAACTACTGAAGTTTTTGAAATGATTCATTGTGATATTTGGGGACCGTATCGTGTTCCTTCTTCTTCCGGAGCAAGATATTTTTTGACTATAGTAGACGATTTCTCTCGATGCACTTGTCTTTATCTAATGAAGGTCAAGAGTGAAACACAAACGAATTTGAGAAATTTCTTTGCACTGATCGAACGACAGTTTGGGAAGCGAATTTGAATGCTTCGCAGTGATAATGGGATTGAGTTCTTGGCATTAAATTCTTGGTTTCTTGAATCTGGAATCACTCACGAAACAAGCTGTGTTGGTACTCCACAGCAAAACGGTCGGATTGAACGCAAACACCGTCACATATTCAATGTTGCACGCGCGATCATGTTTCAAGGACATCTTCCTATTCGATTTTGGGGTGAATGTGTTCTCAATGCGGCGTATCTTATCAATAGAACACCGTCAAATCTGCTTAAATGGCAAGACACCGTACGAAACTCTTCATGGGAAGCGACCAATGTACGATCATCTTAGAGTGCTAGGATGTCTCTGCTATATACACAATCAAAATCACCAAGGAGATAAATTTGTTAGTCGAGGTCAAAAGTGTGTATTTTTGGGTTATCCACACGCCAAGAAGGGATGGAGAGTATTCGATCTTGAGAATGAAGTGTTTGGTGTATCTCGAGATGTAGTGTTCGATGAAGAAAATTTTCCATTTCAAGCTAATATTTCTGAACCAGAATCATAATCGAGTGGAATTGGCGCTATAAGTGACTCAATGGCCGTAGAAGATAACCCATTCATATATTCTAAGGTGACTGAACCAATCCTGATGGCAGTGTCATCACCAACTGCGGCATTATCCATCTCGATCCCTCTGAATGCAGCTTCGAATACGGCTGCTCTGATTCTAGTTGTTGATCCGATGCTTCTCGAATATAGGGGGTTCTCCAATCGTGACATCGAATCCTCCAATCACGGCACCAGTTGATCCAATTATGGCTCATACCTCTGGTCGTGCACGAAGACCTCCGGCATACCTTGCATATTATGAAACCACTTTCTTGTGTGAAGATCATGATGCTCGTTATCCCATCAGTGATGTACTCACAAGCGAGAGGTTTTCCACATCTCACAAGGCGTTTCTTACTGCCATCACCTCGGCGAGAGAACCAACAAGTTATGCAGCTGCATTTCAAGATGAAAAGTGGAAGGGTGCAATGACTCATGAGATCGATGCCTAGGAACACAACAAAACTTTTTCGATAGTTGATTTACCACCTGGCAAAACAGCCCTTGGATGTCAATGGGTATTTAAAATCAAACATCGTTCGGACGGAGCAGTTGAAAGATACAAAGCATGTTTGGTAGTGCAAGGTAATAGACAAGAAGAAGGTGTTGATTATGATGAAACTTTCGCTCCCGTGGCGAAAATGACTTCGGTTCGAATTTTTTTAAGTAGTGGTAGCAAGAAATTGGAAAGTACATCAGATGGATGTACACAATGCCTTCTTACATGGCGATCTTTAGGAAGAAGTATACATGAAACTACCTCATGGTTTCTTTTCTAACTCGAAAGGCAAGGTTTGTCGTCTACACAAGTCCTTGTATGGTCTGAAACAAGCACCATGGTGTTGGTTCAAAAAACTTCGTTCAGCTCTTAAAGAGTATGGTTTCCGTCAATCTCTTTTGGATTACTCTTTATTTGCATACACACGTGATGGTGTATCTATATACGTTCTCATCTATGTGGATGATTTGGTTATTACTGGTAACTCTCCGACAGCGATTTCTAAATTTAAATAATATCTTGGGACTTGCTTTCATATGAAGGATTTTGGTCCTTTGAAGTATTTTTGGGCATCGAGGTAGGACGCAACTCCGCTGGAATTTATTTATGTCAACGTAAGTACACTCTCGACATTCTTAAAAAAACTGGTTTGCTTGACACAAAACCATCTGGTTTCCCTATTGAACAGAATCATAAACTTATGTTGGCCGACGAGCCTTTTCTCTCTAATACGGGTACATATCGACGATTGCTGGGTCGCTTGATTTACCTTGCAGTGACACGTCCGGATCTTGCGTATTCGGTACATGTTCTCTCTCAATTCATGAATCAGCCACGTGAAGAGCATTGGCATGCGGCTCTACGGGTTGTTAGATATCTTAAAGGCAGTCCAGGACAAGGGATTCTTTTACGAGCAGATTGTGATCTCCAAGTCTACGGATGGTGTGACTCCGACTGGGCCAGATGCCCATTGACGCGACGATCTCTAACAGGTTGGTTCATTCAACTCGGGCAGTCTCTGGTCTCTTGGAAGACCAAGAAACAAGATGTGGTTAGTCGATCCTCCGTCGAGGCCGAATATAGGACTATGGCACTTACAACACAAGAGATGATCTGGATTAAGGGCTTACTTAGCGATCTTGGTGTGCATTTAACAAAGCCAATGAATTTGAACTGCGATAACATGGCCGCGATCCACATTGCTGCCAATCCGGTCTTTCATGAACGAACCAAACATATCGAAGCGGATTGTCATTTTATACGTGACGAGATTCAAGCAGGGAACATTGCTACAACTCATGTTTCAACTACAGTTCAACTAGCGGATATATTCACAAAGGCTTTGGGACGGCGTGAGTTTGATATATTTCGGGACAAGTTTGGCATTACGGATCTCCATGCTCCAACTTAAGGGGGAGGGGGGGGGGGGGTATTGGCGGATATACTCGTATATACACATATCTTTGTAAATAACATATTTTCCTATTCTATGTTTATCTTCTTTAGGAAGTTATAGCTAGGTTAAAGGTGATCCCACACTTGTATAAATAGAGGAGCAGCCGCTCATTGATCAATAACACAAATATTCAGAATCGTTTTTGTCAAGAGCAGCGATTCTTAACTTCAACCCTAGCTAAAGGTTGATGGTACCCAAACCGGAAATGAAAAGTCGAGTGGTGTATGTGGAATACTCGTTGAGGCCTTTAACCTCTACATTATGAGCTTGAATTCCTAAATTGGGAAATATTAAATATAGTATAATTTTAATCATACACCAATATGTACGATACACGGATTTTTTTCGAATGATATAATTTTTTTTTGATTTGTTTAGTTTTTACATGGATTAATCAGAGATTTTGTTGTATGGCATCATAAACTCCATTTTTCTTGTTTTAATTCCTCGTATGAGTAGCTGTCAAATCACCATGATAGCTGCTCATACGAGATTGCAGATATATGTTTGTACAAATATTTTTACCCATGATTGGTTAGCCAATCTATCTTACTAAAGTGCGTAATTGACTGAAAGAAAATTATTTTCACTGGACAATTTAAATTTACCGTTAATTATAACATCTCTGAATCCTTTCCAATTATATCATCGAATTTTTCACACGTCATGGTAGTAATGCAAACATGTTCTAAACAAGAAAATCTTCACTAATAGATGCAATGGCCTTCTTAACAATGATTTGATACATTCTTTCTGTTGGATGGACAGCATCCCAAAAAATATATTTGGTTGGATCTTTGCATACTTGCATATCTTTACATGTCTCTCCATATTCGTAAGTACCTGTTCCACAACATCCTTTCGAAGCCTCGATGAAACCTACAAGTTAAAACCAAAAAGAACATAATGAGATCTCTATTGTTTTCTTTTTTTATCTCAAAATTATGTTTTAAGCAATTAGATCCATGTTCTCACCGAATTTTCTTGGGTTTTTAATGGCTTCTTGGATGGTAGAATACGCATCGACGTAGATGGTTTTCAAGCCGATTTTAGACCGTAGAATCTCGAGATTCTTGACGATTTTGGAGTTGAAGGAGAAAGCGATTTGATTTAATTGATCAATGCAAGTTTTTTGGCCTCTTAGGTATTTAATTAGGGGCATGCATCCCATGGGAGGAACTCCTACCACCACCAACCTTCTAGCTCCAAGCCTATGTAACATCTATAAAAAAATGCTTCCAATCTTCTTTATATAATACTTAAATGCAAAAGGATAATGATGTCTTCGATTAGTATGTACATGAGTTTAAAAGATAATTCAATTTAAATATAAAAATGTGGTTTTAAAATTTAAAATATATTGTGTTAAAAATTGAATGCGAACTAAATCTAAATTTAGTTTTTAATTTCATAAATCGTTTTTTCAATGAAATATTTTACCGACAGTGAAACAAAAATCCAATTGGACATTTCTAGTGGTTGTATATATCTGTTTCCCAATAAATGGGAATCAAAGTTTATGCAGCTTAGTGGTTCAAGAAAGTAAATGCTAAAGCTAACAAAAAAAAAAACAACAATTTTATATACTCGTGGATATGGTTTGTCTGTAGACAAATACCAAAAACTGGACATGAAAAATCGAAAATCCAAGACATTGTAGGGTAGAAATGATTGATTGAAATTTATGACTTTTTGCTCGTAGTTAATTATCAGGACCCACACACTATACACAAGGTATTTGTCAAATTATTCAATTCCAATAAATACATACACATTTATTTCAGCAGTTTTAATTTCACACTCACAGACACGTTCTTTCTTATATAATTAGTTCAAGCAATAGTGAAGATATAACTGGTTTTTTTTTGCACAAAAAAGAAACATGTATTATAATTGTTACACGAACCAAGAAATAAAGTATATCTTATACGATCAAATCTATGCATATTGAGATTTAGTTATCGTATATACATAATGCATTCGTATATATGTATATTTCATATACGAGGTTTAGTGGAGACGACATACCTTGGCGTCGTAAAGCATACGTGAGGAGAGAAAGTCGATGTATTGTTCAACTGTGAATTGCTTTTGCCGAGTAAAATCGATTAAGTAATTTTGAAGAAAGTCATTTGATCCCATACTTAGAAGAAATATCGCATTGTTTATCATTTTCGAGCCCTCTATTGGCCCGACCAATTTATTCAGATGAATCTTGTAATGCAAAAAGTAATTGACTTGCGTCGAGAAACTCCACACGTTCTGTTTCAGCCAACAAAATATAAATTATTTTTCAGTTCGATTTTTGTATGGAAATTTCAACTTTATGTTTTAGGACAAGAAAAAAAGGAAAAATGTTTAGGCTTACGGATATATTAGCTGTGAGATCATCATAACCAGAACCAGCCGAGGCAAAACTTGCACCGCGAGGTAGGTCGGTTTGGGTTAGGGTTGGATCAAGAAAAGCCGGTACGGGCGGGTGACCCATGGCCTCCGCTGCAAAACATATATGTTTGACGTAAACATAACTTCATAAATTAAAATAAAGTCTTCAATTAACGTATACGATTTTTAAGACTAATATAAGTACTAATGTCAAGCTTATCAAATATATAAGTTCGATGTGAATATAATTCAAAATTAAAAATAATTTCTTCAATTAACATGTAGAAATTTTAAAGACTATTATAAATAATATAATGCAAAACTTACCGATGAAATCGGGTGCGAGCAATCCATCACATAATCTTCCGGTAGATCTATGGTTTATGAAACTCCCACCATAAGGTGGAAAATTTCCTTTCATATCGGTATTAAGATAATTATTGTTTCCCGGATCAACACTAGAATCTCCAAACACAATCATTGTCGTCACATTGTGTTTCGCAGCTAGCTGCCGGAGAAGGTGGACGTCCAACGCCACCATTGAAAGCGGCAGCTGCAAAGCCGCTACCACAAAAAGAGTCACAAACATAACAAACAACATTTTAAGAAATAAAGAGGATGCAAGACTTTTTATTTTGTTTATTTAGAAAATTCTTCTTGAGAGAATGTAAGATGTCATATGGTTTGTGTTGAGAATGTTTATATATATAGAGGTTTTTTTTTTTTTAATTTTTTTGACAGCTTGGCGCGTTTCAGTTGTTGGTTGAAACATATAATGTAAAGTGGCCAACAGAAAAAATTAATTTGGGTTCTTGAGTTAGTTATGATATATCAAATCTTTATGATTTTCTTGTCTCTCACACCTGTTTTTAGTATCTTTTATATATGGGCTCCATAATATTTTCATTTCTATTCGTTAAATAATACTATTTTGGGTTTTAAACCCGTACTTCTCTTCAGATTTGATTCCGAACATAGTAATAATATATCAAAAGTTACTAACAGATATGGTAAATGAAATCACATAATTACTGTTTGACGGTATCATAACAAGTTTTAATAAATTCTTACGAAAGTATTTTGTCACCGAATAGGTGAATAGTCTTCTCGACCAAATTTCATAATAATCTGACAACTTCTAATCTTCATTTAAGTTCCACAAACCAAACATAAATCGATCACCGTCTTTACAAATTAATAGAGTGAAATGAAATAACCGAACTACTATATTTTGCCAAGAAAATAGAATTTTATAAAATCTAAAAACATTAAGCACTCAATTATTCTGTGTTATGTTGAGAGAAAAAAAATATTCTTTCTAAATTGATTTTATATTTTTGGGTTGTATCCAACTTATTCCATCATTTAAGTATTAGGTTTAAATGTCGTGTATAAGCGGTGGAGTAATTAACGCAGCCACTTTTGGTCATGATGGAAACAAAAATACATAACTAATAATGATGTCTTAATCTGGTAGCATTCTCTTCTACTTCAACGTTCATTAATTAACAAACTTAAACATCAAACAGTTATACGTCATATATAAGATAATTGTCAAATGTTTATGTTATATATTTGTTGGGTAGAGACCAAGAAGTAATGTATGGTGCTAACATATAATTAGAGGCTATTTTGCTAATCCCTGTCTAACACATAATTTATGGCTAATTTGTTAAACATGTATCTCAGAAGTAAGAATATATCTCTCTTTTTAGGTCAATTAGGTAGATTGATTTAGAGTATAACATGGTGTTATTTTATAACATGGTGTCAACTTGAGAAAGGGGAAAAGGGAAGAAAAACCCTTATTTCTAGCGCAACAAAGCTAAACAATAAGCCGAATTATTAAAAGTACGTGAAATAAATAAAAGCTAAAAAGTACAAAAGATAATAAAGAGGATTTCGATATTGGCTTTGTTAGTGACATGAAAATTTCCAAATACTTCAGTGTTAGGTCACCTAAATGTGTGGAACATAACAGCTAAGGCCATCCTTGCCGTCGTATTAATTATCAATGTCCTTTTACTGCCAACTATTAATTATCTATGTCTATGTAATAATACAGACACATGTATATATAAAAACATAAATAATCGAAATATACAAAGGTCGGATCAATATATTTAATTTAATGCAGTTCCGGGATAACTTTAAAAATCGTATATTGTTTTAATAGTTGGGATAAAGCAAAAACAAGAAAATCATTTTCTAGATGTAATAAAACTTTAATGTTGCGTTATGTTCGATCAAATCCAGTCCAAATCTATGTCCATTATGTAACAATTTAGAATTCAGTCCATTATTATGATAAATCATAATCTCATTCTTCCATAGAAATTAGTTCTATGAATCAAGAAATAATAATTCGAGAATTTTGTGGTTGTGATATTAAAGAAAAAAAACACAAGATAAGTAATTTTATAAGAAATGTAGGTGACATTAACTGCTATATAGATTTCAAATTTTCAAGAGAGAGTAGAATGATACGTAAGATTTGGTGGTTGTGTGCCTGTATTTATTAGACACATCACCCACTTTTCTATCTCTCTTGTTTTCTCACGATCGACTGTCTAGACGCAAGACTCTTATAATTGTAACCCAATTGAATTATTGTACAAAAGGAAAAAAAATCTATGAAATGTGAATTATTGGTTGGTATTAATTTCCACTGAATAGTAGAATAGCAGAATATTTGATTGAATAGTATAATGAATTGAACTGTGTAAAGTTTTTACATAATGATTATAAAAACGCTGAAAATTTAGTTTTAGTAGATTAATGACATTTTATTTTTCTAGTTATATTTTTAACACATTCATAGTATATAACAGATTCAATTTTCAAAAACATGAAAATTTGATAAATATTTTGAATGGTAAAAAATAGAAAAATTACGTTTTTCAAAACATAAAAACGTAAAAAACGTGCGAATTTATTATAAAAGAATAGAAAAAATAACGGAATAATTAAATGATTTAATACCAAATGAACTTATTATAAAAGATAAAATAAATCTATGAAATGTGCAAATTTTCTTAACATAAATATAAAAAATAGTCTAAATATAAATCATGTTTCGTATAATTATATAATTAGTTAAAAAAATACTAATATTACAAAATCATTCCATCATATTTTGAAAATTACCGATAAACTTCGTAATCTAAAAAGGGAAAATTAATTTTTCATTTTCAATATCTACGAGATTACGACTGACATTAATCTAGTTAAATATTGATTTTTTAGTATTTTATTTTGCTTCATAAGATTTTTAGTTTGAATGTTCATTTCAGTTTGAATAATTTTGTTTTTCAATTATAAAATAAAAATAACCCTTAACCAAAAAAAGGAAGTAAAAAGAACCATTTAAAAAAATATATCAATTTGATAATGATTAAAGTTCAATGTTTGTGTTTTGATAAAATGTAATATTTTAATAAAATTTGAAGTTCTTGTTCAATTTTTATTATTTTCAATTCGGTTTGGATTTTAAGTTATTATTTTTTTTTTGGTTAAATAATTTTTTTTTTTTTTTGGTTCGGATTAGATTAATTCACTTTATCCGGATTGAACACTCTTAAATCCAAAATTTCGTAATGGATCTGACTAAATACTTCTTGTCCATCCCAAACAAATCTGATTCCTTTATCAGACAAAAGTCACTTTATTCGGATCTGAAGAACAAAGAAGAAGAAACATTGTTCCAAGTGTTTTAACTCTCTGTTTCCAATATGTCTTCAACAACAACAGATTCTACACAATTGCAAAATCTGATCCAACGGTTTCAGAATTACAAACCTCATCTTCTTCAACATTTTCCTTCAAAATCTTCAGCTGTCTTAGTTTGTCTATACCAAGAACAAAGAGAAGACAAAACCGAGCTACGCGTAATCTTAACCAAACGCTCCTCTACTCTCTCTTCTCATCCTGGTAAAATCAAAATCTCTTTCAAACACATTTTCCATTTAAAAAACTTTCATCTTTTTGAATCTCAAAGTGTATGAAATGGTTTTAAACAGGGGAAGTAGCATTGCCTGGAGGAAAGAGAGACGAAGAAGATTCCGATGATGTAGCTACCGCGTTGAGAGAAGCTCGTGAAGAAATCGGTTTAGATCCTTCTCTTGTTACAATTGTTTCTGTTCTTGAACCATTTGTTAACAAGGTAAACTTATATCAAAACATCTAAATTTCAAGATACTAGATTGGTTTATAGCCTTATAGGGTTCTTGGTATGCAGAAAGGAATGTCGGTTGTACCAGTTATCGGTTTTTTACTCGACAAGAAAGCATTTAAACCGTTACCAAATCCAGCTGAAGTAGAAGAAATCTTCGATGTTCCGTTAGAGATGTTCCTCAAGGTTCTTAAACTGAATAAATCCCCTGTTTTCGGTTAAACTCAACTGCCAAGTCTTGATCATTAATACCTCTCTCTGTCGGGTTTTATGTAGGACGAGAACAGGCGAGCTGAGGAACGTGAGTATGAAGGAGAGAGATATCTTCTCCATTACTTCGATTTCTATTCCGAAGATAAAGAGATCAACTTTATCATATGGGCACTCACTGCTGGTATTCTGATCAGAGTTGCCTCCATTGTTTATCAGAGATCTCCAGAGTTTGAAGAACTCAAGCCAAGATTCTGGAATCAACCCAACTGATTCTTGACTTGGTTCTGATTGAAACATGAATGGAGAAGAAACTTGTCTGTTTAATAAGCGTAAAAAATCGATCTTTTAGCGTGTAAAAGCATATGTTAAATGGGTTTCAAGAATATGTATTTACTCTAGCTGAAAACCTCGTAGAACTTCTCGGTAACGAGAATTCCTGAATCCATAGATTCAAGCGGATCTTTTCTGAGACGGTGTCTTAAGCAGTTTGGTATAACAATACCAACATCTTCTGCTGTCACTTGATCTCTTCCTTTGAGTGCCGCGAGTGCTCTCGCTGCTCTGTTTGTCACGATGTCTCCTCTTAATCCGTCAACATCCAGCTCAGCGCAGACCTTTGAGATCTTCACTTTCAAATCTTGATCGATCTGAACTTGGGAAAGATTGCTTCTTGCGGTAGTAATCTGCTCCTGAAGCTTCAATTGTTCTGCTTGATAAGATTCTCGAAACTCCTTTGGGTTACTATCGAAACGAGCTCTCTCTTCAACAATCTTGACTCTTAGCTCGGCGTCTCTAACCGTCCCTACTTGCGCGTGCATCCCAAACCGGTCAAGAAGCTGTGGTCTAAGCTCTCCTTCTTCTGGATTTCCTGAACCAATGAGAATGAACCGAGCTGGATGAGAAATTGAAATCCCTTCTCTCTCAACAGTGTTCCAACCCGAAGCAGCCGAATCAAGAAGAACATCAACCAAATGATCATCCAAGAGATTAACTTCGTCGACATATAGAATCCCTCTATTGGCTTTAGCTAATAGTCCCGGCTCAAACGCTTTAACACCTTCGGTTAAAGCTTTTTCGATATCTATTGTTCCACAAACTCTATCTTCCGTAGCACCTAAAGGAAGATCAACCATGTTGATTTTGGTTTCGATAACAGGCAATTGTTCTCCTTTTTGGACTTTCTCTCTTACTTCCTTTCCCATAAACTCAGGATCTCTCGGGTCTGAGTTATACGGATCACCAGCAACCACCGTGATCTCGGGTAGCAAATCAACCAACGATCTAACGGTTGTTGATTTACCGGTTCCTCTATCTCCCATTATCATCACACCGCCTATCTTCGGGTCAATCACGTTTAACAAAAGGCATAGCTTCATCTCATCTTGTCCAACAATAGCAGCAAAGGGATAAACCGGCCGCGCACTTTCCTTTGAATCAATCTTCTTTGCCTAAAACCAAAAACCAAATTCTTAGCCAACATTGTAATTCTTCTCTACCAACCAACAAACATATGATTCTAAGCCACAAATCATTCAAAGATTGAAACTTTATCTTTTTGTTTCTTTCCCAATTCAATGAAACATAAAGTAAAGAAACTCATACTTGCTCTATAGAGTTGATCTCAGTGGCAACATTCATAACCGAAACATGGTAACGAGATCTGTTCTTCTTTGGCTTTAATTGTATTCTTCCATATAACTTTCTTCCACAAATTTTACCTGCAAAACAAAGAACACACACACACACACACACACTTATCCTCTCCACATTTTCTATGAAATATCAACAACAAAATATGAAATTGGGCTATTCTCTATGTTGGTTTGTGCACTCAATCAAGCTTCACTGGTAAAAAGTTACGGACTTGAACAATGTAGATGTAAGAATGGAAATTAAAAAGAGTTTTTTTTAGGCGGAAAATTCGAACCTGGTCGGAAGCAGACAAGGGAGATGGAAGGTGTTGAGGAAGGAGAAGGGCAAGTCAAGATCGATGAAAGAGATGTTCCGAGAAGAGACGCCATTGTTGTTAGTGAGCTCTCTAAAAGATTTTCTCTTTTGGAGAAATCGTTTCTGTATTGGATAAGGAGATAGATCGTAGAGAGATTGCAGTCAAAATAATTAAGGGATATTGTATTATGTATTTTTTTGTTTTTGTAAAATAAATATTATGATAGTTATATTATGGGCTCGTACTTGTGTAAGGCCCAATTTATAGGATAGTTGTGGAGGATATTAGATGTATCGGCCCTTATATGCTAGTGTTAGGTTGATTTCTGTTTATCCAGTATAGTCGTGACACGTGGATAAAATTTCGTCATAACTCTCCCGACTACAACCACGCCGAAGAAATACCTTAGCCTACGCAAAAGTTAGAGCTGGACTGATTTAAACGCACTGATTGCAGTTGCGATGCAAAAATTTGCGAAACTGGGTGATTGCAGTTTCAAGCATTATTAAACATTTATATGACTAGTGTAGCGGTTAGAAACGACCGTGTTTATATAATAGTTATGATTGGTTGACAGCGAATGTGGTAGTGATTAAGCAGAAATTAATAAAAAAATCAATTTTTTTTTAATACTAAGAGATTCTGGTCCTATGTCCGTACATCCCCTCAGGTTAGGGAGCAGAGCATTTTATATAATCCCCTCCCAAATGCCACTCGAACCAACAATCTCTAGGCTTTACCTGAGATATTTTACCAGTGGAGCTAATAACTCTTGGTAAAAACAATGTTTAGTTATAAAAAATATAGAAAATCATATTATTATAATTAAAAAAAATAACATGATTAAATATAAAAAAGTCATAAACAAATCACTAAATGATTAATCATAAATATATAGATAAAATTTCAATAAAATGTTAGTAGAATGATATATAAAAAAATACGGAATATAAGCCTTAGATTTAAAATTAAAACGAAGGAAAAAATCGATAGATAACTATTGAATGTAAAAGACCATAAAAAATAATTTGTGTATAGTACTTAGGTTCATTTCTTAATTTTCTTTACTTTGGATTAAAATAATAATTTCAATGGAGAATATTTTGTTTTTGTGGACTTAATGTTAGATTTAGAGAATTTTAGTGGTTATATATATATATATATTTATTTATTTATTTATTTTAGGAATCGAAAGAAAATTTATTGAGAGAATTTTAGATTATGAATCTTATAAATTTTGTTTGATAAATATAAAATTACGATAAGTGGTTAGTGAATATTAGAAAATTTAAATATTTTGTGATTATAATATTCAAATTTTTTTTTTGAAGTTATCATATATTCTAGGTTTAAATAAATTTTATCTTTTTTATTTTTAAGCTTTTATTTATGTTTATTATCTAACCGTTATCGCAAAAGCTCGAGGAAGGAGCTTTTGATTTTGAAGAATTTGGAGCGGCACGAAGCGATAAAAAAAGTTTTCCATGATTGTTAGCGAGAGAACCAATCAATCCATTAGTATGCAAGTCCTAGCGGTTTGATTGGCAGAATAGCAACTTTGTAATTACTTCTCAGTTGATTTTGACAGACAAATCTCTGTGTTCTAAAGAATTTAATACATTTGTACGAAAAGATGATGTTATCACAGACAAACGAATCACGCCCTCCCAACCCAACATACATCATATCGAGAATCGTATAGAATGTTTCGGGACAATCCGGTCAACTCAATGACGTTGAAAAGTGCATTACAATCAGTTTTTTTAGGTCCTACGACTAGACAAATCTTACATACACACTTAAAATTTGGTTTATGATCTACTCACAAATATTTTTTCACTAAAATGTTTTTAGTAGGGTCTCTACCACTAATATTAACTAGATTTTGATATGTGCCAAGCGCAGGATTAAATGATTAAATAGGTTGACTAATCGATTTTAACACATATAAATTTTTAATATTTAAATGTATATGACAAAGCATATGAATTCTAACATCTATAAACGTACAAAATGATATGTATTGTGTATAAATGTAATAAAGTTGAATATTTTTGATCAGGCATCTGTTAATACCATTAGTTTTAATATTTTATGTGTAAAATTGATCAAAACATATGCAACTGTTATTTATTTCAATATTTTTTAAGTGTAAAATTGATTTTCATTATTCGTGTAAATTATAGAACATATGATAAATCATATAAATTTTAGATTTATATGAATTTGTGGAACATAACAAACGAAAAAATATATGTTTTTCAATAATGAATTGTATAAATATTTGCAAGTGTGATTAAATATGTATAATAGACTACATCATAATAAAAATATTTGTATAGTATACTAATCTAAATACACATATACACAATAGATAATATTGTTATAAATATAATAATAAAAAGTTTGTTAATATATCAAAAAATTTTAAAAATGGATGATATGGTAAGTCTAAAATATTACATTTAGTTGGGTTTAAATTTGTAAAACATGTATTAATGGGCTTATGTTATAAAATTAATGAGAATATGTAGAGATTTCCACCATGACATATAGTTTTAATTGAAATGTTATGATTGATTAAATTAAATGACATGTCTTCTAAAATGCTCTTTAAACACACCTAGAATTTTTTTTGTGAATGTCTCTCCTATTAATATATATAGGATTGCTAATATCAGGTCTAATCCATCTCAAGTGATCAACTGGCCCGGTTTAGAGGGAGTGGCAACAGTGCATTTACACTGGGACCCACACTTTTTTAAAACAAAATTCTTATTAATTAGGGCTCTTTTTTGAAAAATATTTTATAAAAGGGCACAAATCATAAATATATACTATATAAGCAAGGTTTACAAAAACAAAAAACAAAACTTAAGTCGGGCCCTGATCAACTCAATGTGAAAACAAAAGAAGAGAGAAGTGTTACCTTTACTCTTTGTACCAGCTGAAATCTTTCCAGACTCTTTATCCTTTAGAAGATCCTTGTAGACCGTGTCTTTTTGAAACACTGCATTCCTACTAATAACAACCTTCTTATCTTCTATCAGCCAAATCTTGTAACCTTTGACTCTTTGAGGATACCCAATGAAGACTTTTTTTAGTGCCCTTGGCTTCAGCTTCCCTTGATCTGCATGAACATAAACCACTGAACCAAACTTCCTCATGTGTGCATACCCTGGTGTCTTCTTCAGCCAAATCTCTTCTGGAATGTTGAAGTCATTTGCTGATGATGGTGTCCTGTTGATGATATATACAGCTGTAGATACAACTTCAACCCATAACTTCTCTTAAAGTCCTGACTCCTTCAGCAAACATCTGACCTTCTCCATGATTGTTCTATTTATCCTCTCAGCTACACTATTTTGTTGAGGTGTGCAACCATACGTTATGTGCCTCTCAATTCCATGCCTCCTGCAGAACTCATCAAACTCTTGATTGCAGAACTCAAGACCATTGTCTGTCTTGAGGCACTTCACCTTCTTATTTACCTGATTCTCCACCAAAATCTTCCACTCTGCAAACTTACCAAAGGCTTCATTCTTTGTTACCAGAAACTGAACCCACACTTTTCTTGAGCAGTCATCTATTATAGACATGAAGTACTGCTTCTTTTACATGGAAAATGTAACATTAGATGATCCCCAAAGATCAGCATAAACATACTTCAGGACCTCCTCACTGTTGTGCTTCCCAATGTTGAAACTCAACCTCTTGTTCTTTCCCATTATACAGCTCTCACGGAAATTTAGATCACTGATCTTCTTTTTTGTCCAGGATCCCCTTATCAACCAATATATTCAGGTTCCTCATGCTTGTGTGACCCATTCTACTATGCCACAGGGCTGTGTCATCTTTTGACACAACCTGGTTAGACTTAGCTAACACAGTTTCACCATCAAGCAGATACATACCACCTGTACCAGTTAATGTTCCCTGTAGAGCCAACTTGTTGTTATTGTAGAATCTTGTCTTGCCATTCCCACCTTCCTATTTGAACCCCTGCACATCAAGAGTACCAACATATATTAGATTACGAGCAAGGTTAGGAATATATCTGACATTGGTGAGCTTGGTGACTGATCCTCATGTAGCACTTATCCTGACTGAATCAATTCCATGTACTACCATTGATCTTTCATCGGCTTGTAACACTTGGCCTCCTATAACTTATGTGAACTCATCAAACCAGTCCCTTCTAGATGTCATATGGTATGAACATCCAGAATCAATGATCCACAGATCCTTGTGGTTCCTGTCTGATATAGACAGTGCATCAATCTCCTGTAGCTTGTCTATCACCACAGCTACTCCACCGTGTTCTTCATTCTCCATTATTTTCTTCCTAGAGAAACAGTATTTCTTCATGTGACCCTCCTTCTTGCAGTACCATCAAGTGATTCTTGAACCAGAACTAGATCTTGATCTTGACTTATTCTTGAACTTCCTGTTGTACGATTCTCTCTTCTCAGGTCTTCCTCGAGCTATGAAGGCTTCTCCACGTCTTTGAGAACTTGGATTTTCCTTTATCTCTCTTTCCTTTGATCTTGCATCTGATATGACTTCTTCCAAGGTAAGAGTCTTCCTACCATACTTCAGAGTCTCCTTGAGAGAGTTGTATTGTTTAACAGCAAGACAACTTGCACCTCCTCTGATACAGAGACCTTGACACTAGCCAGCTCCGATACAACCTTCAAGAACTCATCAGTGTTTGCATCAATAGTTTTTTGATCATTTATCTTAAATGTATAGAACTTATGTTGTAAGTAAATACGATTAGGAAGTGACTTAGAGAGATACAACCTTTCCAATGTTGACCATGTAGACGCAGCGGATGTGCATTCATCGAGTTTACACAGTACTCGATCTCCAACATTCAAGAAAATCATATTCACCGCCTTCTCAGATCTTTCAAGCCAATATGCTTCTTTTTCTCTATCTTAAGCTTCGTTATAGTTGGATCTTCATCTTTCTTGACTGCTATAGCTTGTGGAACCGATTCGACCATAACATCCTTCAATCCCAAAACCGATAGATGCGCGAGCATGCGCTTCTTCCACAAAGAGAAATCGCCTTCTCCAACGAATCGCTCCACCTCGATTCGAATGTTCGCCATAGATTCACTCAACCTGAAGTTCTGATACCACTTTGTTATGCCTAAACTTGTGAATCTAACCTTAAGCAATCGATTAATTGCTTCACGAACTATAGAAATCTAACGATCGATGGAACATGCAAAGATAGAGAAAGAGATTTGCACACAGAGAACTTGTTAACCCAGTTCACGCCTCGATGTGAGGTCGCTACGTCTGGGGCTTGACAGCGCAAGCAAAGAATTCACTAGAATAGAAAAGAATACACCAAGATCTAGTTCAAGAGAACTCAACAAAGCATTAAGAACTCTCTCTAGATCTCTCTTCTCTCTCTAGTTTTTCTGTTTCTCTCTCTCAGATCAAAACCCTAGATCTGATCAAAAAATCTATCGACAAACTCTTCCTCTTCTTCACTTATATAGAAGAAGCCGGTACACCCTGAACTAACCAGAACCAATAACCAACCCGGTTATCTCCAATTAAGTCCTGCACCAATAGAAACTAAACCAGTTTCCGGTTCAGCTCTACCAAATGAGTGTAAGTACCGGAATCAACAGTTGTATCATCAAATTTATTTTCTACTATAATGTTGATATCATAACTTATTTGAAAATTTGATTTATTTTGTGCCAAATTCAGATTAATTCATGAACATATTTAGTATATGTATAAATGGAGTAAACAAAACAAGAAAAATCGAAACTAAAGCAAAAGTTGAATATAGTTCAATAAGAGCGGTTTAGTATATCGTTGGATTAAGCAATGTCGTTAAAATGGTTAATATCCAAAGATAAAACCAAACTACATAATGACGATATAAAGGATCAAAACTCATCAAAGGTTTTGAGAGGGTCCTTTGGGTCAACATGTTCAATGAGGGGAAGATCCGCGACTAAGTCCTCAACTCCAATCCCTTCTTCTTTAAGCTTATTTGCTATTTCTTCAAACACTACTTTATTCCCGACCCGACTCAAATGTAACCCGTCCCTAAAATCCGAAAGAACAAAAAACCTAATTAATCATACATTAAATAGATTCAATTCATGGTTAAAAAATGCAACATATAAGTAAGATTTAGTGTTACCATAGACATTCCGTTTGCCAATTTGGAATTTGCTGCATTTTGGACCAAAGATCGACGGCTGAGATCTGACATTCCTTCGCTACGTTTATACACGCTTTTGCGTATGATCCGGCTGCTTCATTTGTTCTTTCTGGAAAGCTCGTCATGTTTTCGATATAAGGATATCTAAGAATATCAAGATCACTGTCTTAGATATAAAATTTGGTGGCAAAAATGATATAAAGAGATAGTATGTTATGTCTACGTTGCATTTGGAAAATCAATGGTTGATTTTGATAAAAAAACAAAAGTTTGGGATAAAATGTTGAAAGGCGAGAAAGTTTGAGAACTCATACCGGAGGCGAGCCTCTTCGTCGATTGGAGGGGGAGTTATGAGAATAATGACAGTTCGTGGCCAACGATTCTGAAATTCATAACAAAATTGTCATAAATAAATATATAATTATAAGAAATCCATTTATTTATGTAAAAAGAAGAATGTATAATATATTTTTAGGTGCGGCATACATATGTACATTTGGTGCTTCTAAAGTTATACTTTTCCAAAAAGAGAAATATGATCAAACATCAAAGCATTAGCATTTTCAGTAAAAAAGACAATATATTATATAATTTAATAGACTAATTAGTGCTTATAGCTTATAATACCATTTGTCAAAAAAAAAAAAACTTATAATATCATTTATACATGCAATTTGTTTGTTTTCTTCTACTCTATTCATTTTTAGTGATTTTTTTTTCCCCCATCTTCCACGAGGATCCAACTTCTAAGTGTAGCTATTAGGATAACCATTCACCACTTTACAAAAAGCAACTAAAATAAATAAATTTAATCTTTGACCACAAATTATTACATTCCAAAAATAAAGTTTTGAAGATATTTAAGATGGTAATGAAATATTAAAATTAAATATGTATGCTTATTTTCTATATATTAAAAAGACAAACATTGAAAATCATTTTTGTTTATGTGTCATCACCATGATTTTTCTCACTTTTTTTTTATTTATTTATTTAATCCTCTATATATTAAAAGGCAAACATTGAATGTCATTTTTGCTTATATGTCATCACCATAATTTATCTCACTATTTTTTTTTTTTAATTATACTATACTCAATACCAAACACATTTATTTCCAATTATTACTTATTTCTATTACTCTAACTCCTATTGCCAAACGCATTTAAATATTCATAAACTTACCAAAAATAATTATCCTCTATATATTAAAAAGTAAACATTAAAAATCATTTTTGCTTATATATCATCATCATGATTTTTCTCACTATATATTTATTTATTTATTTAATCCTCTATATATTAAAAGGCAAACATTAAAAGCCATTTTTGCTTATGTGTCATCACCATAACTTTTCTCTCTTTTTATTTTTTTTATTTATTTAATTCTACTATACTTATTACCAAACACATTTATTTCCAATTATTACTTATTTCTATTACTCTAACTTCTATTGCCAAAAACATTTGAATATTCCTATACTTACCAAAAACAATTATTTCAAAAATTCTAATATTAAATTTTACCATTAAATATGAACAAAAATTAATACATATTTTGACAAAAAATAATATATTTTTCGATAAAAATCCTACAATTTTGAGTAATTTTGATTATTTGCTTTCTTTTTGAAACAAGTATGGAAAATAACTCAAAATACAAAAATTTCTTTCAAACAATATCTTCCCAAAAACGTGTATATATATATTGTAATTAAATCATTTATATAAATAGCTATTAGAATATGGAGATGTTCTCTTAAATTATTAGATTTATAATAATAAAATAAGTTGATATAACTGCATTTTGAATCAAAAGTTCTAATCATGAAAATTTATTATTTATAAAGATCTCTAATTGTCAGCGTAATTCAATTTGTTGGAGAAATCAAATTTCATCGTGGCAATTAGAAAACGATGATGTATAAATTTGGTTTATTCTCGGTAAATATTGGTTAGTTTTGCAGATATTCTATAAAATTGGTTAAACAATAAATTTTAAATTTTAAAATACAAAAATAATAATAATAACTATGTGATAAACCACCTAATCAATTAACAAAATAGAATAACATACATAGATAATGCAAATACTTTTTAGTAATTGTTTGGTTAATTCAGTTACTTCAATTCGGTTTTGCATAATTCGAATTTGGTTTAAATAATTTAGTATAGAAATTTATGTATCCATTTATACTATTATATAATTTGGTTCGAATTTGGATAGGTGAATTTTGATTTGGTTCGCTTCGGTTCATATATTTTGTCTATCTCTTGAAAAACACATTTTTATACAAAATAATCACAAATTCAAATATATACAAGCGGATCTCAAATTTCGTATAATAATTTATGCAATAAGTATAATTAATTTTTCTGATTAAAACTATACTAATTTAACAATATAAACCCTAGTTGGTCTATATATATACACATGGCTAAATTAAGACCGTCTCTTCTCTATATGATACATACACATAATAATTACACAAATATATATATACACACACACACACATACACATCGATTGTTTGTTTGTTTTTACTTCTACTTTTAGAATATATAATTTCAAAATGAACCCACAACCAAAAAACATCTCAAGCAAAACTCCTTCATTAAATCACAAACTTCTTTTTTTCGTCTGCATTTAATGTTTATGTTTGCATTTTGAAAAGAAAAAAACATTTTCTGAAAATCGGAAGTATGGCTAAGATTTTAAAATGTATTTTTTCATTTTTTTTTTTCTGTTTCACATAAGAGCAAATACAAAGGCAAAAAATATGTTTGAAACAATTAAATATCATAATATACATGTGTGAAGATGACGTTAAAAAGCATAATGTGCATGTGCAAGATTTTAATGAGATTGTATAAATTAAAATTAAAAAATTGGTCACCTTGAGAAATGAAATAATAGAGCGAAGATTCTGCTTGTACTCGTGAAGTGGCACGTGTTGAAACCCCGAGCATCTCTCCGGCAGACACGCGTCGTTTGCTCCGAAGAATACAGTCACCGCCGTCGGATATTCTCCACCGTTTTCCGCCGCCGCCGGGAAAACTCTGTCCACCACTTTCAATGCCCATCTCGTGTTATATCCACTGTATCCTCGTAGCACCATATCAGCCTAATAAATTTTATATATCATAAGCGTAATTGTGATTTTAATACTAAAGAAATTAAGAGCTATATATCAAAGAATTCAAAACAAAAGAAAATAGAGAATATGTATTCAATAGACAAGATTTCACCATTTTATTTGAAAAATGATGGATGGAAAAATTATATATAAATTTTTTTATTTATCATGAATAATTTTTTTGTCAATAACTTTAAATTAATTAAAACGGTTTTAGAAATCTTGTTTAAAAAGAAATTACATAAATTTCTAACGTATTTTTAACATATATCATATTATTTATTCAATAACACGTTATTTTACATAATATCATATTATTTATATAAAATATATCTGAAAAATATATTTTTTTTTATAGTTTTACTACCCGTCATTTTTACTAATTTTATTTAAAAAAATCGCTATCTAGCAAATAAACCTTAAAAACATTTTTGAAAATTATGTTTTCATGAGAACCAATAACTATCTATAAAAGAAAATGTTATTTTTAACTGGCTCCAACTCATAACATAGCAAATACTCGTTTCGTCTCTTTATATTAGATGTTTTAAAAGATACAATTTAAAGAAACAGAGGAAGTAATAAAACTGTAAAAATGGCAACATAAAATAACTAATTAACGAACAAGGTTGATTTCATTTTTAAAAAAATGGAATAATGACATAAAAAGAATTTGATTATGGAGAAATTAGGTTAAAAAGAAAGAAAGTATGAAAAAAAATTAGTTATTGTCTTAGAATTGGAAGAATAACTTAAGTATAAATTAAATAGCTCATTTTTTGTAATTTGATTTAAGAAAATCCATAGAATCGCGGAGTTATCAATCAAAGATTCAAAACCTATGTATAGAAATCTTTACATAATAATTAATACATAACAAAACGATTTATGTATACCTTGCGGCGGAGAAGATCGGCGAGAGAAGCTCCCCACCCACCGTCACTAAACGATTCTTCAGTGATGGAATCACCAAAAAGATAGATCTTTGGCCTCATCTTTTGATTTTTTCTCTCTTTGGCTCTTTATTTCTCTCTGTTTTCCCGAGAAAATCCGGGACGAAACGATGTGTAGGTTTTGTTGAAGTGATCGTGCTTATTATTGGGACAAACAAAAAATAAATAAAATAAAAGAAAAGCTTATTATTGGGACAAACAAAAAATAAATAAAATAAAAGTTGATGCACTAAATGCTTTCTCACCCACTAGTCACCGACCTTTCATGATTTATAGTTTGTGTAAGAAAGCTTGAAATAAATCATTATAAATTCGTATAACATTTAATGGATTCACATGTTATATATGGTAAGAAGAACGATGCATTTACTATTATGAATTAACTTCCTTTACACTTTTTTTTTAATATCATATTCAAATGATAAATTCTTTTGTCATCGAAGAAGAAACATTGTTGTCGTGTGGTAGATTGTTGGTATCAGCTGGTAGAAAATTTTGAATATCAACGAGCGTTGGGTCCAAAATCCGGACGATTCGAGATGGTTCGCCGAAGTGGGTGTAAGTGTCCTATCGCCATTCCCGAGCACCTTGATTCCGCTGCCAACGAGGAGGAATTCATCTTCGTCCATCATTTGGGTCTTGTTGGGCTTCCGTTCTCACGGACGACATAACCTCCTCCTCCTTCACCCCCTAGAGACTTGATTCATGCTCGGAGCGCTCCTCCACTGCCAGCCGTGATTGGTGCAGATAACTGATATTTGGGATTTTTAAATGAATTTACAATTTAGTGTTCATTATTTTCAACCTCATTTCATGTCATTTGCATATCATTTGCCTATTTCAAGTCATTTTACCAAAGTTGGTGGGTCTTAGAATCTAGGATTTGTGTCTTTGCATTTTGCATTTTGCATCTTATTTTGAGTATTTTTACATGCATTTGGAGACTTTAGAGTGATTGAGATGGAAGGAGAACTTTGGAATGAAAGATGATTTTTGGAGAGATGATCAAGGGCAGAGGAGAAAGAAGATTTGGCCAAGATGAAACCTGGATCAATGCAAATCGATCCAGATGAAGCCTGGATCAGTGCGAACTGATTCAGATGAAGCTTGGATCAGTGCGAACTGATCCAGATGACCAATTCAACTTGTGCCTTTCAATGTTCAAACTGTGTCTCTCATGTCTTCTAGATCGGTTTGCAAACCGATCTAGTCGACAATATGCTTTGACTTTTTGTTTTAAGTTGACTCTTGGGTATTTGACATGGATCTGACTCGGTTTGTTCCGAATCGATCCGATTCGTTCTCTTTTGCTATTTATATAATTTTCGCATATGAAAACTGTAAGTTATATTGTTATGTTTTTAGAAATTTGTTTTTGGTTCTTTGGATTTAACTTTGAATCTTTGAATGATCTATTGAAGTTTTTTTTAATCTTTTCATCTTATCTTTTTAATCATGTTTATTTTCGTAATAGATTTTGTTTTTGCATTTATTATGTGTGAGTAGTGAATTTATGGTTTACGGGCTTGGTAGATTAGGTGATTAGAAGTTGGGTTAAGGTGTATTAGGATTAGTTTATATTCCTTGATTTCAGATACATTTAATTAATGCTAGATTTGAAGTAACTAATTAAATTCTAGAATATGGTATTTTCGTGCCTGGAAGATATTTGTGAATATGTTTAGGAGAATCTCAAATGAGCATTTCACATTTTAGCCAATTAACACTTGATGATTAAGATGATTTATGGATTTATGGACTTATATAACTAATGCTTCTTGATTCCATAATTGCAAACGAAAGTTTATGATGATTAGAGAATTAATAGATTTCCTACTAAATAGTTTTCTAAATAACAAAATGTATATCTATTATAACAAAAAATGGAAGTAAGAAATTTTAAAATAAAACTAAAATATATTATTTAATAGGATTTGAATTAAACCTATTCATTTTTATTAAATAATTTATTTAAAATTAGCAAGTAAAACTATGTGTGTTATAGATATAGATTTACTATTTAAAAAAATTATTTAAGAGATATTCAATTCTAATGTTATTTAATTAAATATTTTAACCATGCATATGGTCACTAATGTAATGTGAAATTAGTAGATAAATTCCAACTTGTGTATGCATTTTGCTATAATATTTTTTTTATTTTTGTTTTTAATATGCTAATAATATAAAATCATTAAATATCTTCTTTTTTCATATAATATTCAATGGAAATTGTATCTTTTTGTCGTCTATCATATCATCATCAAAAACTTGATCTAATCCTATTAAAAGTGATGATCAATCGATCCAATTTAATTATATGTAATACATACGATTACGATGAACAACTCCACGAAGAACGACTTCACGGTGCAGTTCTCCTGCAATACATAGATCCACAACAGACGATACTATCTGTACCATATCCAGAATTGACAACTCTCCCTATAACACACGAGACTGCGATGGACGGTTCTTTCTATAACATTTTGAAAATTTCGATAAGTTTTACATCAATTAATCTGTAAAAACTTTATCGGATTTAATATCCCGCAGCACTCAAGAAAACTGTATTTATGCTCTATATATAATACCTAAACCGGTTGAATCCAAAATTTGGGAGGAGGTAGATGAAACTAGATTTTCAGTTTAAATGTCACAAAAAAAATATAGTTTTTTCCCATTGTTTGATTTCTTGTCCGAAACACATGCTATAATAACCATTTTTGTCAATTCACGATAATGTAATTATTTATTTATATTATAAAGATCCATTTTTGTCATCTACAAAAGAGACATACATATTACTATATTTAAATTCATATTGTAATTCGTTAACAATACTAATATAATTTATTATTTTAATATAAGATTCTCATTCTAAATTACTATTAAATTTTGATTGTAAATAAACAAGAAATTAAAGGCAATGATGATAGCAGAAACAATGCATATGTCCTCCGCCTGAATCACCGCAAATATTTAGTAATTTTTGATCGTTGAAAAAATTCAACATTACGACTAGAAATATTGAGACCAGACGATGCGACTGCCAAACGAACAATAATCACACTCTCTAATCTAATCGCAGGTTTCAGTCGCAACCGCATAAAGAAGTGCGCAATGAGGCCGTTGTCGCGGCAGAGTTAGTTGTGGCCAGCTGTCAACTATTTATATTCTTGATTTAAATAACGAGCGTGATTGTGCATTTACATGCATTTCGCTAGACTATTTCCATCGGTTTGTTTCTTTAAGTAATTTATATTTATTCTTGATTTTTTAACGTTATTTTCAAGAATGTTGAATGCATTAATACGTTTCAATTCTATGCATGTCAATGCAGTTATTTGACTATAGAAAATAGAAAGATAGTTAATTAAGATAAATTTGTAAGTTATATAAAAACTCTTAAGCATTTAAACCGGAGATTGTGTTACTAAATTTATTATATTGCAATGAATCTTTTAATATGCCGGTTATTAACTCGGCTACAAGATATTTTGGGCATTGAAGTTAATTGCCCGATGAAAAACGTAGTAATTAATTTGAATCAGTATCTAAAAAAATTAGAAGTCGATAAACACTAATCAGTAAGTTGTTGTTATTCGTAACTCGTAACGCTTTGGTTGAATTAAAAATATCATAACAGCTCAACATTACAAAAAAAAAAGGCGACGTACGTATTTAATGTTTGTTATTAAGTGATACTTTAGAAAAAAAAATTTATTCTAAATTAAATGATATTTTCACTTTTTAATACAAAATTAATTGATTTTTTATTAATTTTGACTGTTTAAATTCTGCATATTAATTTTCTATTGGTTGAATTGTGTTTAGATAAATACAAATTAATGGTTTATTTTAAAAAACAATAAAAAATTAATTGATTTTTTAATTGATGTGCAATAACCTTAAACATCACTAACGGAATATTTATTAACATTAATCTCGAGACTCACCACCGTTGTTAGATAATAATGATCCCATCTTATAAATTTCACTATAAAATCTTACTCCAAATGTTCATGCATAAAATAATTTGAAAGAAAAAAATACCATAAAATGAAAATCCATATGTTGTTCATTGTGGCATTCTCTTTTCTTGTCTCATTCGTTCGGTCATTGCCGGTGACAACAAGTCTCAAATACGAGTCAATCTTTAATTTCGGCGATTCTTTAAGCGATACCGGAAATCTTCTTATCTCCGGCGATGTGGACTCTCCGGCCATCGGAAATCCTCCATACGGTGAAACCTTCTTTAACCGTTCCACGGGCCGTTGCTCCGATGGACGTCTCATCATCGATTTCATTGGTTTACTCCTCATCTCTCTCTAAAAAACTTATTGTCATTTGGAGCGGGTCAAACATATATGTTATAATTGAATCTGAAAAAGTTGGATAACCATAATTTTACAAATAAAGCAAATGCTAAAACTCAATATTTGTTTAGAACAGAGCAAATCATAAATAGTGAAATTTGAATAGATATATATCCGCTCACCTCTGTGGCTCTGTATATATATATATATATATAATAAATTTGTAGTCGTCAAATTAGTTACAATAATATTAGAATTAAAAAAAGGCAAAACTAACTTTTATATGAATATTGCAAGTTTTGGGGTTATATTTTGAATTTTTTTCCTATAATATTTTTTAATTTTTACCAAAATGGATCTTATATCTGGTCGAATATCCAATTTTAACCTATATCCAGACATAGGATATTCTACTAGTTATAGAGCAAATACGGATTGAAAAAGTAACAATCCAAACGGAGCAGGGGAGATTTTGGATACCACAAAAATTTATGATATCCGCTATGCGTCCGACTTCCACATAAAACCAAAAAATGCGTAAAATGAAATTTATGGACGTAAAACGAATACTCTAGAAAAAGCACATAATTTCGCATTATGTGACTAATTGCAGCTGAGGCAAACGGACTACCGTACCTTCCGCCCTATCTCCAAAGCGTTCGGACAAACTCTTCCATAATGGATTTCAAGAAAGGAGCAAATTTTGCGGTGGCCGGAGCGACGGCTAACGAATTTGATTTCTTTAAAGAAAGGGGTCTTTCAGTAACATTGTTGACGAATAAGACATTGGATATTCAACTTGATTGGTTCAAGAAGTTGAAACCTTCTCTTTGTCAAACCAAGCCAGGTATAAGTATCAGCATAATTTTATTTTGATTTTTTAAAAAATAGCAAAAAACAAAAAAAAATCATTTACATTTAAACTCTCAAAGATATTGTTTAAGAAAATTGATATTTTATTTTATTTATTTTGCTAAAACGGTTAATTTCACATTTAAAAAAAAACTCTGATATACTGTTAAAATTTTGAGAAAACTATGTAAGAGTTTTAAAAATATTTGGCACATAGGTTAGATTGATTTGTAATACATACCCTAAGAAAATATGGATAATGTTTTTTTGTGCATGATCTAATTTTGTTTTGTTTTTTGTGGCAGAATGTGAACAATATTTTAAGAAATCTCTATTTTCCGTGGGAGAAATTGGTGGAAACGATTATAATTACCCTCTTCTAGCATTCAGAAGTTACAATCAAGCCATGGATTTGGTACCATTCGTCATTAACAAAATCATCAACGTCACAAGTGTAAGTTGGGAAACGTTTACATTAAATTTGATACTTTTTAAACGTTGATTAGTCCAAATCTACATTCATTAACTAAGGATTTTGGGTTTGATTTAATTCAAGGCCTTGATCGAGGAAGGTGCAGTGACGTTGGTGGTTCCGGGAAACCTTCCTATCGGTTGTTCTGCGGTTCTATTAGAGCGGTTCAATGATGCACGCGAATGGCTCTATGACCCGAAGAGCCAATGCTACAAGCCATTGAACATTTTTGCTAAGATTCACAATGATAAGCTCAAGAAAGGCCTCGTGACTCTAAGAAAAAAGTACACTCATGCCAAGATTATATATGCTGATTATTACGGTTCTGCCATGCAGTTCTTCAACTCACCTTCCAAATACGGTAATTCAATTTCGATATTCTATCATATAACTACACATGCTTAGCGGGTTAACAAGGAAAAAAATATGTGTTTAACGGTTTTTCAATTTAATGAATATTGGTACAATCAATTTTGATTGTTCGGTACGTGCCTTTTTCATAATAGGTTTCACTGGAAGTGTACTAAGGGCATGTTGTGGAGGAGATGATGGGAGATACAACGCGAAACCAAGCGTTCGGTGTGGTGAAAAGGGTTCGACAACTTGCGAAAACCCATCAACATATGCAAATTGGGATGGAATCCACCTAACCGAGGCGGCTTACCGCCACATTGCAACTGGTCTAATCTCTGGCCGTTTCACCAAACCTCCTCTCAATAGCTGTTAAATAACTTAATAAGTTCTAATATTTAACACAAAAAAAACATATAAGTTCTAATTGAAAACATATCAATTCGATCATATCCATACATGTTAGTAAAGTCATGAGATGGAACTCTTTTTGTAACGAATAAGAATTGATATATGTAATCCAAATTTTAAATTCATATTTCAAGGATTACATTAAAAGTGTCTATCATTTATCTTTTTACATCGAAATATTTTTTTGTGATTGAAGTTTTTGAAGCGAAATTCTTACTAAGTTTTTAGAAGTACAATAGCTATTTGAGATCTACATTGAAATTTAATATATATAGATTTAATCGTTTCGTTATTCTCACTCTTAAACCAAAGAAATGTTATTGAATGTGATTTTTTTAAAAGATAAAATTGGCTTCTGTGAAATTAGCAATGATATTAAGAGAGTATCGGCTGAGCTAGATGCTATTGGCGGAGGCGGCGCCCCGAAGAGGAGGAGCTGATTGTTCAAGGCGTTCAGGAAATGAGAGTTCGCCGGAGGTTTTAATGTTGATAAAATGAAGGCATTTCAAGAGCTAAGAGACAAAGCGACGTCGTGTAATGTTCAATGTCAAAAGCCAAAACCAGACACATCAACAGAATAAGCTTGTCTCTCGATCTTGAAGCAACTTGAGAACAAATCCTTTTGATGATTAGAATTTGGTTTTTTTTTTTTTTTTTTTTGGTATTGTAGTTGAAAAAAATGATTATCAAGATCCATAAATGAGAAATCTTGTGAATATAGTCTATGGTCATTTGGTTCATAAATCTGAAGTGAAATGACTATTACAGATCTACAGCTACATCGTCATCATCGGTATCATCATCTTCCCAGTCGAGGTTAAAAGAATTAGCAGCTTTCTTAAGCTCGGTTAAACCGGTAAGATCTTCTAGGTATGTAGGATGGTTAATAGCTTCAAGTATGAAACTGTTTCCTCTCTCTCGATACTCCGATACCACCTGAAAATAGAAGTTTAAACATCATAAATTCGCGAGCTCGGTTTTGTTAGAAAGCTGTCGTGACGAAACTTACGGTTTCAGAACAAGCGGTACAGCTGTTTGATGCTTGTCCGAGCAGCATGATCTGTGAGAACTGAGAAATTGAGCCTCGAATCTGATGAGGTAAGATCCCGAGAGGTGAATCATCAATATTTCCTCCATTACTCGAGCTGGAATTGTCGCCTTTTGCATAGATCCTGTAAGAATGTATGTAAGAAGATAAGCCTGTGGATTGAATTTTCAATGGAATAGATTTTCGAAAGAGTTACCCAAGTGGGTGTTGTAGGACTCCGACTAAGAGTTCAACGGCGAGAGCTCCTGCAATAGGAGCTAGACCTGGGCGTGTAACAGTGCATTGTTGGTCTAGAGTTCGATCAGTCATTGACTGCAAAAGTAAGGAAAAAAAAAGCGGGAAACGATGAATCAGGACTAAACCGAAGGTAACATGAAACAAAAACAATCAAAAGCGATTAAAACCCTGGAAATTACATCTTGAGGTGCAACCACGTCGTTGCAGAAGTAACAACCAAGTCTTTGTCTATTTGTCTTGTTCAAGTCAAGATTCTGCATTTCATCAGAGAGGGAGGTGGGGCCAGCGCCATGGCGCATTACCATGTAGCTATCGAAACCTAGAGCCGCGTTTATAGCGATCTGAAATTCAAATTAAACACCGATATATTAAGCAGATGTTGTTATATAACCAAAAAGAAAGAAACAGAGTAAATTACCTTATTGGCATTAGCACAAAGAAGAGAAGGTAACCATCGGCTTTCTCTTGTATCGGTTAACAAGAACACCGCATCATGAGATTCAATCAAATCATTAAGGTGTTTGCAATCATCAAGAACTGAATCTTCTTCTTGACTAGAAATTGGATGTCCGGGCATCGGTATAGCCATAACAACTCCAGTTGATTCCATTGCTGGAAATATCTGTTTAAGGCTTTTAACGGCAGCAACAGCTTTAAACTCGCCACGGCCTACACAATCTTCAAACGTGTAGAGAGATTGCCTGACTGGATTAGACATAGCTACTTTGCCATAGTCAACAAAGGTGATATTGCGGATTCCCCAACCCTAAAAAAAAGACGAAAAGTTCTTAAGTAACCAGTGAGTTTTTTTTACTCGTTAATCTCGCATTCTCATTGATACAAACCATAAGAGTACGAGCAACTTGGCAACCCAATGTACCAGCTCCAAGAAGAAGGCATTTGACAGAGGACAAAACGTTTAAGTTAAGAGACGGTAATGCTCGCCATCTCATTAACTTTAAGTTTAAATCAACAGCAGAAACAGCCAACCTGCGAAAGGACATGAATCCGTTTCTCTAATCAGATTACCCATTTAGTTTACTACATCATTGACACAAAGCAAAAATGTACCTTGTTGGATCCATGGAATTAGCAAGGCTAATGGATCGAGGTACTCGTTTCCCTTTGTTAAGCTCCCATCCCACTGAGTTAGGTACAGTCTCAGCTGATTCACCTGATGAAAGTGTAATTGAGGCTTGACCAACAAGGGAAAGGTTCAAGTCAGCGAAACCGCGACTCTCTCTGTAGCAAAAGAACCAAACTGTCTCGAGGTTCCATCTTGAGCGAATAAGCGCTAAGTAGTTTCGAAGTGGCCAACCAGGATTATTAGGAAGGTGACACGGATCATAGAAACCGAAAAGCAACTGCAGGAAGAGAGATAGATAAAGGTGAAAAAAAATTCAGTATCTAGCGTATATGGAAGAGTTCGTTACACATACCTTTTGATGATCACCTTGGCAGGCTTCCCAGTCTTTAAGATGTCTGATGGTAGCTTCTGAATCAGAAGAGACCGAAACCAAAAAGAATGGAACATCTGAACCAAAAACACGCAGTAAGTAACAAAGGTTTTCAGCAACCACTCGTTAAATTTTAAATATAGAACAAGAATGTTGACTAACCAGTAGTTAAACTTGAGTCGCGCCACTCGTTACAAGCAGCGGATACTGATTCCGCCTCTTCAGAACTAAAATACTCTGAAGCCAGCTTTAATTCTACCAACCTTGCAGGAGGATCAAGTACAAGTCCAGGGAACGCAAACCAATAACGAAAACTCCATTTTTTAAGGTCAGCGAACGAGATAACAAGGAATCTTGATAACAAAGCACAGTCCTCAATAGCTTTTCCTGATTGAATATCTTCCCAAATCTAAAATTTTACCAAACGATTAGTTAGAACTTAGATATCTCTCCAAACAAGAACCGTCAAAAACCAAGTAAGGGACAAGTTGTAGTAACCTTCTTTGCTTCTGCTTTAAGCAAACTTTGTTTGTCAAGTTTATTGAAGCTTTCGACGGTATTGGTATTATACAGAATCCCAGGAACAGGACACTTATTCCTATTTCCATGACTAGTACTCGTGATCATCGATGATTGTTCATCATAAGAAGGCAATGACTCTGAAAGAAGAGTCAAATGATTTGAGACTTGTGGATGCGAACATGGTGCATAGAAACCTGCAATTTCCAATCCCAAAAAGACAAACCCATCAAATCTGATTTCGACTATTCAAAAATTCGTGAAGATGGTAATAAACCCACATGAGTTAGATAACTTTTTTGATCTCAGATTCGATCTACAAGATTGAACAATTTCGAAAAATTTACAACGAATTCTAAACAGGGGATTTCAAAGTTGTCAACTTTTTTTTGTTTTTGTTTCTCTAACCTAACCGGATCATAAGACAATCTTCTTTTTCAATACACAAATCAATGTGAATGCATAGAATTATAGATGTTTTGGGTAAGTTCGTGATTTGGTGTTTATGTGTTTACCGGTGATTGAAATCGGAGAATCGTCGATTCCGAGTTTGTCGAGTTTCAAAGAGGAAAAGCTATGCCAGAAACCTTCGTCTACGGAGCTGTTCAATGGAGCGAATTGAAGTATAATTGGCGGAGTTTCTTTGTCATCATCCATGGCGGAATCTTATCTCTCCGAGTGATTTCAATTTTCTCAAAGAGTCAATGAGTGTAAGAAAGAAGAAGACGATGACGGAGAGAGGAGAGAAAGAGGAGTCGTGCAAGGAACAGGGTCAATCCGGGTCGGGTCGGGTCGGGTTGGATTTCAAATCAAAGCAAACCAAAACCGGTTTAAAACTAAGAATAAAAATAAAAACCGAACCAAATTCGGTTTAATGCCTCGTCTTCAATTGTCAATGTTATAGATGTTTGCTTGCCCGTTACCGGTTTGGCTTTGAATGGTAGTAGCATCAAACAAGACGTATTAATTTGATGATCTAAAGCGATACAAATTTTTTGGCGGTTAAAAATTATAAGATGTATCAGTAAAGAAAGTGGTATAAAAAAAATTAGTGTAACGTTTTTCGTAACGTTTTGATACTATTTTTATGATTTATAACTATTAAAATGGTATATATTGTAACACATCAATACAAAGTTACCAATCAAATTCACTAATTTATTGCAAATTAGACCGATTTATTTTTGTAGTAGAAACGACGTCGAACAAAGGGAATTAATTCGCTATACCGTTTTATAATTTTGTGGACAGAGTCTACTAGTAAATTTTTTTCCATCAAACCTATTCGTTACAAACAACTATTCTTCTATGTATATCATGGTGAAGTTTGGTTTTTGGTCAATAATGCAAAAGCACAAAGTTCTGCAACATTTTAACAAAACTATTTCATATTGTAAGACTCAAAATGCATAGAATGCATGTGTTTTGTTATTAAAAACAAATTGAGAATTAATATTACTTTCATCATATATGCATATAAAGTATGGTCTAACTATCTATATTGAACAAGGTCTAATGTATTATTGAATTCGACTAGATTATGGCCAACCAAAACTTGTGAACGATGAACAATAAAACGGTCTTCACCGCGATCAAACTAATCATCCACTCTATCCGGTTTCACCATTCGATTTCTAAAAACTTGTTTATCCATTTTCAAATTTATTTGCTAGAAGCCTAGAACTCGAGTATTTGTGTTTCAAATTATCCGTAGCTATAATATCATCAGAAATTTATCGATTTTTGAACTTGCTACTGTTTGAATATGAAAGAAGCATAATGAAATTATCAATCTTTTGCATCACATAATCTTACAATTTCACAAAACACATACAACAAAGCCATAACATAACCACACAAACTATTTCAAATCACACCACTTTTAAACATTTGTTTTTTCACTTTTAAACATAAATCCCTTACACAATTAAAAGCTTAACCGGGTATTCAACCGGTTTTTGTTTTCAGATAGTTGGGTAAGAAGCTTTCATAGCAAGACCACATAATCCTTCTTTATCCTTCACATCTTTTTGAATCCTCATGTAACCACTTTCTCCCCATTTTGTTCCCCAAGAATTCTTGATGATCCAATACTTTGATCCGTTCGTAGATTCGCCGTATCCAATCGCAGTCACCCCGTGATCGAGATACGTCGTGCAATCGCCGGTGAACACACCGGACGAATAGAATTGGAAATCAAAACCACCTCCTTCAATTCCAATGCTAACCGGTTGGTGTGCCACTGCCTTCATTAGTGCATTCTCGTCGTTAACCGGTACATCCTCATAACCTATGATGTGTGTACGTAGCAAAAGATTATTAAAGTTTAAAAATTGTGAATAATAATCAAGATATAGGCATTTGGTTATTTTGTTTGGCTCGTTTTGATTATTTTGGTTTACTCGGATGTAAAAATTTTGATCGAATAAAAATAGCGGAAAAATAAAATATTTGGTTCGGTTTGATGTTTCTTTTAGCTCGGTTCGGTTTGTTCAGATTTGGTTCGGTTTTGGTTTATAAATATTTTACACATAATTGTATTATTTTCATTTAATAAAATTTTAACTAATTTCAAGGAATTTCCAATTAATACTATTAGTTTATTTAGTTCAATTACACTAAGTTTGGTTTCAGTTTAGAAGTTTTGGTTTTGATTTGACTGAATTTGCGGTTTAGTTCGGTTTATAACACCTCTTTAACTAATATATATTCCTCCTATTTTAATGTCTTTTTCAAGGAATTAATGTGAAACCTGTGATGGAAGTTGCTTTTGGGTTGGTCTTCTTAGAATTGCAAGTACCGTCTTCGCCTTTGTAAGGATAATTTGATTCAGTGGTCAAACCGCCGGTCGCCATTATGTGCTCAAACGCGGTATCCATTAAACCGCCGCTGCAGCCAAAATCGTTTGTGTCGCAGTCGACAAGCTGTTGTTCAGACAAAGAGATAAGTTTTCCTTTCTTTATCTGTGTTGCTCCTTCTATAGCCGCAACCGCTGAAAACGCCCAACAACATCCTACACAACACACAATTATTTTCATTATCATATCTTCGTGTATATATATATCCATCTCAATAAAAGTTGTGAGAATGAAAAATTCATAGCGAAATTATTATAGATATGTACATTTGATTACTCGATTTGGTTGGATCATTTTGTTTTTTTTGGGTTTTAACTTAAAATTCAGTTTTTTATGAACTACCGGATACATAACCGGATTTTCTAATTCAGTTTGGAAAATTATCGGTTTAGATTCAGTTTGTTTTCAATTTAAAATAGGGAACTTTAAAGTATAAAGAAATATCTTTTCTTCTTATTATTTAAGTTTAATATAGTAAACCGAATTTTATTTTTTATAACTAAAATATATGAGCTTGTAATGACTTCGGTTTATTTTTCTGGTTTAGTTACAATTTGTTTTGGTTTTTACTCGGTTTGTTCACTAGAAAAATAATCAAATCGATTGGGTTAGAAAAAACCAATTTCTGTTTGTTTTCGATTCAAAAATTTTGGTTTGATTTCAATTTAGTTTATATATATGAAATATGAATAAAGATTCGAATTATTACCGCAACTGCCTTGATTCTTGATAGGTGTCACAGCTCCTTTCTTCCTCCAATCAACGAAAATCGGCAAAGAACCGGAAGAAATGTTTTGGTACCTAAACGACGTCATTTTAGTCCGGCTTTGGCTAGACAACGCCGAGTCTTCTTTGTAACCAGTGTACATAGAACGGAATTCGTCATTAGTTAGATCAGCGAACTGATTCACCGCGAGTTTAAACGTTCTTCCTGAGAGAACGCTATTTAATCGTTCAATGCGTTCGACGTTTTGTTTGAACACAACGTAGCGATTGTTTTTCTCTTTCACATCCGCGTAAACACGGCCGTGTTTAGTCATCCATTCGTCGTGCCTCTTTTGCATGATGACTTCATCGTCGAGGGGACGAGAAAAAGTGATTGATAAACAGAATGATGAAATTAGAGAGACTATGAGAAAGATTTGGATATGTTTAAAAGCCATATTGTTTTAGAAAAGTTGAAGGGTTTTGATACTAATTTGATTACTCCAAAAGGGTTTTGAAGTGAGGTTTTATAGTGAAAAAAGTTTGATGTTATTGGTAATGTTAACATGAAGTGATTGAGACAAAGTATTTTTAGTTTACAAGTAATGATCTTATACATTCATATACATAACTAAATGATCGATGATGATTGTTAAGTTTTTTGTTTTCGTGTATCAAACTGAAATAAAATCTTTGTTCATTTCTGATTTCACTTTGGCTGGAATTTTCGTTGCAGTTTTGTAAACAAATGTATGTGATAATTAGAAAGTTCGATCCTATTAAACTTTAATCTCTCTCAGATCCATGATACACGTACACCATTTTAATTACAGTGGTTAATGAGACTCGAACTTGGATATGTATTGAAATTTTAAAATTAAGAAAGCATTTTAAAATGACATTTGCTACGACAACAAAAAATTTGTAAATATTATTTGAAAATAAATTTATTGAAACTAGCATCTTTTACACATTTGTATAATTTAATGTAACTATGTTTACTCTGTTTTTATTAGGATCGTAGCTTTTTTTTAACGGCTAGGATCATATCTTTTTTTTTTTAAACGGCTTTACTAATTAGAAATTAAGACAATGGTTTTTTTGTTTGTAACAGTAAACTCATTTTCTAAATTCAATAGTTTTTTTTTTCTTTTTTTCATTTCAAAAAAAAAAATTCAATAGTTTTTGGGTGTTATAATTTTTTTCTCTACTATCATTATTTAATATTTTCTTCCAGAAATTAGAATTGCACATTTTCGTCCATTTTAGTTTTACTAACTTTTTTTTTCACATATACAAAACGTAATATTACATAGGATTACAGATTTGATATTTGATCCAAGATCTAGTATGAGATTCAATATGAGATGCATCGGGAATCCGCTCTGATTCTTTCCAAAAACTAGGATATCCACAAAGATCGAAGTCGTGATATTCAAAAACCACGGATCCAGATAATTATGACACATATCCAACGGATTCGGATCCGGATGTTCTCAAATTCCAGAATATCCAAATCCATTCCACCTTTAAACTTGGTTTTTAACAAAATCGAAGTCCCTAATAGTTGTAACATAGAGTAGTATGTAGGTACCTTTAATGCATCATATGTCGGAACTCAATTTTAAGACATGTAGTGTTGGTATTTTTTCGGGAAACTTTCCGATATATTCCTGAGGGAATGACCGGATTATGAGAGCGATGGATGCATCGCCGCGAACACTATACCAAAGTGTACTCATATGTCAAAATTGGAGTTTGTTTGAATGAGAAATCTTTGTCCTAAGTTTCTTGCTTGAAAGGCAAAAAAAAAATGGGCATAGCGGATATTGTGGAGAAGTCCTAATAAGGTTAAAAAATCTTAGGACTATTGTTATGGGAGAGGTGCAATCTCATGCCAAAACCATATACACGCGCGTGGCCAGTCGAGTCGAGCCGGGCTCGGACTCGGGTATTGGATTGGTTCGGGTAGATGGGTGTTCGGTCCAATAACCTATCTTTTGTATCAAGTTTTGGTTTTGTAATTGATCACTACAAAATATCTAAACTTGGTCAAAATAAAATAAAAATAAATAACACTATTAATTTTGGACAATTAATTTAGAGATTAATATTGTCCTTAATGACCATAATAAAAATCTCCACTAATGCTCTTTGAGAGAGTTACATATTTGAAACCGATGGCTTATTATAAAGCATTGGTGTTCTTCAATTTCATTCATAGAATGATATAACAATCTCTTGCTCTTTCTCTCTTCATCATTTTTATTACTTTATTTTTTATGAGAGTACAACACAGGAAAAAAGGTTCAAAAGCTTATGATCTTGAGTGATGTGAATCATAAGAATTATGCAGTTGTATCCTGGGATTCGAAACGCCATGCAACCGTCACACTACGGAGCATTTTCAGAATTAAGGAAAGAGCATCTCGCCTCTGCAAATCCGTTCTTTCCAAATTCTTGTATCGGTATTTTGGTTGTATTATCGATTTATTTTATGCAATTTTTTAGCAAGTATCCAGTTTGATTGTGTTGTAGAAATAGCGTTTCTACAATCTTAGTTCTGAAAATTTTCGTTTATGCTTTTTTACACTAACGAAAACTGATAAATTTGTGAAGTATTTTTGTTATAAGAACAGGAATTTGGATCAATCTGTTTCTAATCAATTTTTTGATCCGATAATGATTCACTTGTTTTTTTAAGAACAGTTGGTTTCGTTCTGATTTCGACTCGTCATATAAAAGGAAAAGCATGCTTTGTCAAAAAGGACTTGATTCTTTGATCCAGTTTCCTCTTGCCAGAGGTTCTGGTTTGAATTGAATTGATGTGTTATTTTATTAGCACTCGGTAATTGTTATGCACAAATTATTTATGCAATTATTAGTGAGATTTAAATTGCATACGTTTTGTCTTTGCAATAGATTAAATTATTAATTTTTGAATTTATTAATTTTGATAAAAAACAAATTAATTTTAATTGCAATTTGTTCATATACGTTTAAATTGTTGAGTACATATCCAATTGAATTTCTAAATTTTTGTGTTAGTGTACTAATTTAATCTTGATTCTTTTGAACATATTTGATTTAGTATGACTAGCACTCAGTTAGCAGTTTAAATTGAACATATGTATATGATATACATTTGTGTTTCCGATTTCTAAAGGCTGTCTAACAAAGAAAACGTTTAGATAAACGTTTAAGATGGCAACGGGTATGGTGAGTCGACATCCCAAATTGAGAATGGTCTGTCACCTATGACCTTATGAGCTTTTTAGATTGGAATTCTGATATTTAATTGAATGTCCATTTTCTATTTACACCGGCTGCGGTGGAAGTGTTATCGGTTACGAGTCTAGTGAGTCGACACACCAAATTCAGTTTGGTATTTGTCTGCCACATGTGACTCTGCCAAGTTCTGATGCTTATCAGATTGTCATGGTAATGCCTTATGTTGTAAACATATGACTAATACTAGACAAATTCGATGTACCTCGATTCATTATGTGGCAGGATAAGATGTTTATTTTTCTGACCATGTTGAAACTAGAGAAGTAACTCAAAGAGGATAGCATATGCTTTCTCTTTAGAATACTAATGTTATAACTCTAGTCAGTGTTGAATTTTGTACCATTGAGAATGTTCTATGCAAGGTTGGATAAATGTCGTCTCGGCAACTGCTGTATAAATCTACACTGAGTTTAATACTTCTAAGAAACACATGTTTCCTTGAAATGAAATACAAGTCTAAGAACACATGTTCTAAGAAATTCACAATGCCGAAAATTCTTGACTTTAAATTGGTGGACTCTAAGTTCATCATATAAAAGTCAAAGAGTTGTAATTGCTGATACATGAGATAATGACCGCATGGATGTCAATTACTTTGACATACTAGATATGTTGTTTAATTGAAAATTTTCCACTATGTTGGAAATATTTCAAGAAGCATAAGTGAAAGGTTGAGAGCCTTGAAGACTTGATTGTCAGGCAGCGAATGGATTCTACAAACCGCAAAGCATATATGAACACAAGAACAAAGAGAAACATAAGGTTTCTATGAAAACCTCTACTAGCTTCATAAAGCATAACGCTTAAAAGAAATTCAATGGAAAAAAGGTCCCAATTGTGGCATTATGGTTTGTGAAAAGACTTACGCATGTCATAGCAATGCTAATGAATGTCGTAGCAAGATTGACCATGCAGAGACAATGGAAAATCCCAGACCAATCTGACTAAAATAGATACATGTAGTGTAGTTTCAGAATTCAACCAGGTTGGGAACAATCGAATAGAATGGTGGCATTACGCTGCTACCATCATTGATATCTATTTTAATAGATATGTATACTTGCTAAAAAGTAATAATATGGCTTTGAAAAAGTTTAAAGCATACAAGATGGAAATTCAAAACCAACTTGGAAAAACTATGAAAATAGTTATAAGTGATAAAGGAGGCGGGTTTGATGAACATTAAATGCGTTCTTTAGAGAACATGGCATAATTCGTCGAAAAAACTGCCCCTTGATCACTTGAATCTAATGGAGTTGCGGAATAAAAATTAAAAAAAAATTCTCAACTCTTACAGAGATTATGACTGCAAAGTTGCATGATTCTGAGTTGCCTTAAAAATTTGGGGGAAGCGTTGCTTACCACATAAAGTCATTGGCAAAATGTCACATGAACTTTGGAGAGGTAAAGTACATTTGTACAAATACATGAAAGTGTGGAGGTGCTTGGCAAAAGTTGCAGTGCCACCTCCGAAAAATGTCACAATCAAACCAAAAATGGCAGATTGTATTTTATCGGATATGCACATAAAAATAGTGTTTATCAGTTTCTGATTTATAATCAGATGTACCAGATATCCATGTAAATACAATAATGGAATCAAAGAATGTATATTTCTTTGAATACGTATTTCGGTGTAAGGATAAACAAAATTCAAAATGAGATCATGAAGAAAAAGACTTTATCACCTCTGTAATTGAGGCGAGTATTTCTGGTACATTGTGAGATGATGCAGAAGAAACTGTAAATCTTTTGGTAAAGATTTTTAATGGTTTTTCTCCGCGAGAATACACCGTAAACTTTCATTAAAAGTCATGTCTACATTAGACAATCCTTCATGGAAGAAAAATTTCATTAGTGAGATCGACTCCATTATGCAAAACTATATATGGGAGATAATCGATTTGTCACAAGGGTAAAGTCCTCAGGTGTAAATGGATTTTCAAAACTAAAAATTGATGGCTTAGTCGAAAAGGCACAAAGTCTATAGACTTGTGAAGTCTCTGTTTGGGCTTACAAAAACTCTAAAACAGTAACATGAAATATTTGACATTGTCAAAAAATTTAGCATCAATGAATGTGATAAATTTATATACATCAAATTTACTCCGCACAGATATATTTTGCTCAGTTTGTATGTAAATCACATTGTTTGAAGCAATAAAGACATGGTCGAAAAAACTAAGATTGGTCTTACTGTGAAGTTTGACATGTAAGATTAAGATCACCAGATATTCTAAAGAAATAATCATATCAAGCTCATTATGCTAAAACGATACTTGAGAGATTCAAAATCTATTCAAGTGTGATCGGAAGTCTAAAGTACTTAACCGATCGGCAGACTTAGTCCATGTACTAAGTCGCTACATGAGTAATCCAAGTTATAAACACTGGAAAGTAATGACTAGAGTATTGAGCTACGTGCAATACACTAAAAGTTATGGCTTGCACTATGGTAAAGAACCTGCAGTTTTAGAAGGATACAGTGATGCAAATTGGATATCTGATTCCAAAAACTCTAAATTCACAAGTGGATATATCTTTACTCTAGGTGCAGCAGTGTCGTGGAAATCTTCCAGACAAACCATGTTGGCTAGATCAACCATGAAATCTGAATTCATAGCATTAGACAAAGCTGCAGAGGAAGCAGAATGGCTTCGAAACTTCTTGAAAGATATTCCAATGTGGGAGAAACTAGTTTCGGCACTACGTGTACATTGTGATAGTCAATCGACTATCGCACGGGCTCTGAATATTCTCTACAATGGTAAATCTCGTCATATAAGACGACGACATAAAACCATTAGCCATTTGATCTCAAGTGGTATAATCACAGTAGATTATATAAAATCGGCTGATAACCTAGCTGATCCATTTACTAAAGGTTTGTCAAGAGATCAAGTGGTTAATCATCAAAAGCAATGAGTTTAAAGCCTATGACTTAGGATGCGGTTTGATGGAAATCTCACCTATGTGACTAGAGATACCCAAGATGTAGGTTCAAAGGGACTACTAAATAAAACTAAATCTGCTTAGAGCACTGAAACTTACCCAGTTCCTAAGATGATATACAGTGCTTCCTGTATAAAAGGATAAGCGTTGCTTTTAAAGATATTCACCATAGCTTTGATATGGTCGTGGAGTATTACAGTATACTTCATAAAACAAAGACTAATGGAATATCACCTAGTGAGTGTGAAATATGGTCGTTTCTAGGAGAATAAACGAAAGGTTATATTCTCCAAATTAACTCATGATAAACCAGGCATGTTCAATGCCACAATGAACACAATAGAGAACCTAGTTTTGTGAGAAAATGAAGTTGTGTGATAGATGTTGTCTCGGTTTACATCAAAACCCGGGTGGTTCAAGACATCATGTTCACCTCCTGGTCGATTAAATCTGATGGCTATGAACAATAAATGGTTCTAGGCTGCAAAATGCTACCAACTCATATATAGTAGACTTTTCGCTTGTACTCTCAAAAGTTCTTCTATCGAGTCTTCATTTGTTTAGAATCATTTCTATTCATGTGGGGGATTGTTGGAACTCAATTTAAGACATGTTGTGCCGGTACTTTTCTGGGCAACTTTCCAATATAGTCCTGAAGGAATGACCGGATTATGAGAGCGATGGATGCATCACCGCGAACACTATAACGGAGTGTACTCATATGTCAAAATTGGAGTTTGTTTGAATGAGAAATGCTTGTCCTAATTTTCTTGTTTGAAAGGCAAAAAAATGGGCATAGCGGATATTGTGGAGAAGTCCTAACAAGATTAAAAACCTTAGGACTTTGTTATGGAGAGAGGTACAATCTCATGCCAAAACCATACACACGCGCGTGGCGAGCCGAGTCGAGTCAAGTTCGAGCTCGGGTTTTGGTTTGGGTTTGAGTAGATGGGCCTTCGGTCCAATAACCTATCTTTTGCATCAAGTTTTGGTGTTGTAATTGATCACTACAAAATATTTAAACTTGGTCAAAATAAAATAAAAATAAATGGCACTTTTAATTTTGGACAATTAATTTAGAGCTTAACATAGTCCTTAATGACCGTAATAAAAATCTCCACTAATGCTCTTTGAGAGAGTTACATATTTGAAACTGATGGCTTATTATAAAGCATTGGTGTTCTTATTATAAACCATACACACGCGCGTGGCGAGCCGAGTCGAGTCGAACTCGAGCTCGGGTTTTGGTTTGGGTTCGGATATATGGGCCTTCGGTCCAATAACCTATCTTTTGCATCAAGTTTTGGTTTTGTAATTGATCACTACAAAATATCTAAACTTGGTCAAAATAAAATAAAAATAAATGGCACTCTTAATTTTGGACAATTAATTTAGAGATTAATAGTCCTCAATGACCATAATAAAAATACCCCCTAATGCTCTTTGAGAGAGTTACATATTTGAAACCGATGACTTATTATAAAGTATTTGTATTCTTCAATCTCATTCATAGACAATGATATAACAATCTCTTGCTCTTTCTCTCTTCATCATTTTTTATTACTTTATTTTTTATGAGAGTACAATACAGGAAAAAAGTTTGGAAGCTTATGATTTTGAGTGATGCGAATCATAAGAATTATGCAGTTGTATCCTAGAATTCGGAACGCCATACAACCATCACACTACGGAGAGTTTTCAGAATTAAGGAAAAACGTCTCGCATCTGCAAATTCATTATTTCCAAATTCTTGTATCAGTATTTTGATTATACTATCCATTTATTTTATGCAATTTTTTCACAAATATTCAATTTACCCGTAGAAATAGTGTTCCTACCTCATAATCACTAATCTCATCAAAATCACTAATCTCATCAAAATAACATGGAATCTTCTTTTGTCTTTTTATCAATTAATTAATTTGAATTCAAAGATTCCGTTCATTCACAAGAGAACCATTCGTGCAAGTTAAAAGCTTAGACAAAGAAGGAAAAAAACGATTCGACAAAATTAACTAACTCGATCAAATCATGGAATCATAGTCACTCATAACAAGTGAACTTCATTACGCTAAGTATTCTTTTGTAGATAAATCTAAGTGATTTGCTAAAAAATTCCTGTTCAATGATGTTTCCCACCAATTTCATCTTTTCGAACTTCTATCAAGTTTTCTATTTTCTCCTTAAAATATAATATACTTGTGTATAATAGAAGAAAATGAATAATCATTGGGCGATAATAAGGATACGTACGGAATTTCATGTTGGACCCTAATCCAAATATATTTGGCTGATGTGAGAACAACGTCTAAACGACTAAATTCAAATAGACAATTAAATACATATTTATTAATATAATGATTTACTATAGTGATATATTTATTTTTCCAACACAAATTAGTTATCATCGAAATATTCTCTATATATTAAAGGAAAAACATTGCAAGTTTTTTGCTGACATGTAAATCCCACAATTTTTCTTAACCTTTTTTATTTATTTATTTAATTCGGTTATACTCATTCTCAAACAGAATATAGTATAGTCCTTATCAAACAAAATTTTAAACTTCCATTTAAACCTTACCAATTAAACTAATTGAATAATATTTTTAGAGAAAAACATCCTCTATATATTAAAGGAAAATGTTGCAGGCTATTTTTGCTAACGTGTCAATCCTACAATTTTTCTTAGTTTTTTTATTTTTGATTTATTTAATTCGGTTATACTCATTTCCAAACAGAATATAGTATAATCCTTGCCAAACAAAATTTTAAACTTCCATTTAAACCTTATCCTCTATATATTAAAGGAATGAGGAACATTGAAGGCTATATTTGCTGACGTGTCAATCCAGAATTTTTCTTAGCATTTTTCTTTTTGATTTATTTAATTTGGTTATACTCATTCCCAAACAAAATATAGTATAGTCCTTGCCAAACAAAATTTTAAACTTCCATTTAAACCTTACCAATTAAACTAATTGAATAGTATTTTTAGATAAAATCATTCTCAATTAATTAAATTCAAATTTGTATATAAAAAAAATTACTACTCTTATAATTATCCTAAACCTATAAAAATAAATTTATATAGAATAAAAAATATTGCAAAAAAATATTAAAATTTTATCTATCGAATTTTTATTATTATACAACAATATAATAGGTAAAATTATATGTTTGTAAGTATATAAACTATTTATGAAATAATTAAAATACTCATTAATTATTATATAATCCTCTATATATTAAAGGAGGAACATTGCAGGCTATTTTTGCTGACGTGTCAATCCTACAATTTTTCTTAGCCTTTTTCTTTTTGATTTATTTAATTCGTTATACTCATTCCCAAACAGAATATAGTATTAGTCCTTGCCAAACAAAATTTTAAACTTCCATTTAAACCTTATCCTCTATATATTAAAGGAAGAACATTGCAGGCTATATTGGCTTACGTGTCAATTCCACAATTTCTCTTAGCCTTTTTCTTTTTGATTTATTTAATTCGGTTATACTCATTCCCAAAGTAAATATAGTATAGTTCTTGCCAAACAAAATTTTAAACTTCCATTTAAACCTTACCAATTAAACTAATTGAATAGTATTTTTAGATAAAAACATTCTCAATTAATTAAATTCGAATTTGTATATAAAAAAAAATTACTACTCTTATAATTACCCTAAACCTATAAAAATAAATTTATATAGAATAAAAAATATTGCAAAAAAATATTAAAATTTTATCTATCGAATTTTTATTATTATGGAACAATATAATAGGTAAAACTATATGTTTGTAAATATATAAACTATTTATGAAATAATTAAAATGCTCATTAATTATTATATAATTTATAATATCTGAAAATTAAAATTTTTGAAGTATGAAACTAATTTACATATTATATGGCATATGTTGAATAATTTTTATTTAATTTAATTTAATAATCATGATCAATAATTCATTTTCTCAAACAATTATATAATCAATCGAATATACAACCAAAAATAAATAAAAATCGAATATCATTAAATACATCATACTAATTTTTTGACATCTAAATAAAAAATCGAATCTCATTAAATAGCAATATTTCAAAATCTTGGTAACTTCTATAACTAACAATTTTCACGCAATCATTAAAATATCTTACCAAAAATTCAAACTGAAATCCCTTACTAAATGTAGCCCACTTAATGATATTTATGTTTAGTAGAAGAAGTAAGGTATAATTGACTTTTAGTCCTTTTGGAATTGATTAGAAAGCGAAAGAATAAATTTGATATTGCAATATGTTTCGATGATAAGAATTTAGTGTAGAGGTCGCCAAAATTTGTTGTTTTGTTAATCAGAAAATCTGATATTGAATACTCATTGTTCCTTTTTCATCTTGGTTATCTATTATTTGTATTTCATGTGGTTGAATATGCATAACACACGGGCAATCAAACATGTGAGTTTTTGAAATAGAGTAAAAAAAAATTCGTGAAAAGAGAGATGAAGACGAAAGAAGTTAGAAAAAGAAGTTAAGTTGTGAATTTTGAATTATTACAAGATTGTATTCTCATTCTCAACATGATATTTTTTTTCATGGTCCCTCCATTATAAAATTTTCAAGATTAAGAATCATTATAAAGTAGATCACAATAAATATTTTATATTTTGATGAGCCGATTTTCACCTGTAAAAATCTCATGTATAAATATATCTTCCAAGATTTTATACTTTTTGTTTTCCTAAATCTATAAAAGAACCAACAAAAAATATGACAATCATTGGAGTAAATATTATATTTTCTAACTATCTAAATATCGAATAAAAAATATTTAAATTTATAAATTATTTTCTAAATGTATTTAGCATATACCACAAAATCGACATATGAATTCATGAATGAAAAACCATATCAACATCAGATTTATTCATACGATTAAACTAACACAATCAGTTATACTACAAATCATAGTTCAATTTCTACAAAATTTAGTCAAATTTCACAAATAATATATAAATTATAATTTAAAATTTAAATAAACTATTTTACAAACTTTACTTATCCGTGCAAAGTATATGATAATTTTTGGGTGTTATAATACACGATATCATATATTATATATAAGCAAGTTCTCTCTCATCACCAATTTTTTTTAAGTAAAAAGTATAGCATAATTTCACATAAAAGAAATTAATTAAAAAAATTCCAAAATAGAAATCAACTAAATTTAATTGTTTTGATGTCCTAAAATGTATCAAACTTTTTAGTAATTCATGAATTTTGACTAATTGAAAGGAAAAGTTTGAACATGCGAGCAAAACGACCACTGCTAACAGTTCTATTTTACTTTAAGAAGAATAAAGATATACAGTGTTCAGTAGAGTTCAAGAAGTGTTTGAGCGTAACGACTATATGGAGAAATAAAGGTATGAATTCGACACTTCAATTTCCTTGTAAGTTTCTAAATCTAGTACTTATAGTACCTCTTTACAAATACCGATCAATAAAAATAGGATTCAATGAGCTCTTATTTTTTTGTGAAATATGTAAATCTAATTCTAACAAATTACAAGAAAAACTCAAATTTGATCGGTTTTTTATCAGGTAAGACTGTCAGACTTGCTCAACTTTTTGGATGGGCTGAAGTCAAAATGTGGTGAGTAAAGGATTATTGTCTTAACAAAAAAAAAACTACCAAAGAAATTTTTTTGTGCAATTCTTGTGAATTTTTCATATGTCTTTTGTATTACTTCTTTTGGAATTGCAAAGTTTATATTGGTCTAGTCCTTACTTTTGGCTTTGCATATCAGCATATGTATGCCCAGCGTTGGTTCGTTTGCTGGTTTAGCCCTTTCATTACCATATGATTTGCCTTTGTATGGTTTAGGTGTTAAAAAGGATGAGTTGATTGGCTGATCTTGGCTCGTTGCTTGTTTGAGCAATTGTGTATATGAATCTCTAGCTTGGATGATTTTTATGGTATGTGATTATGGGATTTTGATCAGAAGTACTGTGATATGGTCCACAGCTTTTTTTGTCATTTTCTTCTCTTTTTTTGCTTTGCCTTTGTATGGTTAATTTAGCGGTTAAAAAAGATGAGTTGATTGGTTGATCTTGGCTCGTTGCTTGTGTGAGAAATTGATGTTTGGCTTTTTAGGTTTTTATAGTATATATGTGATCATAGCATTTTCATCATAAGTAGTGTGATATGGTCCAAAGTTTTTTTTTTTGGTCATTGTCTTCCCTTTTTATGTTTTTCTATTTCAAATGGAAAATTCATTTTTTTTTCAAGACAGCAGCCAATCAGCATTGGTCCAAAATTCATTTTTGTACCTGCAGTGATACAAGAATATGGTCCTAAATAGTAACGTGAAAAAAAAATCTCCAAGTTCAGTAATTCCACCAGCACCATTTGCTACTTAAAAGAATTTCGTCATATTCAACTAGATTCAGCAATTCAGCCAAAAAAAAAATGTCGCCAAATTCAGCTAAATTCAGCTAGATATTCAACAATTCTTCAAACATCAATTGATACATAGTTATGTTTATTTTGAGTAAAAAATCGGATATAGAAATTGGATAAGGATATTTAGGATATCGAAAATTACATCTGAAATGTATCTTTAAAAATGGATCAGATAATACGGGTATGGTATAAATAATTCGGATATTTAAAATCACTACCAAAACGGTAAAGATTAGATCATGTTCGGGTATTTCATATAACCATGAATAGTTTTAGATAATTTATAGAAATTTTTGTTTGAAAAATTTTCGATAATTTTTGTAATTTTAAGAACTTTTAGATAATTTAGGTAATTTTATTACTTTAATAACATAGGTCGTGTTCACGTATTTCGATTTTATTTTAAAATTTTTGGTTTGGTTCAATTCAATTTTTTCGATTTTTTTTATAGTATAATTTTGAGAAATATAAAACTTGATGAAATCTTTTTGAAAAAACAAAAATTCAGCAACATGCGTAAATTTTGCTGAAAATAAAATTTTTGGATTAATTTGCTCTATCTGTAAGATAATTCAGCGATAAATTATTTTTTGTGTAAAATTTTATAAATTTACAACGGTACTTCAGATATCTTATCTCATAGATAAACTAAATTATTCTTATTAAAACTATCAATATCTAATTTTACTATTATAAGTTGTTTAGTACAAACAATAGTAAACTAAAAAATAAAACTAATTTAATTTTATAAAAAATAAACTGTTAATAATTAATTTTGATAACTTATGGTTTTATATGATAATTATGTTTAAATTAAATATATTATTTTTAAATTCCGATAAAATCCACCCTTAGTGTTTTTACGAGTTGTTAGTTTTTCGGTAAATTATTTTATGTTTAATAATATCATTAAATATATCAAATGTCAAGTTTAATATTTTATTAGTTTATTTAACTAATCTTGTTCTTTAACAAAAATTTTCATAAGTTTATTTTATTAATTATTTTTTTCAAAAATTCTGCAAGATTTAGCCATATTCAACTATTACCATTTAAATTTGAAGTTATTCTACCAGATTCTGTAAAAAATAACCAAAAATTCAGCCATGTTCTACAATTCAGCGAGATTCAGCTGAATTCAGCCACTACCATTTAGATCATATGTTTTGGATCGTGCTCTCAAGGCTATGAAATATTTTTCATCATATTTGGTTTTTGTAATAGATATAGCTAGCGGATTCTTCCTGAACAAAATTTTTCAAGATATAAAAGTGTATCTTCCTAGCATAATCTCTTTGCAACAACAAGAAAATCTGAATTGTGACAGTGCGGTGTGGGATGGGATAGGTGCAAGACGGGTCGAATAGTAACAAAAATACGTATATACACATATATAAATATAGATTTTTGTTAGATACACATATATAAATATAGATTTATTGCTGTTCAGTGCGAGACAGGGCGGTGCGGGACGTTGGCATTAGTATCTTCATTCAAACATGAGGAGATCAACTACATATACCTTAGGTTTGAAAAAAAACGAGGTGGCTATTGACACATTCAAGGGAGTCGAATCTTTCGTTGCCGCCATATTGAGAACAAAAGACGATGTAGATATGACCATACGAACTTATTGTCCCTTAAAAATCTTTGGACGTGGTCATTGGCTTGTACTTGGACTTTGTCTCCAGAGAGCTGTTTCTACTAGGCCAAAAAGATTAGTTATTAGCCAATAAAAATTAGTTAATTATTCAAAAAAAAATAATATTAACTTTCTTAAATGCAAACAAACATATATCAACTTAATACAGTTTTAGATTGTTGGATTACCTAAAGAAATGTGAGCGCTAATTTTTATAATTGTTAAAACAAACTGGACATGAAATTCAAGCATTTGACCATTAGAGGTGTTATAAGTTCGACTTGTCTTCACGGGAAATGTTAATTTAGTATTCAAATTTCTTACTAATTTAGCAGTAAGAAAATTTTCTTCTTTCACCAATTAATATATAGTTTAATTGATGTTTAGTTGGTTAAAGAATTGAGTGCTAATTTGTGTAATTATGAAATAAATTGGACATGAAATCCAGGGGGTGATTGGCGTTTAGACTGTGAGGACTTTAATGGATTTGACAGTTTTTACAGTCTTTTTTTATCCAATCAGGTTTTAACTGTATTTTTTTTTTAAAAGTCTATACAGTGACTTTTTTTTTCTTCCTTCCTTTGTTTTTTTTTTCTAAAACGTGGGTATTGAGACTTTGAAAACTAAAAACTTATAAATTTTGCTTATTTTCTCTCCCAAGATTATTAAAATTCATATATAAATTTGTGTAATATATTACAATGAAATTTTAATTAATTAATCATTAAATTTTTTTTTTCTTTCTTTTGAGATCTATTTTGTTGGTATTTTCAATAAACAATTTTTGTTTTTGGTTTGAAGAAAATAGAGAAATCACACAATATTATATAGAGTTAGTCAAAATCAGTATAACATCATTCATATTTTTGATCCAAAAAAATTAAAATATTTAAATTAACAGTCACAGTTTCTACAGTTTTTATTACCAATCAGACTTTAATTAATATTTAAAAGTAACAGTCACAGTTTTTACAGCCAAAATCTCTACAGTCAAAAGTCTACAGCAAAAGTCTACAGTCACAGTCCTTACCAATCAGGCCCCCAATCATTTGACCGTTAAAGAAATAGTAAGTTGTTGAAAAAAAAAAAGGCAGGAAGTTTGATTTGTGTTCACGGTGAAATGTAAACTTTTAGCATTCAAGTTTTTAGATAAAAGGTTACCTTTTTATGTCTAGTGATTTTACCTCATATAATATATATATACGGTTTCTTCTAATTTTAAGACAACACCAACGAGAGAAAAAAGGGTGGTCAAAAAAACAAATTTAGAAATCAATGCTATAATTAAGCTTTAATCAACTGAACGTTCTTATATTCAAAACCTATAGAAACTAAATTTAAATTACAAATCAATTATTTACTTTTTAGTTTCAATCTAAAAATAACAATCGGGTTTCTAATATAAAACCAAACTTGTTGCTCCACGAGAATAGTTGTCCTCTTCTCAAACATATCTCAACTTATTGTTTGAATATAAAGAGAGATATCAAAACGAAGAGAAGACCACAAAACAAAACCAAAAAAAAAATCAAATCTCTAGCAAAAATGGTGTCCAAAGCCATCTTCTTCTCTTTCTTTGTCGTATCTGCCGTGTGTTTGTCCTCTCTCGCCGGTTTTGCTGCCGCTGATGCTGACGACTTTGATCGTTTCCAGATTCAGGGATCGGTTTACTGTGACACTTGCCGTGTCCAATTCGTTACCCGTCTCAGCAAATTCCTCGAAGGTATGTATAACGTCTATATGCTATTTGCATTGCACGGTTGCAAACAATTTAAGCTCAAATCTCTGATCGAAAAAATTATAGGCTAATTAATCCAAATGATTTATTCAGAGTGGGTTTACGAAAAACATTTGTCCAAATTTTGCAAATATCCTATGGATCAGTTGGTTACAATTTTGTCATTTAAATTTGGCAAGTCATGTGTTCTTTATTGGCTAGTAGATGCAACAAACTATAATCGTATAATTAATAAATAAAATGCGTTTTTCAAAAAAAAAAAAATGACAAGTCATGTATATAAATTTAAACCTTAACCATTCATTTATATATAATTTTGTATCTTCATTTTCTCTTTATCAATCTTGATTTTTATGGGACATAATTCTTTGTTGGATTTGCGGTTCCTCAAAGTACATTGCCAGTTATAGTCGGGGGTACTTGGCAACCATGATAGTTATGCGGAAACTTTATCTAATTAACGTTGATTTTTCACTATTCATAAAATATATCGGTCAAACCTCAAATCATTTAGACATTCGCAATTTGATTAGTAACATGAAGATATTCATATCTCTATATCATATCAAATTGGTCCGAAAAATTTAGTCCTTTTTTCTAATAAGAATATATATATAGTCATTTTTAACATTTGTGTGTGTGTGTGTGTGTTTGTGAATAGGTGCGAAAGTGAAGTTGGAGTGCAAGAGCAGAACAAACGGAACCCTAACGTTGACCAAAGAAGCCGTTACCGACAAATCAGGAAGCTACCAGATGGAAGTAACCGGTGACCACGAAGAAGAAGTTTGTGAGCTCGTGTTGGTCCAATCACCAGACAGTGGTTGCAGTGACGTCAGCAAAGAGGCTTACTTACGTAACGCCGCTAAGATCAGTTTAACGGCGAATGACGGAATCGTATCTCACGAGACACGTATCGTTAACCCTCTTGGTTTCATGGTTAAGACACCGTTAGCTGATTGTCCTGCTGCTTTCAAGGAGCTTGGTATTGTCCCTGACGTCATCTTCTAAGTGGAAAAAAACCAAAATATATTATATATGACGTGAGAGGTTTTCTATTTGCTTAATTTTATGATCAAGTACTTAATTCTTATCATTATTGAATTAATATCATCATTAATTATTGATGTTAATTTTTCCCTTTTTTGTTGTTTTGCTTGATTTGAATTGTGAGTTATACTTTGTTGTTCTATAGTTAAAAAAAGAAATGTAATTTGGTTAATTATATACTCTGCTGAGGAAATTATCTGTTATTACAACAACAAAAAATTACTAGTAAAGAGAAGTCTCCTGTTAAAATTTGGTTTTTAGATCTGAACCAGATTCGAAAGAAAAAGAAAAAAGATCTGAAACCTAATCAAGATTTAGATTTGATAGATAAAGGAAGAAAAAATAGTATCTATTATTACCTGACAAAAAAGTTTGACAGTTTGTCCTAATATTTTTATTTTTAGTTTTGTTTGGTAATTGGACTTCATTTGTCCTAATTAATACTGTCTCAAACCTAAACATGTATATGGGCCTAAATTGGGCTTAACATTGTTCGGTCCGATGATTTACTTTTTATCCTGGGCCCTCCTTTCTGGTTTTTGGTTTGTCACTTTCTTACAACACTGAAGAGTTCCTAATTGTATTTCTCTGATTACAGCAGATTTTTTTTGTTGGGTCAACAATTAGTGGCATTTTATTAAAAGATTGTAACAATAATCTAACTATAAATCCTAAACTCTAAAGGGTAAGTGGATTGTTTAGTTTGTAGTGCATTCTATCGTTTTTTAGATTTTTTTTTTTTGTAAATACTATTATTTCGGTTTGGTTAACTAAATCTTTTGTTTAAATTAATGATTTAAGTTGTAAAAAAAAGAATAAAATAAAATAAAACAAGAATACTCCAATTTCCCTTTTAAATATGAGAATTTTTCAATAGACATGGTTGCATAAGAAATAAATTTTTAAGTATGATCCCAGGTGAAACATATGGACCCATGTCCCACGTGAGTGGACTATTTTTTTCTTTTAAACTTTTGGTATATAGTGGATGATTTTATAGATTTTGCAGACTAACGTATATTGAAATATTGCCCCCACTCAAGATCTTCCTTACATATCTTGTCCCAATTATAAAAAAGCTTCAAGGGTTCTTCTCATCGGTTTCTGGTTCTCCGATCACCGGAATTTGACATGTCACCGTCGGCTAACTTTTACCGACAAAAGGTGTACGTACCTCCATGTTTTAGCATATATCATTTACGTTGTCGGACATTTTTTTTCTTTTTTTATTATGTCCTTGTCAAAATACTGTCCTTATATTATCTTTATTTTTCAATAATTAATATTTTCATGCGTTTTAGACTTTTCTGTCTCTTGATTATTCCATGAACGTCTTCATGCATAACAAGGTTATAGAGTTGTACAGAAGTATTAAATCTGATAAATCCGACCCAGAGCGTGCTTAATTAATGAATTAAAAAAAGACATTTGCCTATAATCCCAAATTATATAAATTTTTAGGCGTATTTTATTTTTGAAAATATATTATATTCTAGTGGTATTCAGTGAGTAAGTTTCATTCATAAAACCTAGGTTCGACTCTTGGTTGTGTTTTTGTCTTTTTTTTGAATTTAGACATAAAAAAAAAGATCGAGATTCGAATAAAAAAAATTTAGATTTTAAACCTAAAAAAAATCATAATCACAGATTAAAAAAGAATCGATTGTAAATTATGTTAGTTTATAAATAACCCTTCCAATTTACAAAAAAAAAAACTAGTTAAGAACTTAGATTATGAAAATTTGGTGAAAGATTTTATTAAAAAAAAAAAAGAGATTATGTCTTAAACTTTTTATATTATCGTTTACTGTTTTGTTTTGAACACTTTATATCATTTAAAAAAATTATATTAAAAAGGTTTCTATTTTTTAATTTGCTTCGAATTTCTACAGACCTAAACACAGCACTGAATTTCGACCGATCCGATCTTTTATCATATCTGAATTGAGAAATTGATGACAAGTGAAATTGAATGCGTATTGAATCAAAACTTAATTTTAAAAACAGAAAAATACATTTGACTTCAAAAAAAGAAAAATCGAATCAAACCAAATGGTAGCAAATTTAATTCATTTTAGAAAATCTAAGAAGAAAAAAAAAAGAGAAAAAAACCAAAAGTTGTCGAATCCGAAACCTGGATTTAAAATTAATCCTGAAAAATGTGAATTTTAGGGTGTATGTGTCTACCAATAAGTTAATCGTGACAATGGATTGTTGCTACCCTTAGATCTCGGGACTTTTTATATAAAATTTATTCTTTTCTTTTCTTTCTTTTTTGGTGCGGCCAATAAAAACTCATGGTAAATTAGTGGAAATCATGATTTTATGCGTCTTCCACTTTAAGAATATAATAATAGTATATGCTAAAATAATCATTCATTTTGGTAAAAACAAATATGTTTAGATTACTTTTTTTGTTTTGTTGTAAAATGTTTAGATTACTTCTTTATAAGGAACCTAATAAACTTCTCTATGTATAGTATATGACTATGCTTATTTTCGAAGTAGTTTAGTATTACATGTGTGGGATGATTTTACATACGTATCTACAAATGGTAGAAATTTCATCGATTTATTGTTATTACCGTAATTATGATTGACGCGGGTGATGACGATGACGAACGTTATTGTAATTATTATAAGAATGATTTCAATATTAGATATTTATAAAGTTATACAGTAGCTAAATTAAATCAACAACAACCACTAAGACGAGCAAGTTGATGGATTAAATTAACAAGTCATTATAAGAAGAACTTAAAAATACTAGCATAATACAAATGATTGATTTGCCTTGCAAAGTGTACATTAGATAGTTTAAAATAATAATTATTAGTATTTTAAAAATAATTAATATAACACAATAGTGCGTAAATGGTTCCATCAATGACCAAAAAAAAGCTGAATAAATAATTAATAACAAAATTGCCAAAAGAAATCTTAGAAAATATGCAGAAATGGAAAAAAACAAAAAAAAGCACCTTCTCGTGGGTCTAGTAATGACAGGTTACCTCAATCTTTCATATAGTTGTAGCCCCACCTAATGAAATATATTCTCTTAATTTTTATTTGTATCTGTATAGTAAATATTATTTTGTGTAAAAATTTAACGCTGATAGTCAAAATACTTTTTCATTGTACGATAGAACATAATTTTAAAAAGAAAAAAAAAAAAATATATATATAAGCATATATATTACTTGCTCACTGATTGGCCGGACAACTGTTTAAAAACAAAAAAAAACGCTACCTTTGTACTTATAAATTTTAATTTTGTTTAGAATTGGAAAAAATGAAGTTGTATTATTAAAAGTTTGACGAGTCATTACGAAAAATATATATACAATAAATTTTGTATCCACACATTTGTGAAATAAACATTCTAAATAGATGTTTAAAAACAGTAAATTAGAGCGGATAATTTACCAATATTACGATAGCTAGTTCCAGTGGTTAACTAACTTCGATATACATTTAAATATATATTTTTAACAAAGTTTAGATATTTTAACTAATAAAATAGTTAATTAATTTTAAAATAGATAATTTTCTTTTAATATTTAATTCTTTCACCGATCATATTATTAATCGATTGTAGCTTTCAAATGAACATATTTTAAAAAGAAATACTAGCCACCGCTTTATCTTTTTTTTTTTTTGATAATCATGTGGTAATCTGGATTTTTACCATCCAACTAATTTCCCAAAATGAATATAGTGGTCGAATAGCTTACTCACCGAATTTTCTAATTAGCATAAATCATGGCACCATTTCGACTGACCAAATAAAAATGAAAATGTTCCAAAAAAAATCAAACTCAAGAAATATTTACTACTTTTCTTTGAATCCTTTTACCACGCTTTATCCTAGACTCGTTTTAAATCTTCCGTGTAAGAAAATGATTATCAACGAAACTTATATACATTGATGTATATTCTCGTTAAATAATCAAATGTGTATATAAATAATATATAGATAGATAGATATTGATATTGGTCCACCTAGGTAAATTATATATGTAGGGTTTTGAAATTAAGCAATATCAAAATAAAATATGAATTTTGATATATTCGCATGATATGATTGAAACCTAGTGAATATTTTCTTATTTCAAAATATAAACTTATCTACTCAATTCTCTTCTCTCTTTTTTGCCAACATCTATACTCATATATTCTCTTCTACTTCTTTTAAAATATATATCTCTTTCTCTTCATTCTAACTTTTAACCCCAAACTAATTTCATTTTTTCTTTCCTCTAAACTAATTTCCCCAAATCATGTCCTCTAAAAATCCACCGGATCAACCTTCTTCCTCATCCAACTCCGGCCACCACAACGCACAACCGCTTCCACCGCAGCCTAGCCGCTACGAATCGCAAAAACGCCGCGATTGGAACACGTTTCTACAATACCTCAAAACCCTAAATCTACCCGAGACAATCTCTCAATTCGACCACACACATGTCCTAAGCTTCCTCAACTACTTAGACCAGTTTGGTAAAACCAAAGTCCATAACCAAACTTGTGTCTTCTTCGGACAACCCGATCCACCATCTCCTTGCATGTGTCCTCTCAAGCAAGCTTGGGGAAGCTTAGATGCTTTGATCGGACGGTTGAGAGCTGCTTACGAAGAACACGGTGGTGGATCATCCGATAATAACCCGTTCGGAAACGGGTCGATCCGGATCCATTTGAGGGAAGTGAGAGAGTCTCAAGCTAAGGCTCGTGGAATACCGTATAGGAAGAAAAAGAAACGAAAGAAGAACAAAAACGACGTCGTTGTTATCAAGAAAGATTTTTCAAACTCTTCAGGGTCATAATCATATTAGTCCACTTGATCTCGATGACTCGATCATATATCTAAGGTAATTATTATTATTATTTTCTCCTTCATTAATTTACATTATTAGATTCATTCAATAAATAGAATCCAATATTTACTTCGATCCGTTAGGTAAAACCCTAATTATGACTGGTGAATTCTTGAAGAAAAAAAACCTAATGTGATAAATTATGTTGCTCTTCTATGGTCTTTCATAATGCTTTCTTTTCCTTTGGTAAATTAATTACTTTTTAATATGATAATCTTATTTTTATTCCTTACCTTTTAATATGAACTCAATGTTGATAGAGTAACTTGTTTATAAACCTGTGGCTATAAATCTAGCATAATCTCAACCCGACATTAAATTAAGTTAGTTCCTATTTGTATGTGGCATAGGGATTAAAGTTTACTTAATTAGAAACAAAACATAATTATCCGCATGTTCCTTAATTAGGCCATCGATTTGTATACTATATGAGTGTGTGTATATATAGGTTGGTAATTATTGTTATAATATTTCTACTTTTTATATATAGTCTAATGGCTAATATTGTGACTTTCATAATTTAATGTTTTACTAGGTTTGAATTCGCGATGTGCGCATGTTGTGATATTTGATTTTTTTAAGCAATCAATTGTGAAAGTTATATGATGTTAATATGTACAATATATTTTAAAAAAAAACAAGTATTTTTAAAGAAACATTTAATTTAAGGTGATAAAGTTTACAACTCATACCATTGGGGAATCATTACAAATCCTATTGTTTTGCATAAATCATTAGAGATCATTGTTGGAAGACTATTTTTAATGATTTCCTACATGCATTCTTAACATAAGTAAATTACACAAACACAGTCTATTGCATATCTTTTTTATAATTATTAGTTTTCTAATCTTACTATACCTATATTTATTAAGATCTGTATTTAAAAAAATTTAAAATTTGTTTATTGCGTATCCGATATATAAAACGGTTGTCGTAATTTTTAGTTGCAATTTATAAATGCAAAAAATATAATTATTAGAATAGCTAGTAATAAAATAAGTTATGTCAAATATTATTAAAACCCCTTTTAAATAATCCAATTATCCTGATTAGGGTTACAAATGACAAATTTATTTTTAACCTTATATATATATACTTTGTTAGAAAGAGATCCCATTATGGGATTCCCGTACCAAGATTAATTTGACAAAAGAATAAAATCACAAAATAAGTTAAAAAAATTTACAATCATTTTATTTTAATTATTTAGTTATTTTTAATGAGATTATATATAAATATTTTGATATATTTTACTTTTATTTTTGTAAAGATTTAATTTAATTATAATAGTTTTTAGGGAGATCTGGTTTAAGAAAAGATATTAATAGATTTTAGATAAAATTATTTCTTTTTTATTAAGTAAATATTTGGAGAGAAAATTGTTTGATTTATCTCTTCTCACTTTTGTTTTCATTTTATAGATAATAAATTAATTTATAAAAAATATTATTAGATGCACGTTTTAAATTTATTTATAAGAAAAAAGAGATTGAAAAATATATTTTTGTGGGACCAATAGAATTATATATTGCGGAGTCGTTCATATAGCAGTTTATCGTATTTTCAGTTGCTGTAAGGAGTTAGATTCACTCATCATGAATGATAATATTATTATTTATAATAAAATAATAAAGTAAAAGTAAAATGTTGTAACAAACAACAATAACAATAAAAATTAACTGAATATAAATAAATTGGTTGATATCACTTATATGTTATTTTATATCACATTATTTGATTTCTGATGTGAATTTCTTGCACTATAAAAAAGCACTGAATTCTAAATATGATTTTTTTCCCACAATAGTAGAAGAGTTTTGATCATCTTTCTTTCAAGAATATTGTGTGAACTTCGTAAGTCAATTAATAGTGTAATTATCTGTTCAGTCTTTATCAAAATTTCGGTTGTCATTGTAATTTTTCTTTTCTGTAGATATATCAAGAGAGTATCAAGATGACTGAAAAATGGAAAAGATGGAGTCGACCAGCGTTGAGACACATCCTACCATTTTTTGAAAACATTTTTGAGCCATGAATTAATCATGCCCGGTTAAATAATTTTATTTTGAGTCCATCTCTAAACTCTTTCTAAATGTATTGATATAAGCCAAATACATATGCAGTACGATATTAGTCTTTGTCCACACACATGTATATATCATACATGTCAAAACAAAATATATATATATACAAAATCATTACAATTTTTGAATGTTATAAAAAAATTATGATTTTATACCCGCAAAGAATGGGATATTGAGAAATGAGAGAGAGAAATAGAGAGTGATTTTTTTTTTTATTGAAGTTGTGTTTTTGTGTGTTTACAATGAACAACTATGTGTTTTATTTATAGGCAAAACATAGATAATGGTGGTCTCCACATTAATGAGTGAGCTTAGTGGAGTCATTAGTGGAGGTATGCTTTTACAACACTCCCCTTGGAGACCAGTGTCACTATCACCTTTTCTTAACGTCTTTGTTGCCTCATTAAAAATATTTCCAGGAAAACCAGTTGGAAAAACCATAGTAAAGTAAAAAGAGTACAACCACGCAATCTCCCCCTCGAATAATCATGTGTCTTCTTATAAGTTTCGTTGATGACGCATTCCAATGTTATGGACATGTTTCCTGAATATAGACATATAGTGGTAGGTAGTGACTTTCTGAAGAGATCAGCGGTATTGTCACATGATCTGACATATTTGACTTCAATGACTTTAGTTTTCTCAAGTTCCTGAGTATATGAGAAATACTTCGGAGGAATATGTTTAGTTCTATCACTTTTGATGTATCTTTCCTTTGTCTGGGCAACACATGCAGCATTGTCTTTATATAAGATAGTTGGCTCTGTGTTTACTTTGATCCCACTGCTCGATTAGATGTGTTGGCTTATTGATCTCAACCATACACATTCTCTACTTGTTTCATGGAACGCAACTATTTCAGCATGGTTTGAAGAAGTTGCCACGAGCGTCTGCTTCTGAGAACGCTAAGATATAGCAGTACCTCCAATCATAAAAACGTATCCAGTTTGTGATCGGGATTTATGTGGATCTGACAAATATCCTGCATCTGCAAAACCAATCATTTGACATTTTGAATTCTTAGGATAAAATAAACCTAAATCAGTAGTCCCTTGAAGGTAGCGGAAGATATGTTTAATCCCATTTCAATGCCTTCGCGTAGGGAATGAACTGAATCTTGCCAAAAAATTAACGGTAAATGATATATCAGGTCTCGTACCATTTGTAAGATACATAAGGGCTCCAATGGCACTCAGGTTTGGTACTTCAGGACCAAGTATTTCTTCATTTTCCTCATGTGGTCGAAAGGGATCATTTTCAACTATGAGTGATCTAACAATCATAGGAGTACTTAGAGGATTTTCCTTATCCATGTTGAATCGTTTTAGTACTCTTTCGGTATATGTGGATTGGTGTACAAATATATCTTTTTGAGAATGCTCAATTTGTAGGCCAAAATAATATTTTGTCTGTCCGAGATCTTTCATCTCAAATTCTCCTTTTAAATAATTTGAGGCTTTTTGTATTTCTCTTTGAGTTCCTATTATGTTAAGATCATCAACATACACCGCGATAATCACAAATCCGGATGTTGTTTTCTTGGTAAAAATACATGGGCATATAAGATCGTTTACATATCCTTCTTTTGTTAAATGCTCACTAAGACGATTGTACCACATGCGTCCAGATGGTTTTAATCCATATAATGATCTTTGCAATTTTATTGCACATAACTCTTTGGGTTTGGAATTTAATGCCTCGGACATTTTAAACCTATCTGGAACTCTCATATAGATATCAGTATCTAATGATCCATATAAATATGCTGTAACGACATCCATGAGACGCATCTCTAGATTTTCGGTAGCCGCTAGACTCGATAAGAATCTAAACGTGATTGCATCAATAACAGGGAAATATGTTTCCTCATAATCAATCCCGGGTCTTTAAGAAAAATTTTGAGCCACAAGACGAGCTTTTATCTCATAATCTCGTTTTTCTCATTTCATTTTCGAATGAAAACCCATTTGTATCCAACCGGTTTCACATCTTTGGGTGTGAGTGTAATAGGTCCGAATACATTTCGTTTATCAAGCGAATCAAGTTCGACTTGTATTGCATCTTTCCATTTCATCCAGTCATTTCTGTTTGGACATTCATATACAGACTTTGGTTCTAGATCTTCATTTTCCTCATTTATTTCCTTTGACACAAGATATGAGAAAACGTCATCAACTACATTCATTTCATTGCGATTCCATATCTTTCCATTATAAATGTAGTTTATAGAAATCCCATGATTTCCTTCTTGATGCTCTGCATTTTCGTTAGTCTTGTGATTCGTTTCTTCCAAAATACTTTCACTTATTTTGGGATCATTATGCTTTTCAGCTTCCTTTCGTTTTCTAGGATTTTTATCCTTAGAACCGACATGTCTACCACGCTTCAAGGGTGTTCTAGACTCACGTGTATTATCTGCTCTTTCACTTTCATTTGGTATCTCAATACGAGCATGAGCATTTGCAGCTGGTATTTGTGATTTAGTTACCGTTTTGGTATCTGTAAATGCATCAGGTACCTGGTTTGCTATACTCTGCAAATGCATAATTCGTCGAACTTCTAGTTTCAACTGTTTTATAGGGGGATCTAGATGTAAAAGAGATGTTACATGCCATTCTATATCATTTCCTAGTTGTTTATTTTTTCCTCCTATAACAGGGAATACTTTCTCATCGAAATGACAATCGGCAAATCGTGCCATAAAAACGTCACCATGTTGTAGTTTTAGGTATCGTATGATTGATGGAGAATCACAACCAACATATATTTCCGACCTCCTTTGTGGTCTCATCTTTGTACGTTGGGGTGGTGCTATGGGCACGTATACCGAACAACCAAAAAAAATTAGATGGGATATATTCGGTTCTCGACCGAAAGCTAATTATAATGGAGAATATTTATGATATGCATTTGGTCTTATTCGAATGAGTGCTTCTGCATGTAAGATTGCATGTCCCCATACAGAGGTTGGAAGTTTTGATCTCATGATCAATGGTCTTGCAATTAATTGCAGGCGTTTAATTAATGATTCAGCCAAACCATTTTGTGTATGAACATGAGCTACCGGATGTTCAACTTCAATTCCTGTTACCATACAATAATCATTAAAGGCTTGGGATGAATTCACCAGCGTTGTCTAGTCTAACTCTCTTAATGGGATAATCAGAGAACTGATCTCTTAGTTGATTATTTGAGTTAGAAATCTCGCAAATGCCATATTTCGAGATGATAACAGATAAACATGTGACCATCTACTTGATGTATCAATTAATACCATAAAATAGTGGAATGGTCCACATGATGGATGTATTGGTCCACAAATATCGCCTTGAATTCGTTCAAGAAACTTTGGTGATTCTTTATCAATTTTGGTCGGCGATGGCCTTATGATCAATTTTCCAAGAAAACATGCAGCACATGTCATTTTATTCCCTTGGTATATCTCTTGGATTTTTAGTGAATGACCATGTGAGTTCTCAATGATATTTCACATCATTGTGGTGCCTGAGTGACCGAGGTGATCATGCCATAGTGTGAAATCTTCTGGATTTCTTTTAAATCACTAGATGCGATTCGATTGCACTTATATGAGTATAATGCAATCCTGAAGGAAGTTTTGGAGATTTTTCCAGTATAAGCCTTTTTCCGAATTTATCAGAAGTTATATACATATACTTTTTTCCATCCTCAGTTGCAAACTGAGTGTCATATCCTTGACGGTATATGTCTTTGAAACTCAACAAATTTCTTTTAGAATTTGGAGAATATAAGGCATTATTTACGGAAAACTTGGTTCCATTAGGCAACGTGAAGTTGGCTCTACCACTTCCTTTAACCAGGTCTGTAGGACCTGATATTGTATTGACAATAATGTTTGTCGGTCTTAAGTTAGAGAAATATCTCTTGTCTTTCATAATAGTGTGCTTTGTTCCACTATCTGGTATACAAATTTCTCGAACCATTTTCTTGGATATTGTTTCATCCATTTCTGTAATCAACAAAATATTAGATAATAGAAGGTAAATTTTGTTTATTAGAAAATACATTTAATAATTATATATTAAGTTATCATGAAAAAATCACAATATTCGATGAAAATAGAAATACATAGTTATTATTCATGGCATAATTGGAGACTTATTCAAGAGTCTCATTACAAGCATTTTTTCAGTTATCCGCTAGAGAGGTCTTATTGAAGTCATTCGCAAAGTCGGGAGAATCGAGGTACGATGTACCCTCAAAGTGTTTCATGAGGTTCACTTCTTTCCCTTTGCCTTTGGCAGACTCTTGGTGTAGTTTGCAGAGATGCTCGGGAGTTCGACATACATTGGACCAATGTCCTTTGGATCCGCATCTATAACAGATGCTACCATGCTTATGTGTGGTAGTCTCTTGAGTCTTTTTTCTTTTTGGATTTTGTTCAGGACGAACCCATTTAAAAGACTTTCTCCCTCGTGGATTGTAATTTCTCCCACGTCTGTGATTGAATCTGCGGCCACGACCCCGATAGGTTTGACTTCTCCTCTCCGGATTTTTCATATCCATTGCATTCACTTCTGGAAATACTTTGGCTCCCGTAGGCCTAGAGTTGTGGTTTTTGATGAGAAGATCATTGTTCTTCTCTGCGATTACGAGTGTTACAATTAATTCAGAGAACCGTGTGTATCCGCAATTTCTATACATTGCTTGCAGGACACTGTGGAATGTGAGGTATGTCTTTTCGAGTATTTATGTTTCGGTGACAGGTTTACCACAAAATTTTAATTGTGATACAATTTTCAACATTGCGCAATTATAATCCTCCACTTTCTTAAAATCCTGAAATCTCAGGTTTTTCCACTCTTCCATCGCATGAGGGAGATTTATTTGCTTTTGGTTATCAAACCTTTTTTTAAGAGCTTTTCAAAGCTCTGCTGTGTCTTTTATGTGCGTATAGTCATGCGTCACATTTTCATCCAAATGTTTCCGCATAAATATTATTGCCTTTACCTTAACTGGGGTGGATGATTCATTTTCTTCTTGGATGGTTTCGGATAAAGTTTCCGATTCCAAATAGAGTTCAACATCAGTTGTCCACGCTATATAGTTAGCTCCAGTAATTTTGAGAACTGAAAACTTAAACTTCTCAATGTTGGCCATTTGATTTCTAAAAACAAAATCGCAAAAAATATTATTAGAAACATAATATGATTTTATTTTAGAATGAACCGTTTACATTAATAATAACAGCAATTACAGAAAATATTATTGCCTAAAAAAAACAAATATTTATGGTAAATTCTTCGGGAGTAAATTCTCCAACGAAGAGACCATAAATAGAAGTGAAAATTACACCGATAATAAAACTTAAAAACCATCGAAACATTTTTCTTACAAAATGAAAACTAAAATGATTTTCTTGTAAAAATATTTGGGAGAAGATAAAATGTTTTGAGTGATTTGAAAGTGTGAAATATGAGTGTATTTATAGATTAAAAATACTGTTCATAGCCGTTGGAAAAGTATAAAAAAAATTTAAAAAAAAAAATCTTTGTGACCGTTCTGAATAACGGTGTAAAATAAAAATTAATCTGAAAATATTCAATAATCAATCAGATAAAATTTACGAAATCAGATAAAATATTTATATACCGGTGATTAAACATCCTTGTATAATAATCATAATATAAACAAATATCTAACGGTGGTATTATAGTGACAGAGTCATCCACATAGAAACAGTAAATAAATAATTAAAACAGTAAATGAATTACGAGGCGGCAAGCCAACCATTAACATAAATAAATAATTAAAGTAGTAAATAAATTATCAGACGGCAAGCCGACGATTAACAAAAATAAATAATTATGGTGCATGAAGCAACCATTGTAAAATAAATTAATATGGAGGCGACAATCCATCCATCGAAATAAAAGACGAATAACGGTGCGTTAAACAACTACTGTAAAGTAGTATATCATTATAGAGACGGTAATTCGCGCACTATAGGATATTATACGTATACATATAAAAGTTAAAATTATAGAGTGATCGTGCTGATAACGTGTTATAAAAAAATTATGATTTATCATGAAGATAAATATAAATAAATAAATAAAAATTATATCCGGTGAAGAACGGAATAATGAAAAATGAGAGAGAAATAGAGAGTGAATTTTCTTCTTATTGAAGTTACTAAAATTGTATGTTTTTGTGTGTTTACAATGAACAACTATATATTCTTTTTATAAGTAAAACATAAATAATGATGATTTTCACATTAATAAGTGAGCTTAGTAGAATCATTAGTGGAGATATGATTTTACAACAATCAATACAATTTCAGCAGCATACTATTTTTGCTTTTTACGCTACTGTTTTACTACGAGTAGTACCAATCAGACTCTACTCTCAGTTTTTCAAATGAAATTTAAATTTGGAGTTGAACAAAAAAACACTGGTTGTTTTCAAAAAATTTGAGGTGTGATGCTTTGATATCGGTTTAGCTTTGGATTAGCTTTGATATCGGTTTCCGGTTCGATTATCGGTTACCTGCTAAGAAAAAGAGTGATGCTATTATGGGCTTATAATTGTCTTATGAATTTAGGCTCATTGGGCCATTTTAGATGACGTCTACCTCTGTTCTTATTTGTTTTTTTTATGTTCTCATTTATTTCTTTTTCTTTTTTGTCAACTATTGGTTTCTTATGAATTATAATACAATATAAATGTGTGATAAATAAGTGTTGTTCGTATGAACAAAATCGACTACGTGGACGCATTATTTGCCACTACTTTTTTCCACATTCCATGTCATAACCTTCCAAATTTAACCGCACAATACATTGTTAATTACAATGACGTCACAAAACAAATTGTTCATTATAGTTCTGTAAACAATTATTACAGTTTATGTTCTATATAATCACATTATATACGGACACTACAGACAAAACTATATCTATATATAATCATCACATGTTTCCACTATTTGGTAATTTAATCAGTCATTTGTTTAAGTATTTTGTTTTTATGTGCATATTACATTAATATACTTAGACCAAATCTTTAATTTCTCATTTTATTTATACACATCAAGAAAGTTTCGTTAGCAGATATTACTTTCATAAATTGGAGAAAACAACAACAAAAAATGGAAAATTTAATTTTTTTTTTCAGTCGGCCTAGTTCTATAGATTTTTCTCATATAAATACTCAAGGTTGTCACTTCATATAGATTTAAAGATATTTAAACAAGACAACGGTCGATGAAATAGGAAAAATCGTAAAATACCAACACAAACACTAATTATGAAAACTTCTCAAAAACATTGTCGATGTGGTTCGACACTAGTGCAAACCATCGACGCACCATTACCTCTAGTCTGGTCAATACTACGTCGTTTTGATAACCCTCAAGCCTACAAACAATTCGTGAAAACATGCAACCTAAGCTCCGGCGACGGAGGAGAAGGCTCGGTCCGTGATGTGACGGTGGTTTCCGGTCTTCCGGCGGTTTACAGCATTGAGAGGTTAGATGAGCTTGACGATGAGTCTCATGTGATGGTGATTAGCATTATTGGCGGTGATCACCGTCTTGTTAATTACCGGTCGGAAACGACGGCGGTTGTGGCGGAGGAGGAGGAGGCGAAGACGGTAGTGGTGGAGAGTTATGTGGTGGATGTGCCGGAAGGAAATAGTGAAGAGGAAACGACGTTGTTTGCAGACACCATTGTTGGGTTTAATCTTAAGTCATTGGCTAAGCTCTCGGAGAAGATGGTAGCTCATCTAAAGATGTAGTTTTTTTAGATCTTTAAATCGTTGAATGATAGTTTTAAAGTTTTAAGAATTAAAACCCTTAATTAATTAATCAGGTTGTAAGAAGTTTGGATAGCATTAGCAACAATCAAGCAATAGCTAAGCCATAGCCGAGGGGAAATAATGTAGGTATTTGTATAATATATTGAAAAAATAAAATTATGATTATTTCACGTTTTTTTTTTCTTGAAATATATACTATGTTCACGTTGAAAGGTTCGACCCTGAATTATTTTATATCAAAATTTGGAACGTTTTTACTGGTTGAACTAAATACTAATGGTAGTAAACGTAACTTTTAAATAAGTTCTCTACAATTATGATCTATCGTGTGCATTGTTTAAGATATTTTTTTATCAATATAATTTCGATACTTTATTACATCAGCATCTATTTATTTTTTCTTGTCGGCCTTCGTCATCTATTTTAATTTTCACTAATCGACATCTATTAGAAAGAAAGAAAATTATAATGGGTTTATGTGTTTTTCTGTGGGATGATTTGTACTTTTTAGTGGGTTAATTGTTTTTTTTTAATCTAATTTGACGAATTGTCCGGGGGGGAAAAAGTGACAAATATTGGATTTGTGACGTTTATTGGGCGTCACCAAACGGAGCAATAGGCATTGTAAATTGTTATCTTCGTGGGCCTTGTTGCGTCATGGACGATCTATTTTCCCTGGTACTTTCATATAACAATAGATTTATACAAAATTAAATTTTTGTATTATTTTTCCATCAAATAAAAATTAAAATACCAATTTTCCACAAATTAAAAGTTCAAAACTTATTTCCTCTTAAATATTGATTTTATTGGTTTATGACATAACTAGATCCGAGATCATTTAAATCCGAAAGTAAACCGAATTAGAAACCCGAGTAAACATAAAATTTGATCCAGTTCCCGAAGTCAAAAATCTCATGCTCGAATTCAAAAATTCCCAATTCAACCGAAGAACCCTATCTCGACATTTGCCCAAATCGAATTTTCCCAAGAATAACATCGAATTCAAATCTCATAAGAAGCCAACCACTTTCTTCTTCTTTTGTTCATCTTCGCTCATCTTCTTCTGATAGATATATGGCGTTGCAACGATACTCCGGTGACGATAAACTCGTCAGGCTAAAGCACAAGGGCTGGTTGGCACCGAACGAGGTTTTGAAAATCTTCGACAATGTTAAAGAGCCGAGATTTCTGATGTCGGCTTACGAACACTACTCTAAACAAAAGTTGGTTCTAGGGTTCTGCGAATCGAAATCAGTTGCGGAAATGGACTGGATTTTGAGGCAAATGGTGAATCATGGTTTTGTTCCAAAAACAGGGATGTGGTGGAAAGTTCTTCACTATGACATTTCAAAGAATCATGACTCTCAAGCAGATTTGGATCGCAAGCAGATTTCAAAAAATCATGACTCAAAAAGCTATACAAGAATTATGTGTTTTGATTTCGAAAAGACCAAAGAAAAGCACCAACTACTGCAGCGAGAGAGACAATGAGAAATATATGATTGCAATTTCCTTTTTTTTTATGGGGGATTGATTAGGTAGTGGAAATAGAGACAAAAAAAACATTCGATCTAAATGCTATTGCGGCGATTTTTGCTATGTTTCTCCTTCTCGCTAAAGGGAAAAACGATTTGGGATTTTTTTATTTTAGGTATTTTCTGGTTTCGGGTGGGTGGATTAAGTTAATTCGGGTTGTAATTCGGTTTATTAAGTTTAATCGGATCAAAATTCAGTTTAAAGTCGGTTTTGTTTGGTGTTTAGTTTGTTAAGATTAAATTGGTAAACAGTAAACCATAACTAATTGGATCTGTGTGGTAATTGAATTAGAACTTTAAATTCGGAGGGAAATTGGAATTTAACTTTCAATTTGTGGGAAAACTGGTATTTAACTTCCGTTTGATGGAGAAATAGTACGAAGGTTTAACTTTGTGTATATTTGGTGCTATATGAAAGTATCGAGGGAGAAATAGATCGTCGACCCATTATTTTCTATCGTTATCGATGCACTCAAAACTTTTGTAATGTTAAAATTAACATCAAAGTGAAATTACAAATATAACAATGTTAAAGAAGAGAGTATCAAATAAATAATGCAAAAAAATATTAGGTGTTCGTAGCTTAATCGGTGTATTACTTAGCTATTCAGAAAAAAAAGTTTGGAGTTTGAACACAGATGACCGAAAAATGACTAATTCTTTTTTTTTCCATCTAAACTTGTTATATTTATAACGAGGTGAAATACATAAACCAACTGTCAACAAAAACAACATTGGAGCCAAAAGCCTACAATAGGGGAAACAAAGCCCAAATGACAATAGAAAAACAAAGCCAAACGAAGGATCCTTACAACAGACAATCTAATAACCTGAAACTAACTCTGAAGAGGAATAAGAAAATAACCTACTCTGAAGAACCAGGCACAAGCATGAGCTTTGATTAGACATAACTCTTCAAAGCGAGGATGGCGGAGGGGAGGGAACTAATAACACACTAGAACAATTTCCACCATGATCTGTGGCTAATGCAAAATCCAAATCGAAAGACAAGACACTGAAAATCAAGAAGAAGATACCACCAGCAAGAAAGAGGATAGCAACCTATCAACCCCAAAGTTTCTTTCGAATGATATTCAACCCAATACCACGTTCTAAGACTTCACCTATGAGAGGGGAAAGCATCGAAGGCAAGCACCGATCGAAGAATTATTTGGAAAACAGAGAGAAAAGGACACGACACTACTAGACGAGGGAAAGACTGTCTCGAAAGCATCTTCTTCACCAGAAAAGAGTCAACCTTATACTATCAACACCAAAATCATCTTCACCTTAAGTACCAAGGGGAGAGAAAGCCAAACCAAATGAAACTCCTGAGAAAAATCGGATAAAGCACTACCGCGAGGCTCGGCAAGAGTTCGGAGCAGACCAGAACCTCATAGGAAAGGAGAAGGCCAAACACCAACCCCAAAAACCTTCCCAGGGCCATTGATGAACTTCATATCTGCAAAAAAAAGCTAAACCACAGTCTAAACAAAGAGAAGGCATTGCAGTAAAGACCGCATTGGAAACCAAATGTGGCTCCGTCACCGCCTAATATTCGGTAGTCGAAACCCCACACAAAAGAGAGAAGACGCCGCGAAGCCACCGCCGAAAGCCGCTAGATCTAGGACGAAAACCAAAGGAGGGATCCGCCGAGGAAAAAAGAGAAAAAACACCGAAACTTTAAACAAACAGACGGACGATGACCGGCGGTGGTGCTAAGGGAGCCACCGGCCACCGGTCGAAACTCCGGTAGAACACGGATTTGTTAGGCGGTGGCTGAAATGAGAGCTTTTTAACGGTTTTTTACTAAAAAATGACTAATCAGTTTCCTACTTTTTTGTTATAAAGAAAAAAAATAATGCAAAAAAAATTATCATTGCCGAGTGGTTGATCAAAGGTTCATTAATGTTTATACATTAGGAGGTCTGAGGTTCGAATCTCATAAAATATGATTTATTATCATTTATGCAGATTAACGGAGACAAACTTACAAGAGATCTTCAGCATGGTACAAGTAGAATCGTCTGGCGTGGATCTTTATAAATCGATAGAATTTTTGGTCTGAGAATTGTCCATAATAATAAAATAATAAATCAATATTAAAATAAAATAAAATAAAATAATTTGCTGGTGGGGCCAGAACTTTTGTATGAAGGAACAAAGGATCTATCTAAGAGTAGCTGCCACGTGATATAATACTCTTCTAATTTCTACCCTGTCCTTTTCACCTCCGCAAATTTAGGTTTTTTGTGATACGGATTGTAAAAATAGGGTTTTATTTTGGTCAATGAAACTGAAACATATGCCCTAAATTCAAAGTCTACACATTGTCACGAACTGATTCCTCCCGAATCGATACGTGCGGCCTTAGCACCTTTCCGCCTCTCGCGGTTGCTAAGTCAGCCTTACTCAAACTCGGACTTTAGTACTTAGAGAGAGAAACTTTCGTATCTTAGAGAGAGAAGCTTTAAAGGAAATGTTTATATTGTATTTCGCTTGATGATTACAAATGAGGATCTCACCCCCTTTTATACAAGTTCACCTCCAAAATGGACGGTGGAGATTAAGTCAATCTAACGGTGGAGATTAACTCTCACCAACTCTCACCACCAAGTTCACCAACTCTCCCCACCAACTTCACCAACCCATTTCCACCAACCATTTCCACCAACCATTTCCACCAACCCATTTCCACCAACCTATTCTCACCAACTCTAGATTTATGGGCTGATTTCGTTTGGGCCTAAAATGGGCTGTGGGCCTAAAATGGGCCGTGACATCCTCCCCCACCTAATTCGGTGACGCCCTCGTCGCCGTATACGTCTTGAGGTCTTCCCGGAATTGCCACAAGTCTTGTTCTGGTTCCCACGTTGCCTCTGCCTCTGGTTGTCCCTTCCACTTGATGAGGAAGTGATTTTGACGTGGAACGCCTCGTTTCCGCACTTCCTTGGATGCCAGCACCTCTTCGATCTCTTTATCGTAAGACTTGGTCATGATAGGTGGTGCCCGGGTTGAAACGCCTCGATCTAGATCCTCTGTGTCGCCATGGTATGGCTTAAGCATGCTCACATGGAAGACCGGATGAATCTTAAGAGTATCCGGTAAGTCCAATCGGTAGGACACCTTTCCCACCTTCGCCACAATCTCAAACGGTCCTTCATATCTTCGGATTAAGCCTTTGTGCAGACTCCGAAATGCTTTGAATTGTTGGGGAAGAAGCTTCACAAAGACTAAGTCACCCACCGAGTATTCGGAAGGCCGTCTCTTCGCATCCGCCCACTTTTTCATTCGCTTCCGGGACTTCTCCAAACATACCCGGGCAAAGTCGGCGTGTTCCTCCCATTGCTTGGCCATTATGAACGCCCCTGGACTTCTTCCCTCTGTCGCAGGCGTAGCCAATGTGTGCAGGGTCAAAGGTTGCTGCCCCGTTGCGAGTTCGAACGGACTCCGTCTCGTCGATTCGCTTCGTTGCAAGTTGTACGAGAACTGAGCAATATCCATCAATTTAGCCCAGTCTCTTTGGTTTGCACCTACGAAGTGTCGGAGGTAACACTCAAGCAAGGCATTCACCCTTTCCGTCTGCCCATCTGTTTGCGGGTGAAAGCTCGTTGAGAAACTCAGGTCCGTCCCAAGCATCTTAAATAACTCCGTCCACAACCGCCCAGTGAAGCGAGGATCCCGATCACTCACGATGTTCCGAGGTAATCCCCAAAGCTTCACCACGTTCTTGAAGAATGCCCGTGCTGCCTCCTCCGCGGTACAGTCCCGATCGCAAGCCACAAACGTCCCATACTTAGAGAATCGATCCACAATCACCATGATGGATCCAAACCCTTCTGACTTTGGTAGCGCGCTGATAAAATCTAGCGAGACCGAGTCCCATGGTCGCTCGGGTATTGGTAATGGCTCCAATAAACCCGCAGACTGCTTGTTCTCCGTCTTATCTTGTTGGCACACAAGACAAGTCTTCACATAAAGCTCTACGGTATCCCGCATCCGTGGCCAAAAATACCCCGCTTCAACTAGGGCCAATGTCCTCTTCTGTCCTGGATGGCCTGCCCACCGAGTATCGTGGCATTCTCTTATGATGTCTCGGCGGAGACTCTCCCACTTTGGAACATAGAGTCGTCGACCCTTTGAATAAAGCAGGCCATTGTCGACCCAAAATCGATGTGCCTTACCCTCTCCTGCTAACTTCATCAACTCCATAGCAACAGGGTCGCGCTCGAGCCCTTCTCGAATCCGAGCCAAAATGTTCCCCTCAACTTGGCTCATGGCTGCTAGCTCCGCTTTCCGGCTTAGCGCATCGGCTACAACATTCGCCTTCCCCGGCTTATACTCCAATGTGTAATCGAACTCGGCTAGGAAGTCTTGCCATCGCGCTTGTTTCGGGGACAACTTCTTCTGGGTTTGGAAGTAGCTTGTCGCCACGTTATCCGTCTTGATCGTGAAGTGTGATCCCAGAAGATAGTGTCTCCATACCCGCAAGCAATGGACCACGGCTGTCATTTCTTTCTCTTGCACCGTGTACCGCCTCTCGGTATCATTGAGCTTGCGGCTCTCGAACGCGATCAGATGCCCCTCTTGCATCAAGACTCCCCAATAGCAAAGTCGGATGCGTCGGTGTGTATCTCGAATGGCAAACTGAAATTTGGTAAGACAAGGACAGGTTCTTGACTCACCGCGATTTTCAGCTTCTCAAAGGCCTCCCGGCAATGCTCGGACCAATCCCATGGCTTCCCCTTCTTAAGAAGGTCCGTTAGCGATGCCACCTTCTTTGAATATCCCTCGATGAACCGTCGATAATAGTTCACCAGTCCAAGGAAAGAGCGTAACTCTGTTACCTTAGTCGGAGCTTCCCACTCCATAATCGCCTTCACCTTGGCGTCATCCATCTTAAGCTTCCCGTGCCCAATGATGTGGCCCAGGAATTGAACTTCCTCGGTGGCAAAGGTGCACTTTTCCTTCTTCACAAACAACTCGTTTTCGCGGAGAACTCGAAAAACTTCCCGCAAGTGCTCCACATGTTCCTCCATCGAGTTGCTATAGACGACGATATCGTCTAAGTAAGCCACCACGAACCGATCTAAATATGGCTGAAAGATCTGGTTCATAAGGGTGCAAAACGTGGCTGGGGCGTTTGTGAGGCCGAACGGCATAACCAACCATTCAAACGACCCATACCGCGTAATGCACGCTGTTTTTGGCTCATCTCCCTCTGCGATCCGGACTTGATAATATCCCTTTTGCAAGTCCATCTTTGTGTACACCTTTGCTCCTCCAAGCCGATCAAATAGATCCGCGATCAAAGGGATAGGATAGCGGTTTTTGATCGTTACCTTATTAAGTGCCCGGTAGTCCACACACATTCGCAATGACCCATCATGCTTCTTTTGGAACAAAACCGGTGCGCCATAAGGTGCTTTGGATGGCCTTAGTTTCGCCATGGATAAGAGTTCATCGAGTTGTTTCCGTAACTCCTCAAGCTCGGATGGAGCCATTCGGTAAGGCGCCATTGCTGGCGGTTTGGCTCCCAACTCCAACTCGATCCGATGATCCACCTCTCTCCTTGGTGGTAACTTTTCTGGTAACTTTTCGGGCATCACGTCCTTGTTCTCCTTAAGGACTGTTTCAATAGCCGGTGGAATTGGCTCAGCTCTCCCAAACTCGTCTTCCACCTTCATCACGGCCAGAAACGTCGGTTCACCCTTCTTCACCCCCTTAGTGAACTGCATTGCCGAGAGTTGCCTTATCCCCTCGGACTTCTCCTCTATGGTTGGAATCATGCACTGCGATCCTTTCTCGAGGATGCACACTGAACTTAATGCGGGCAAAGGAATTGCCATGACTTGCCTCATGAAATCCATACCTAGCACCACTTTGAAGTCGTCCATAGGTATGACCGAGAAGTTTACTGGTCCGCTCCAACTGCCCAGCCGCATCTCAATCCCTCGAGCTACCCCATTGACGGGTTGTGCCTTTGCATTCACCGTCTTCATCCAACCTTCCCTCTTGGTCCACTTTATCCCAAGTCTCACGGCTTCATCTTCAGCCATGAAGTTATGAGTGGCCCCCGTGTCCACCATAACTCGGGTTGACTTTCCGTTAACACGGGCCTCCACGTACATGAGCCCCTTGCTCATTGGTTTAGACGATGGACCGGCTTTAAGAGCGTTAAGGAGTTGTAACGACCCCATCTTGCCCGGCTCCACCTCTTGGGTCTCACCTTCGTGATTCTCCATTATCGCGGACAACGACCCCATCTTCGGACATTCCCTCATTGGGTGTGGCCCCTTGCACACAAAGCACCCACCTTTTGGGACAAACGTCTTCTTCTTTGCCTCAAACTCCTCTCGTCCCGATTCCTTCTCATAACGCCTTGAGTTGGATGGACGGCTACTATCTCGTCTTTCTCCCCCACCTTTGGTCACGATCTTCTCCTTTCTCTTGAAGGACTCGAAGGGACCTTGGGTACGAAAGTCAGTCAACGACTCAGCCACCGCAATAGCTTCATCGACGGACTGAACTCCCCTTCGCTGCAGCTCTTGCTTTGCCCAGTTTTGCAGCCCGTCGGTGAAGTAGAAGACGAGATCCTCATCGGACATGTTAGGAATTTGCAGCATAAGAGTGGTAAACTCTTTAACATAGTCGCAAATTGTACCTTTTTGTCGAAGTTCCCTTAACTTCTTGCGGGCTTCATACACAACATTCTCCGGGTAGAACTGCCGCTTAAGTTCCTTCTTGAACTCCTCCCAAGTCTCGATCCGGCAAGTTCCCCGCTCGATGTCTGCATGTTTTCTCCGCCACCACAGCATCGCCGTGTCCGTCAAGTATGACGTCGCGGCTTTAATCTTCGCAGTCTCATCCCCAAGATTGAGATTGTCGAAGTATTGCTCCATCTGCCAAAGGAAATTCTCAACTTCCTTAGCATCCCTTACCCCGTTGAACCGCGACGGTCTTGGAAAATCAACCCGACCGCCTACTGCCGCAGCAACGGTTCCTCCATTTGCGCTCGCCCGTTTGCATAGCGCCATATCCTCCTCCACCGCGACAAATCTTGCCTTCATCCCCTCGATGTTGTCTTGCAAGGCCCGGATGGATTCGGTCACTAGTTCCTCCAATCGAACGAACCGAGTGTCTAGATCGGCTGCGTTCTGCTTGACTTCTTCCAGCCCACCGAACACATGATTCTCCAATTCGGTGACGGTGTGCTCGATTCTTTCAAGCTTATCTGTCATTTCACCCACGGCCACCCCCAAAGCATCACGGGAAATGCTCTTTTCCCGTTTGCTTCCCGCTTGGCCGGACGTGGTTTCTCTTCCACGTTCGTCATGGGCGTCGGACGAAGCGCTCACATCTTTGCTTCCCTTAGCCATTCTCTCGGATAGATTTCTCTCTAGCCCCGGTCGAACTTCGCTCTGATACCACTTGTCACGAACTGATTCCTCCCGAATCAATACGTGCGGCCTTAGCACCTTTCCGCCTCTCGCGGTTGCTAAGTCAGCCTTACTCAAACTCGGACTTTAGTACTTAGAGAGAGAAACTTTCGTATCTTAGAGAGAGAAGTTTTAAAGGAATGTTTATATTGTATTTCGCTTGATGATTACAAATGAGGATCTCACCCCCTTTTATACAAGTTCACCTCCAAAATGGACGGTGGAGATTAAGTCAATCTAACGGTGGAGATTAACTCTCACCAACTCTCACCACCAAGTTCACCAACTCTCCCCACCAACTTCACCAACCCATTTCCACCAACCATTTCCACCAACCCATTTCCACCAACCTATTCTCACCAACTCTAGATTTATGGGCTGATTCCGTTTGGGCCTAAAATGGGCTGTGGGCCTAAAATGGGCCGTGACAACATGGTGGCTGTTTCTTTGTTTTCTTGGTCGTAATGTTTTTAACCAGTTAATTGAACATTAAGCTAAATCAATTTTAAAGCGAATTTTTTCTTCATATATATATATATATATATATATATATATATTTGTATGTGAATAGAAATATATACGGCTTTTTTAGTTGATAAATTTTTAACTTAGTACTCCATCTGTTCCATTATATAAAATTTTTTAGCTAAAAGCACGGAGTTTAAGAAATATATAAATATTAGTTTTTGTTTTGTTCTTTTATATTAAAAATATCATTTAATATCTAATTAAAAACAAATCAATCAATAAAAAAAAATACTGCAAAATATAAATAGTCACAATACATTAAATTTTACATAAAAACTTGAAAAAATCAAATAAAATGGAACAAAAAAATAACTCTAAAACATCATATATAATGGAATAGAGGAAATATATGTTATGTTGAGAATTTTGTACTATAAAGGACAAAGTAATGTTGGTATTAAGGATATTGGTAAATGTGGAAACCCCTCTAGTCCAGTGGTTTGATTAAAGATTTATTAATGTTTTTACAATAAGAGGTATGGAGTTCGAATCCAGGAGAATGCGATTTATGCAAATTAATGGAGACAAAAATTACATGAGATTTTCAGCATAGCGCAAGTAGAGCCGTTTGTCGTAATTCAGCAGGTTCGGTGTGGTTTTTATGTACATCTAAGTTAAAGAAATATCAGTGTATTTCTATCTCTGTTGAATATATGTAAAATATGTTATCTATATTCTCATTTGACGTTTTAATCAATGTTATAATCCATGTTAAATGAAATATTTTTTAAGTATTTAACAATATATATATTTTTTTCCTAAGTACAGTCAATAACATTTTGCACGCATCCGAAATTTGTATCTATACATTTATCTAACTACATTTTTCGCTCTTGGCATTTCACAATTTTCTTTTATAAACCTGCCTTAATATGATGCTAGCTAGTAGATATGTTATATGTAATGCCTAAAAATTAGATTATTTACTAATTTCTTATTTTCAAAGTAAACCAATTAAAGGTATGATTCTAGTAAATTGATTTATTGACTAATTGGATGAAATTATGAACTATAATTATTTTATATTTTGATTTATGAATATATTTCACCAAAGTCTTTGTTTATTTAAAATGTTCATTCCTAATTGTTGAGGTGCTTTTAGTTATATAGCTGTAGTTATCAATGCTATTACTAGTTTCTCCATTCAAGTTACGAAGTTTAAATATGACAAAATGTTAAAACATGATGAAATATAGAAAACAAAAATTTCATAACTTTCTTTCTTTTTTTAGATTAAAAAACTATTAAAACGTTCGCCCTTTTTTCTACATAAAAAACAAAAATACCGCTGGTGAATTCAATGAACATTTACAGACACTTTGAAAAGTTTGGTAGTTAATAAATTCCAATAAATGATAATATTCATATTTGTTATCCCTTTCACCTTGTTTCGATGCATCTAAGGTCCACATTATTGACTACACGAAGGTACGTCTTGCTTATTTTTGGAAATTGATTTAGAAAAGTATAAATTATTGATGAATATCTTTTTCTTTTGCCAATATTCATGATTTAAAATAGATCATAAATTATTTGCTTTCTGTTTTACACAAAAAAAAACAAAAAAAATACGACCATTCAGAAATCAGAGCTGTTGTAAAAATAGTGTCCGAGAAAGAAAAAAAATGCTTTATTTACTGAAAGAGATCCAGAGCTGAGCTGTGCTGAAACATAATTTGAAGTTAAGATTGCTAAGATTAATTCTCATTGATTTTTTTTTAAAAATCTATGCATGTTTTAAAATGTTCTAAAATATATTTTCAAGAGGATATAAATAACAGAGAAAAAAGTTTTTTCTAGAGTAAGCCGAAAAATAGAGAAGAAAATTCAAATTTTAAAGTTTAAGAGTTTCGGTTTTATTAGCGAGTTTGCATGTTCGGTAGAACATAAATATGTGTGTTGAAACAACTTGGTTTATAGATTATATTTATAGATCAAAAATGGAATAAAAGAGTAAAAAATCTGTAATTTTGGTTTTTAGAAGTTCCGTTTCCTTGAATGCTAAAAATTGGTTGATTTCGAGATAAAGGATGTTAGTGTCGAAAAAATTTAATTAGACAAAAATTTGTTGTAAAACTGTCTAGCTGATTTTTAGTAGACGTTTTGAAGCTGAGACACATTGCTGAACTTTGGTAAATCAAATTGCTTGCGCTCATGTTTGTATTTTTACATCTACAAAATGAAAATTGCACAAGTTATTCGGTCGATGATGAGTATGTACAGTATACGCTATATATGTTGTTTTAAAGAAATAATATATTGGCAAAAAAATAAAAATAAAAAGAATGATTTGACATTAAGATGAATAAATATAGCATGGCGTGACATTATGCAGGGAGGCTAAAAGAATCATCAAAAACGTTGCGTGGCCCAGAAAATGACAAGAGCATGTGTTGCATTATTTTTGAGTGGGTCTATGTCTATCTAATTAAGAGTGAAAACCTCTTAGATATTCTGAAATTTAGAATATCTAAATTTATTCCATATAAGATGCAATTATCTGGATTTAAAGTGCAATTATGTAAATTCAGCTTTTTGAATTATAGAATATTAAAATTTCAAATATTTGTCAAAAAAAATTAAGATATATGTAGATGTCTGGATTCCTTAAAAAATAAATATATATACTATACAAAATAACGTTAAACTAAAAGTTTTACAGAGTTTTTTCAAGCAATTTATTTTTTATATGTTAACAAATACATACAACATTATTTGGAATGTATTGAATCAAATATCGGATTCCATATAATTTTTTCCAATATATATTCGGAATAGAAGGGTAATTGTAAAAGTACAATTTATTAGTATTTTCAGTCGAAACCCAAACATTACGTAATGTTGATTTTGGATCCGACACAAAATTAATTCAAATCCTCTTTAACCGATTAAATTAGTTGTTTTAAATTTTAGAATGAAACTAATTTACGTCAAGCTAGAAAAACTAGTGTAATAATGGACTAACAATTTTTTCGATACTAAAAATGCAAGTCTGCAAAATTGTGTTAAAATTTAGAAACAAAGATAAATTTTCACGAAATTATATGATCGGACCGATCGGTGATAAAATGAAGTAAAAATAATATTTCAACAACGATGATAGATTATCCAAATTACTAAAACCTTTATTTATACTCCTTCTGTATCATAATAGTTGATGTTTAAGGATTTTACACACAAATTAAGAAAATATTAATTTTTTTATTTTTTCTAAATTAAAATATAATTTATCATTCAATTAAATACAATTCAATCAATAGTAAATCAAACTGCAGAATACAAATAGTCATATCAAATAAAAATACATTTCATTTTGTATTAAAAATTGAAAAAATCATCTAATTTGATACAAAAAAAAATTTCTAAAACATCAAGTAATATGATACGGAGAAAGTATCATATTTTTTCTGGTCCGGAGGAACAACTTGAGCAAAATCACACCACTCACGTTCTGATGGATGATTACGTTACGGACAAAAATAGATTTGTAAGATCAGCAGTGTCTATATCTATAAAACGAAACTTCATTTCCAATGGTTACGAATTTCGATTAACAATGTAACTTAAATTTAACACTATTGATTCCTGATATACTTTTTGTTTATTTTTGTTTTACAAGATAAACATTCGTATTCGTCAAGTTGTTCACGAGAATTACAACCACATAATAGCCCAAAAACAAAAGTTGAATTGATCCTATCGGAAGTCACCTGTTTCAAACAAGTAATAATTTTATTTTGAATAATCTGTACTTTTAAAAAGCTAGGAATCAAATTAAATATGAGAATTATAAACACTATTTGAATTTAAAATGATCAAATTTATATATCAAGCTAGTGCGAATCGATTCCGCATATAATTTTTTTTGCAATATACAACTATTTAATTACTGTGAACTTTATATATATGAAAGTTTATGGCTAATAATTTAGGTTTAATTAAGGGCATGAAATTAAGATGTATATTCAGAATAAGTAAAATATTGCAGGTTGTAGATTTAAATTTGGAAGTTTATGTAAATTGTAGATTAAATTGTTCTTGTAATTTTGTGTTAACTTGTTTCATTTACATTTATATATCGATATGTAGTTAATATATAGTAGATCGTTATTTGTAAATGTTTCATATCGATATATATTAATGTGATTGATTAAGAGAAAAATGTAAGTTCCTTTTTTATTTTTTATTTATTTTTGGTGTGATTGGTAATCCTTTACACGGTGAAGATGTACCACCAAATAAGTTATCAATTAGCACTATGATAAGATTTTTTCGTATAAAATGGCGTTACAAATCCATACGGTAAAAATCTTTATTACTTGCGGTACAAAGTTTTGTATTGCTAATTTTGTATAGCCATCGTTTTGAGACAGTATGGAAACGTAAGTATATCTTATTTATTTTGTTTTGTTTTTAACTTTAAATGTTTTTATTAAAATATAAGTAACTAAGAATTTAAATTTTTTATTTTTTTCCTATTTCTCTAACCATATATTAATTTTTTTGTTTTAAATATTATTTATTGTATCATCATCTCTTTTCGTACCGATATTTTTTATCTATCAAACTTATAATTAAACCGTCATTTCTAAGCATACCACATTTTTTACCACTATTTATTACCTCGTTTGTAATTATACCATCATCTTATACAGCTAAAAATCTTTTAACCATTTAGATACGCATTTATTGACTACCCTGGCCCCCTCATCCCTTAAACTACACCCTTCATTCTCCGTCCCTATAGGCCCATATAATTTCTGTAAATCTTTTTTTTTTATTAACTTGTGTTATTTCTCTGATACTATATAGTAATATATATCAGAGCAGAAAATATCACCAACTCAACGACTCTTTTTCTCTGTTTTAATTTTGTTTTTGTTTTTTTGGGATAATTTCTCTGTTTTAATTGTATTTTACACATTCTTGATTCTTGAAAGTTCCTGAAAAGTTTTTTTTTGTCTGAAGCAACAATGGAGGAGAAGAAACTGAATTTAGATGCTCCATTCCTATCCGTGAGGCGAATTTCGACTAAACCAGAGTATCAAAGCGAACCAGACAACAACACCAAGATCAAGAAGAGAACGAAGACGAAGAGGAGAAAAGTCGAAGATTCGTGTCAAGAAACAGAGCATGAAACTCTGGTTCGGTTATTGCAAGAAGACCAGAGCTTCGATCATCTAATGGAACCATCTTTAGTTCCATTTTTATGGGAACAAACACCTGGAAAGCCAAAGACACAGCACCATCACATGGCTACTACATTAACAGAAGAATCAGACCTAATTAAAGCTTTGGATATGGTTTCTTCAACCGCAAGTTTCTCTGCTAATTGCAGTACCAATGGAGTAAGCGAGTTCGAGAAGAATGAAGACAGATCGAGTAATGTATCGAAAGATGATGACGTCATTATTGAATATCGTGATCTCATCATGTCGAGATTTTTACCAGACGCGAAAGCAATCGCCTTGAAACAGAAGAAAGATGCTTCTCTTGACCAAGAAGATAAGATGAAGAAGAAGAAGAAGAAACAGAGCATTACTCTACAGAGAGTCACCATGGCCATTAATCAAGATTTGAACAATGATGATGATTATGATCATCATCATGTTGATGGTATTGATGAAACAGTTTACTCAAATGTATCCAAGAAAGCTCTGTTAGGGTTCGTGCCACGGTTCTGTTCCAAGAACTCATTGGATGTTCTTAAACCGGTTCTTTCTCGAGTCAAGACATGTCAGAATTGTGCGGTGAAATCGGGCCAAATCGTAAACCCGAAATCGCTAGATTCTGTATATAAAACCCGATCATCATCATCAGCATCATTACCAAGAATCTTGAGATCAAACAAGGTTATGAGTAAGTCTCAAGAACTCCATCCTATACCAAGATTTTCAACTGAGATTTCCAAACTTTCTCAATCGAAATCTGGCGAAATAATCCGAATCCCAAGAAATTCTTCGAGGTTTACGAGCGATCAGATTCAACGACAATACACGAGGTTTCTTGTGGAAGAAGTAACAAGAAGAAGGAACAGAGACAACATTAGGTCAGAGAATCTCTCTGTTTCTCAGCCTCCATTGCCTAAAACCCCTTCCGAGTCGTGGCTTTGCCGGACACTTCCGAGAAGCTCGGCCGCCTCCGTCGTATCCGGTCAATTCTCCGTCATCGTCTCCGGTGAAGCCACCGATTTCAAGAAGATGGAGCAAAAGACTAATTCTCAGTCTATAAAATGGGAGACGATTGTGAAAACATCGTATAAACACCATGACCATGTACGCTACTCACAGGTATGTTATGAGCACATATTTTTATTTTTCCTTAAAGAATCTAAAATTTCTGTTTTATAATTTTTATTTATTTTTAAATTTGTTTTTTATTTTTATTTTTGATAAAGAAAATTTGTTATCTTGTTTATATGTACTTATGCAGGAGCTTATTGTTGTTCATCCTTCACGACAACGCAAACTCTAAAACCGGAATCTTCTTTTCTCAAGACCGAGTTTTTTTTATTCCCCCGGAACAGTCAAATTAATAGTAGTATATGTTATTGTCACGATTGTGATATGTATGTTTCGAATTTGTGGTTTGGGACATAAGAATGAGATAATGATGTCGGATAAAATCTCAATTCCGTGTCGGACCAGCCGGTTCAACCCGGATCGGGTTACATTGGAAATAGCCACATTTTTTTCATCATCAATATTAGTAGGGTAATATATTCAGGAGATTTATTATGTATCCAAGCAAATATTTGAAATGGTTTTGGTTATGATAACTTTTTAGATGAATTTAATGATATTAAGTGAATATAAGAAACTTGCTATAATTTTTTTTTAAAAATAATTAAGAGCGTGTGGTCCAGTTGTTTGTTCAAATGGATAAATGATTCGTCTTGTGGATCAATGTCAAAAATCGATTGTTACTATAAAAGAAAATCGATGTAGTTTTTTTTCGGCTACCGTAGATATTTCAAGTGAAAAAAAATTATTGCTAATATTTATCGAGTGTTTCGAAAATTAGTTTGAGTTTCAGTTCGTGATCTATCCGGTTATATTAAAAAAAAAATATTTTAAACCACAAAATTTAGATATTTTTATTTTTAATAAGAAAATTAATGTAACACACCTTAAAATCATAAAGAAAAGACCTATAAAATATTTCTGATACTAAAATATTTTAAAAAGATTTTTACAAATTGTTAGTTGAATAACACTTAGGATTTTAAGAGACATTCACAAATATTATAACCAATAACATCAAATTTTTATAAATAAATTATGATTAAATAATATGGAACTTTTCATAGAAAATATATCATGAATGAACCTTAATTAAGTGACTATTACCCATCAACACTTGTGAAATTGTTGCAATTTTGATGTTTTCTATTATAACATAATATCAGTTGGGCTCGTAAACAGATGTTTCATTGGGTCTTTAGGCCCAACTGAGAGTATATCAAATAAGATTATCGCTATAATTCTTAGTTAAGCCCAATATTCGAGGACAATTCTTCACAACTTTTATATAGATGGACCATCTAATCACTTGAAGATTATCCCAACTAATATCCCAATATTTTTATTTTTTTTAGCAAAAGAGTAAACTACTAATATCGAGAACATCATTAAGGTTGACTGGAAAAATAAAAAATTTGGGGAAAATTTTAAAATAAAATTAAGATTAATAAAAAAAAAAGAAGTAGTGGGTGGCATGTACTAAATTAATTAATTGCATGTAACTGAGCTCACTATATACGCCACGTCTCTAACCTTGGACCGTTGATCACCACACTGAGAAAATATCCAACGGCCCTGAATTATCGGCCACGTGAATCCTACGAGCAGCTGGCACGTAGTCACAAGTCAACTCAACCTTATGATAAAATTAAGATTGAAAACAAATAATACTTAATAAGGAACAATTTTAGATAGTGGGGCCTACATGTACCACATTTAATTCATAGTTAATATTTCACTAATCTTTCCCGCCATATATATGTCCGGTACGTTATTGAAACAACGGGAGGAATAAAAAGACCGCAAATGAATTAATTTATCGTTTATTTTTTTTTATTAAATAACTAGCAAAAAAAGTTGAGTAATGCGTTAATAATTAATTATGCGTATACATAATATATTTCTATAATTATGGAAAATCTAAAGGAAGTTAATGGGGTTTTTACTCATTGATTTGGGAATTTCAAAAAGAAAATAAAAAACAGAGACAGTTTTGTGGGGGAAAATTGTTAAAAAAGAATTAAAAAAATAGGAAAAAAGATTTGCAAAGAGAGAGAAGAGAATAGAGATAGAGAGAGAGAGAGAGAGAAGAAGAAGAAAAAGGAAAGAGAGGAAGGAGAGAGAACCCACCACCCTTTGGCCTTGGAGAGACCAAAGATGGTCGAAGAGAGAAAACTCTGAGATCATCATCATCATCATCAATCATCAATCATCATCATCAATCATCATCATCATCAATCCTGCAAAAACAAGGGCAAGTTCTCAAGAAGAAATCAGAAAAATATATAAATTAAATACAAATTCTTCCCTTTTTTTTATTCATAATTTTCTCTTCCTGGGGATATTATTATTTTTTTTCTTTTAGTTTTTGATTTCTCAAACCCTATCCAATTCTTGGTTAACAAGTTTCTTCCTTAAGGTAAATTTTGTTCTTGATTGATTTTGTATATACCTAATCTGCAATGATTTTTTTTTTTTTTTTTGTGGGTTCCATGTTTTTTTCTTCACATTGCTTCTTCAAGAGGGTTATTCTTATTCTTTCTGATTTTTTTTTTAAATATATTTTTTTCATATTCTTTTTAAAAAAGTTTTGATATTTATTTTTGTTTGTTTGTTTCTTGTTGGCTTTATTTTTGCAGGTATTAAAAGATTTAACGAGAAGAAGAAGAAGAAGAAGAGAATTTCACGAGTTGTTGACTCTAATTAGGAAATGAACATTTTTTGATGATTAGGGTTTTTGTGCAAATTAATTTTGCAAAACAATGAGAGACCCTGATTATTCAATCATCATCAACCTCGTCCTTTTCCTCTTACCGAGGATTCTGTAAAGTTTGGAATTTTTTTTCTTTTTTTTTTTGTTCTTTTATCTGTTTCATCGATTAGACAAAAAAATCTGGCGATTTTGTATAGCATTGGTGTATACCTAAAATGGGTTGTCGATGGAATCCAATTGGATTTCAATTCTCTTGCTTCATGTTCTTCATCGTTACCCTTCAATCTCGTTCCTCGTTATCCCTCAATTCTGAAGGTAAATCAACTTTTTTTTTTTAATTTTCTCAATCATTTTTGTGTTCTTTTGAATGTTTTAAAAGGGTTTTTGAGTTATGATTTGATTTTGTTTGTGAATTCAATGTAGGAATTGTGTTGTTGAAATTCCGGGCAAGAGTTGATTCTGATCCTCATGGAACTCTTGCAAATTGGAATGTTTCTGATCATGATCGTTTCTGTTCTTGGTTTGGTGTTACGTGTGTCGACAATAAAGTGCAGATGCTGTAAGTTTATGTCTTTTTTTTTGGTCTTTTTTTATAAGCGGGGTAGATCCCGAATCAAAACCTGGACTAATCCTTGAGATATGTAAAAAGTCTGGTATTCTTGTCATTTAAAACGTCTACAACTGGCCTCGACCCACAAGACGAGTCTTCTTGTTGTGATTCTTGTTGCAAATTCTGATGAGTTTTATTGTTTCGTTTTTGTAGGAATCTTAGTGGATGTTCTTTGGGAGGAACTTTAGCTCCTGAGCTTAGTCAATTGAGTGAATTAAGATCTTTGTAAGAATTTTTATTTTTACTGATCTTTTTGCTCTGTTTCTTGAAAGAATAAGAAGTAAAAACAAATTCTTGTTTACTTTGTTTTGTAGAATACTATCCAAGAACAATCTCTCTGGTGATATTCCAAAGGAATTTGGAACTTTTGCGAGATTAGAGTTCTTGGATTTGCGAGATAATAAGTTAAGCGGCGTAGTTCCACCCGAGCTAAACAAAGTGTTGTCACCAGAAAACTTGTGAGTTAAAAAGGATTTATGATGGTTTTTGAGGTAAACCAAATCAATGTGTTGACAATAAAGGTCTGCTTTTGTTTTTTGGGGGAGGATTCAGGTTGCTTTCTGGTAACAAATTTACGGGTTTTATGAGCATGAAGTTCCTGAGACTTCAATCGCTGTATGAAGTCCAGTTGAACAAGAATCGAGAGTTGTCTTCTGCTTCCGCTTCTGTCCTCGACTGTGTAAATAGAAAACTCGGATACTGGTACTCGAAATTTTCAAACCTTTTCGAATACATTCCCACAAAATGAATCTTTTTTGAGCAAAATGTTTTTTTAATCTTACAGTGTTTCAAGGAGAAGCTTGATAAGACTAAACAAGGCAGACGCTTTCATAGTGCGGATTAAGGCGACTACAAGACATTACATGAAAGCATTTCCTTTTCTCTCAAAATATCAATAAAACTCTCTCAATTCTGTTGGTTTGATTTGTATGTTCCATCCTGATTTTCTCTGTTTTTATGTCTCTTCAGGGTGCGAAGGGAATCTCACGGAAACAATTATGCCGCGAATCAACTAAGTAAGACCACAAAAGATGACTGAAACTTCTGCAATTGAAATACACAGAAACTTAAATTTTTCCTTTTTACAGGTTCATTAGAGAATGAAACTAGTATCTTCAAAAGGCGTGAGTTACTCGAGGGAACAAGTAATTTAGCGGCTATGCTTGCACCTAATGCTTCTACTCCTTCTCCCGGGATTATAACCAAAGTGTTTCCTCGAAGCAGCGGGTCTTTTCCTGCATTAGCTACTTCCAAGAAGAGAATACCTCCATTGATTTCTCCTTCTCCTTCTCCTCCAACCACTGAGAACAATAACAACAGAGACTATAATGATCCACCGCGGGAATTTGAAGAGAAGTCAAATGGGTTTAAAGATGTTTGGTTGTATGTTGTTATCGGCGTTGCTGCTTTTGTAGCGATGCTGATCATTGTCGTGCTTATATTCTGGTTCCGGAAAAAGGCTGTGAAGAGTATAGGTCCATGGAAGACTGGTTTGAGTGGACAGTTGCAGAAAGCTTTTGTTACCGGTAAAAAAAAAGTTCTTAAACCAGTAAAAAAACTATTTTTTGCTCTGTTTTGGTTTAACATAATGTGAAATGTTTTCAGGTGTACCGAAGCTAAACCGGTCTGAATTAGAAACAGCTTGTGAAGATTTCAGTAATATCATTCAAGTATTTGATGGTTACACTGTCTATAAAGGAACTTTGTCAAGTGGTGTTGAGATTGCGGTAGCTTCAACCGCGATTTTGGAAACTAAAGAATGGACAAGAGCTATGGAAATGACTTACCGAAAAAAGGTAACTCTAAAAATTGTTTCTTTCGCCTTTTTTTGTCGAGAATCTTGATTGATTTTTGGAGAGCTCAAATTTGCAGATTGATACAATGTCAAGAATCAACCATAAGAACTTTGTAAATCTAATTGGATATTGTGAAGAAGATGAACCGTTTAATAGGATGATGGTTTTCGAATATGCTCCAAATGGAACTCTTTTCGAACATTTGCACGGTAATAAACATATAAAATCTGTCTCCATATCAAGATCTTGTTAGCTTATTATAATCATCACCAACCAATCTTCATCTTCTTGTTCAGTTAAGGAAATGGAGCATCTTGATTGGAGCGCGAGGATGAGGATAATAATGGGAACTGCCTATTGTCTGCAATATATGCACGAGCTTAATCCGCCAGTCGCGCACTCTAAACTTGTCTCATCAGGAATCTACTTAACTGATGATTACGCAGCAAAGGTTCTTCTTGCTCTCTTGCTCTCTTGCTCTCTTGCTTTTTTGCTTAACAAGAAAGCTGTTTCAATGGTTCTTGATTTCTTGCTTAACAAGAAAAGTGTTTTCTTGATTATGATTTTGCAGGTTGGAGACATTCCTTTCAGCTCACAAACCGGACTTAAACCGAAAAAACCGATGAGTGGTGATTTAGATCAATCTTCATTACCATTTCCACCTGAGCCAGAGACTAATGTCTATAGCTTTGGAGTATTAATGCTTGAGATCATTTCTGGAAAGCTCTCAGATTCAGATGAAGACGGATCAATTATAAAATGGGTAAAACTCAAAAACCAAAACCAAATCAATTTTCTAAAAATATACATTACTAAGGTAACATTTTTGTGTGTTTTAACTAACAGGCATCAAAGTATCTGGAGAATGATAATCTGGGAGACATGATAGATCCTACATTGAAAACGTTTAAAGAAGAGGATCTCGAAGTGATCTGTGACGTGGCAAGACATTGTCTGAGAATTGACCAAAGTCATCGACCAACAATGAAAGATGTGGTTGAACAATTGAAAGAAGTAATAAACATTTCTCAAGAACAAGCTACACCAAGACTCTCTCCTCTTTGGTGGGCAGAGCTTGAGATCTTATCCTCTGAAGCTACATAACCAAGAAGAACGATTCTCTCTCCTCCTTTCTCTCTTCGAATTGTCACACGTGTCAGAGGTTCACTCACACTCTCTTTTCTCTCTCTGTTTACAGTAATCGTTTTTATATGCTAATTAAAAGTTGTTTTTTTTTTTATTTTTTCTTACATTCTTCCTATTAAATTTGTTTCTTGGTTGGTTTTGATAGTGTATTTGGATCCAGATAATGTAACGATATGTTTGTATAATTGTATACTATCATACATATACCTATTACGTATATTTGTACGTATTTTGTGGTGAAAAAAATGTTTGTAACTATTAACTTCGGCTTTTTTTTAACCCATTATGTGGTATTTTCTCATTTGTAAGTAATTTTTATTTTTACCTATTTGGTCTTTATAGCAAATGAATTAATGAAAACATGTTAAATTTGGGTCGAAAAAGTTTCCATTAACATGCTAAGTTTGTGTTTGTTAGTTTATATAAATCAAGACTATATGCATTATTAGATATATTAATTTTGGCACTTATTTGTAAAAATGACGGGGCATCAAATATTCAAAATCGTAAATAAATGGAATTTGATTTTGCTTTTGTATTTTAAACAAATAGCGGATGTTGAGTGTCTACTTTAATCTACATGTTTTAAAAATTGTTATAACTTATTTACCATGTTACAAATATATATATATATATTTGTGTTAAACTTCGAATCTAGATCTCGTTTTAATCTAGACTTTGAAGACTTATTCGAATTTGGGATTAAAGCATAAACGAAAGAACACCGAAATTTTAACGAGTTTGGATCCTTAACCGGATACATACTTTTCGTCGGAGATATATTTTGGAATCCACTAGCTTGTTTTAGCTCAATCACAAGCTCCTACATATGTATCTTTCTCTCTCTCTCTGGATCTCTCTTTATAAGCTTTCTCTCTCTATCTTTTTGTTACATTCAAGGATAAGAAGATAGAAAAGAAGAATAGGATCCTAGGCTATATACAATCTATAGCCTAATAACTTACACACGTGTATAATGTACGCTGATGTATTGCGTTTTTTCGCGTTCTAACCCATATTTTCAACGGTTTTTCGAGTCATTTCTATGATTTTAGTGTTTTTTCAGAGCCATTAGACGTTTGGAAGGAACCCAAGGCATTAGAAGCATTGAGTGAAGAAAAAGGAGCACAAAAGAGGCTGGATCGATCGATCCAAAACATCGAATACTTTTTGGATCGATCGATCAAGGCTGGATCTCGATCTACAGCCAGATCGTTCGATCCAAAACAGCGACCACTTTTTGGATAGACGTGAAAAGCTCAGATCGATTGTGCTACCATCCAGATCGATCGATCCAAGCATGGATCGATCGATCCAAGTTTTTTCGGCCAGAAAAAGGAAATTTTTAATTTCCTATTTTCACAGGGTTTTGCCGTTTGTTTTTCTCCAGAACGTTTTTCATTATATATTCGAGTTTAAGCCATTGTTTAGGCTAAGATTTTTCATACTCTTTCACATACTTTTAAAACTTTTGATTTCTGCAATTTGTAAGCACCGGGGAGACGAATCTCTAACTCTGCATCCTTTGAGAAGTTTTTTTGAACCCCTTTAATCTATTATGAGTTTTTCTTCATCTTCTGTTGTTTTGATGTTCTCCATGTCTGAGTAGATCCATAGTTGAGTTTAGGGTTTTCAAAGGAGTTTATGAATCATTGCATCAGACACAGATATAGATTTATTTTGTCTCCACCTATTGTTGTTCTTATTGCTTAGATTAAATTGATCACTTAATCTCTGATTTTAGGTTTAATCTATTCATCAAAAGTGTTATAGGTTGCTTGATAGAACATAGGTGAGCAAATTGTCCTTAACCAACGAAAGCTGATGTTAAGGCAATTTGTGAACATATCAAACCTGCTCGTTAATGCTTGCTTAGAATTTTAAGATCAAACGACAGTTTAGATTCTTAGGTTGTTAAATAAAGTAGTTGATACCACGAAAATGGATTGATTATACATTCATGTTTGAGTTGAGACTGCATTTTATCGTTCCCTGAATAACTGTATGATTCATGATCTCTCAATTCCTGCGAAATGCCCTAGACTTAACGCTTGCTTTTAATTGATTTCACATCGTTTAAACTGTTATATTCATTTGTTATCGTTATCAACATTATTACTGCCATCTTAGCTTAATTTCATTCATAAGAATTCGTAGTGTTTCACTTGGTTCTCGTGGATTCGATCCCTAATTACTACTTCGCTTGTTGTGCACTTGCAGTGATATTTAGGGTTAAAACTCTGTGTATCATACGCACATGTGACTAATGAGAGAAAAACATCTGTCTTAAGCTTAGTGGACTTTATCAGCTGACTTCCAGCTCCTTGAAACCCTCTCTTTGACTTAGAGGCTCTTCAAGACTTAGCCAATATTAACCTTGGCTAATTGAGACCATGGCTATATCTTCAAATCTCTACCTTAGCCATGGTCGAATATTTGATGGATTCCATGTATTCAAACCCGGATACCTGCATTCAACACTTGAATGCTGATGTATCGTATTTTTATGGGGTTTTAACCATTGTTTTAAATCATATTTTGAGTCTTTTACTTTGTTTTCGAGTCTTTTTGGTGTTTCTGGTGTTTACAAAGTTTTTTAGGTGAAACAAGTGAAAATGAAGGAATTTGGAGCAAAACAGATGAAGGAACAAGTTTCAGAGTCAACAGCTAGTTCACTCGGTCATGAGCACCAGTCCAGGACAAATTTTCTGCACCCGTTTGAACATCCGCATGAGTTCACTCGGTCATAAGTACCGGTCCTAGACAAGCCTCCTGCACCCGTTTGCACATCTACATGAGTTCACTCGGTCACGGGTACCGGTCTGGGTCTTTGTTCCTGCACCCGAGTTACTGCGCAGATTTCCTTTTTCGCCCTGGCTTTTTTCTGTTTTGAATAGGAACGAATTTAGACCTATTTATATGTTATTTTTAGCCATTGTGAAAAAAAGGAGAGAGAGAGATTTTTTAGATCTATTCAGATTTTTTGATTTCTGCAATTTGTAAGCACCGGGGAGACGAATCTCTAACCCTGCATCCTTTGAGAAGTTTTTCTAAACCCCTTTTATTTATTATGAGTTTTTCTTCATCTTCTGTGGTTTTGATTCTCCCCATGTCTGAGTAGTTTCATAGTTAGGTTTAGGGTTTCAAGAGAATTTATGAATCATTGAATCAGACATAGATAGGGATTTATCATCTTGTCTTCACCTATCGTTGTTCTCATTGCTTAGATTAAGTTGATCACTTAATCTCTGATTTAGGGTTTAATCTATTCATCAAAAGTGCTATAGATTGCTTGATAGAACTTAGGTGAGCAAATTGTCCTTAACCAACGAAAGCTGATGTTAAGGCAATTTGTGAACATATCAAATCTGCTCATTAATGCTTGTTTAGAATTTTAAGATCAAACGACAGTTTAGATTCGTAGGTTGCTAAATAAAGTAGTTGATACCACGGAAGTGAATTGATTATACATTCATATTTGAGTTGAGACTGCATTTTATCGTTCCCTGAATAATTGTTTGATTCATGATCTCTGAATTCCTGCGAAATGCCCTAGACTTAACGCTTGTTTTTAATTGATTTTACATCATTTTTACATTGCTATTTCGTTTCACTTTTCAAAAAACAACCATATTGTCATCTTAGCTTAATTTCACTCATATAGATTCGTAGCGTTTCACTGGTTCTCGTGGATTCGATCCCTAAATACTACTTCGTTTGCTGTGCACTTGCAGTGATATTTTAGGGTTAAAACTCTGTGTATCAAATGCATAACCTCAATTCCTTGAGACACGAAGCATCTTCAATGCTTCTTGTAGCTTGCTCACTATTAGAACCTTCGTGAAGATATCTGCATGATTGTAGGCTGTTGGAATCTTCAACACTTGAATCTCACATTTGTTGATATGATCTCTACCAAAATGATACTTCACATCCATGTGCTTAGTCCTCTCATGATGAACATCATTCTTTGACAATGCAATTGCACTTTGAGAGTCGCAATGCACTTCTACTGAATCTTGAGGAAAACCAAGCCTTTCTGAAGAACCCTTCAACCAAAGTGCTTCTCTTATAGCTTCTGATAAAGCTACATATTCAGCTTCTGTAGTTAACAATGCTACTAACTTTTGAAGTGTAGACCTCCAACTGATGGTATTACCTCATGCTGTGAAAACTATCCTTGTAATGGACCTCCTATTATCCAAGTCTGCAGCAAAATCCGAATCACAATATTAGAACCTTTGTGAAGATATCTGCATGATTGTAGGCTGCTGGAATCTTCAACACTTGAATCTCACCTTTGTTGATGTGATCTCTACCAAAATGATACTTCACATCCATGTGCTTCGTCCTCTCATGATGAACATCATTCTTTGACAATGCAATTGCACTTTGGGAGTCGCAATGCACTTCTACTGAATTTTGAGGAAAACCAAGGTCTTCTGAAAAACCCTTCAACCAAAGTGCTTCTCTTATAGCTTCTGATAAAGCTACATATTCAGCTTCTGTAGCTGACAATGCTACTAACTTTTGAAGTGTAGACCTCCAACTGATGGTATTACCTCATGCTGTGAAAGCTATCCCTGTAATGGACCTCTTATTATCCAAGTCTGCAGCAAAATCCGAATCACAATAACCCCTAATGACAAAATCACCTTTCTTCTTGAAACTCAAACATGTCTATACTGAACCTTTGATGTACCTGAGAACCCATTTCACTGCTTGCCAGACCTTTATAGGCCTACTCATAAACCTTCTTATCAACCCAACATGATAAGCCAAATATGGTATAGAACCAACCATTAAGTACATAATAATCCCAACTGCACTCTGATATGGACATTTCCATAAACTCTGGTTGTTCTTCTAAATCTTGTTATGTTGCAGACTTCAGATTAAAATGTATCCCCATCGGTGTTGCAACTGGTTTAGACTGATCCATACTGAAGTTACTAAGAACCTTCATTAAATAACTCTCCTAAGATATACTTAAACTTCCTGCATCTATGTCTCTCCAAATTTCCATTCCCAATATCTTCTTTGCATCCCCAAGATATTTTTATTTCAAATTCAGAGTATAAAAGTACCTTCAAGCTTCTGATCTCCTCCTTATCAGTTGATGCTATTAATATGTCATCGACATATAAAAGAAGATATATGTAAACCTTATTCTTCAACTCTTTGAAGTATACACAATAATCTCTTTCACTCCTATTGTATCCATTATGAGTCATAAAATCATCAAATCTCTTGTTTCACTGTCTCAGAGCTTGTTTCAAACCGTAATGAGATTTCTTAATCAATCATACTCTATCTGGATACTTCTCATCTACAAATCCTTCTGGTTGTTCCATCAAGATGTACTCATTCAGATATCCATGTAAAAATGATGTCTTAACATCTAACTGTTGTAATTCCATACTATAATGAGTAACAGCAGAAAGAATGTACCTTATTGACACATGCTTGATCACAGGCGCAAAAATCTCTTGATAATTCACACCTTCCTTCTGAGAGTAGCCTTTAGCAACAAGTCTAGCCTTAAACCTTGGATTTTCTACACCAGCTATTCCTGCTTTTCTTTTGAAGACCCACTTGCATCCGATTGCCTTTTGACTAGGAGGCCTGTCTATCAGAACCCAAGTACAATTCTTCCACAAAGAATCCATTTCTTCTACAATAGCCTCTGTCCACTTATCACTGTCTGGATCATTCATAGCCTCTTCATAAGATGATGGCCCAGGACTCATAGCATATTCAATTAATCCACAAATGAATTCTGCATAATCATTGTTGATGCACACTATTTTTCCTTCAATATGGAGTGAAGATCCAATAAGCGATCGAAACTTTAAAATTGTAAAGCCTCAAATAAAATCACAAGTGCATGATATACCGAAGTAGTATTTAAAGGTCGATCCCAGGAGACTAAAGATTGCAACACTAAAGATACGAGAAACAAACTAATCTGTAGCAAATATTTTTGTGTTTTTGTTTGGGTTTAAAGTATAAGAAATGCAAGAAAGTGAAATACAAGAAGATAAACAAGATAAAAGCATTGGACCATGAGTTTAACTATCATCAGAATGGATTAACAACCAAACAATGATTCAAAAGATTGCATTAAACATCATCCTAGAACATGGAATTCACAAATATGACTAATCCACTTCCATGGCATTAATCACTTCACTAATCACCTAATTATCGTAAACTTCCGTTTGCAATTTGATAATCAATAAGCATTAAGAAAGAATTCCAATTAGTTCACTAAACATCCTAATCATCAATTCCCATCGGCTAGGTATGTAAAGCTCACAAAAGGATTGGTTCAAGCATTTTCACAAACACCTTCCGGGCGTGAAATGCCTAAAGTCTAGATTTTGAGTGATCAAGTCAAAACTAGCATTAAGCTCAACCTAAGTGAAGGATCTAACAATAATGAGCCTAAATCATCATCATCTAACCATCAAAATATCCTAATCTAGCATTACCCATGATTCAACTAAATACTAAATGCTAAACGTGATAAAATATGGAGCAAAATGTATAAACATAAAGATAAAAGATAGAGATGAAGAAATCCTTCACTAATTGGCATGAAAAAATGAAGATCTGGATCCAAAATGTAAGAGCATGTTTGGATCCCAAAACCCAATTAGAGAGAAGAAAACTTAGATCTTTACAATGTTTAAGAGAGTATTTATACTAAAAAAAATATCTAGAAAAAAAAAGGTCAAAGTCAAAGTCAACAGAAAGTCAATGCTGGGAGAATGCAGAAACAAAGAATCTAATCGACCCAGAATCCGACCCACGGATCGATCAAAATGAGGCAGCAAACACGTTTCCTGGACAAGATCTGATCGAGCTGCTCATCGACATGTGGTTCGATCAATTGCCGTCTGATCGACTGGCTGATCGAGCTGTGGGTCGATCAGACCTCACGTTAGGATGGGTCGATTTTCGCGTCTTCTGATCGATCCATCTGATCGACCCATGGGTCGATCAAGGCCTTCAGAACACTTGAAAAATTACTTATTTGTCTCCTCTTTGCTCATCTCTTTGATCCTCTTGAAACTCATTTACTCCATATGAATTTCCCCACTTTTTTGAATCCAATTTAGCTCATAAAGTCTCCTCTAAGTGCCAACTCCAAAGCACCTAAAAAGGAAACAAAAATGCACAAAATGCAAGAAGATGGATCCTAAACTCTAAATGCATCCTAGTTCAAAATGAGACTCAAAGATAGTAAAATGACACAAGTGTTATGCAAATACAGATGAAAAACAATAAAAATGCAATCTATAAAGGGGTAAAAAATGCTATACATCAACTCCCCCGGACTTGCCTTTTGCTTGTCCGCAAGCAAACTACAAAACACAAACTCGAGAGAGAGGTTTGAAGGTGAGAACTCAAAACCACGAGGTTCTTTTCTAAAGCATTAGAATCAACTTAAGATAATACGAATCAATGTAACAATTGAACCATCTACTCAATCAATCATCTTATACTCATCGCTACTCCAATCTTTTGCCTCAAGAATCAATGTTACGCAACCTCGAGCCTATCATGCACCAACTCCCTACATTCATTTAGATTTCAAGTGTGCGGTCTCACAAATGGGGATTTAACCTAGTCCAATCGGCTTGGTAAGAGAATAGGCTCAATGTAAAACAAAAAGGAGGTTAAAGTATTTAGTGACTACACTCAAGCAATAGGCACACGTCATTACAAACAAGCAATGGAGAAAGGAAACAATTTGCGCACACAAGCACTTACTTCCATTTTTCTACCCAACCCAAGAACTCTTTGTAACTCACTCAACTCATGACAACTCTCTCTAATCACATCACTCAAAATCACTTCTTACTTCAAACCACCAATTAGTCTCAACTTCTATTTTTTTTTTGTTTACACTTAAAACCTACCATATGGAGTTTTAACACTTTGATTTTTAGCCTTGCTAATTTCTTTTTATTTCATTTTTTCTTACTTAGCTCCTTCCTTGGTTTCTTTTCGTTTTTTTCTTTTTTTTTCTTTTTAAGGAACATTGCTAAATATTTTATTCTCAAGAGTACTTTTTCATTTTCACTTTACTCCCTAGGTGGCTTCTCTTCTTATTCTCAAACCATTTTGGATTTTCTTTTCACCAACTCCTCACCAACCAATTTTGGTTCTTTCCCTCTCATCTCTCCACTTCTTTTTTATCAACAACACTCACACCCCAAAAAAATCCCAAAAACCCATAATTCAAAACACTCCAAGACCAATAAAACTTCAAGACCCGAGAACCCCACCTAGACTAGGCAATGAGACTAGTACTAACGGAAGTAAGGACTTGTCGTTTCCATCTCAAGAGATTTTAAGCATGATTGTGCAAGATGTGAAAATGTCTCACTCAACAAAAATCAATGAAGGTTTCAAGGAAAAGTTTGGGTTTAGGGTGGGGAAAACCATCTTAAAGATGAAGACGGCCATCCAAGTCATTTAAAGAGTGGTTAAAAAGAGATAAGATGACTTGAATGTGTCTATTGGTGAACCATGGTTAAGGTCTAAAAATCCATAAGTGAGAAAATAAAGTCCAAGTTAAGGTCAAATATCATGGAGTTGGTTTCAATCCAAGCAAGTATCACAATAACTTAGAGATTCTAAAGCGAAGAGATCAAAAATGCAAGGGAGAAGGATTTTCGCGGTTCAAAGTGCCATAGAAATGCATTATCAAAATATTCACCTCAAATTCTAAGTACTAAAACTCTACAAGGTATTTCTATCATTATTCTCCATATTTACAATGCAAATACAACCTAAATGCTCTAGACTCATTCATATTAGAAAAATGAAACATGAAAGCTATATGAATTTCTTTTTGGTTTTTTCAGTTTTTTTTATAAATGCAAATACAAGACTCAAGGTAAAAGAAAATAAAACAACTAAAAACGTCATTAGCAAACAATGTCCCTTCCTCGGACTTACTTCTCATCGTCTCGATTGAGAAAGTAAATACAAGGAAGAAGACAAGACGCAAAAGAAGAAAAATAAGAAATAAAAATGGTATTTACAATGGAGAAAGATGGTACCTTGGAGCTAGTGGCATGGATGGTGAAGTGGCTCATGGAGATAGTGTCTAGAAAGTTCATGGTCCTCTTTATTCATGCTTGTTTTGTGTCACTAGTTTGACAAAGGATATGTTTGGGAGAGTTTCCAATGGCGTGATTAACGTCATTAGCTTGACGGTTGATTCCTCTTATTCACTCTTTCCTTGCATGCTTCTTTTACTCCTAGTTGTACATCTAAGAGATCAAGATCACAAGAAATATGGAAAAGATTAGCAACAAAAGAAAGTAAAAAGTTTATAGTCTCAATTTAAATCCTAACTCTAATGGCAATTGTTTAGTCCCCGGCAACGGCGCCAAAAACTTGATGCACACTATTTTACATTCACTATGGAGCAAAGATCCAATAGGCGATCGAAGCTTTAAAATTTGTAAAGTCTAAAATAAAACCACAAGTGCATGGTACACCGAAGTAGTATTTAAGGGTCGATCCCAAGAGACTAAAGGTTGCAATACTAAAGATACGAGAAACAAACTAATCTATAGCAAATATTTTTATGTTTTTGTTTGGGTTTAAAATATAAAAAAATGCAACAAAGTAAAATACAAGAAGATAAATAAGATAAAAGCATTGGATCATGAGTTTAACTATCATAAGAATAGATTAACAACCAAACAATGATTCAAAAGATTGCATTAAACATCATCCTAGAACATGGAATTCACAAATATGACTAATCCACTTTCATGGCATTAATCACTTCACTAATCACCTAATTATCGTAAACTTCCGTTTGTAATTTGATAATCAATAAGCATTAAGAAAAAAATTCCAATTAGTTCACTAAATATCCTAATCATCAATTCCCATCGGCTAGGTATGTAAAGCTCACAAAAGATTTGGTTCAACCATTTTCACAAACACCTTCCAGGCGTGAAATGCCTAAAGCCTAGATTTTGAGTGATCAAGTCAAAACTAGCATTAAGCTCAACCTAAGTGAAGGATCTAACAATAATGAGCCTAAATCATCATCATCTAACCATCAAAGCATCCTAATCTAGCATTACCCATGATCCAACTAAATACTAAATGCTAAACATAATCAAATATGGAGCAAAATGTATAAACATAAAGATAAAAGATAGAGATGAAGAAATCTTTCACTAATTGGCATGAAAAGATGAAGATCTTGATCCAAAATGTAAGAGCATGTTTGGATCCCAAAACTCAATTAGAGAGAAGAAAACTTAGGTCTTTACAATGCTTAAGAGAGTATTTATACTAAAAAAAATAACTAGGGAAAAAAAAGGATCAAAATCAAAGTCAACAGAAAGTCAACGTTGGGAGAATGCAGAAACAAATGATCTGATCGACCCAGAATCCAATCCACGGATCGATCAAAATGAGGCAAACAAACACGTTTCTTGGGTAAGATCTGATCGAGCTGCTCATCGACCTGTGGGTCGATCAATTGACGTCTGATCGACTGGCTGATCGAGCTGTAGGTCGATCAGACCTCACGCCAGGATGGGTCGAGTTTTGCTTCTTCTGATCGATCCATCTGATCGACCCATGGCTCGATCAAGGCCTTCAGAACACTTGAAAAATCACTTATTTGGCTCCTCTTTGCTCAGCTCTTTGATCATCTTGAAACCCCTTTACTCCATATGAATTTCCTCACTTTCTTGAATCCTTTTTAGCTCATAAAAGTCTCCTCCAAGTGCCAATTCCAAAGCACCTAAAAAGAAAACAAAAATGCACAAAATGCAAGTAGATGGATCCTAGACTCTAAAGGCATCCTAATTCGAAATGAGACTCAAAGATAGTAAAATGACACAAGTGTTATGCAAATACGGATGAAAAACAATAAAAATGCAATCTATAAAGAGGTAAAAAATGCTATATATCAATTGTCTCCATAAACCTCACTAGACGTTTAGACTGTCTCTTTGGTCTATCTCTTGCTAGCTGATAATCTTCAAGATCTCTTTTCTGACTGCTTGTTGCCTCAGTAGCTTCTTCCTGTGTACTTTGAATGTGTTCAGTTGGTTCAATTTCTGCAACTGCTCCACCTTGAGATGTATCTCATGATTCCAATTGTGTACCTGCAATATCAAACCTCATAGTTTTGTTAGTACATGATTTAAAGCTACCTGTTTGAAGCTCCACCTTGATGTCTTTATACATCATATCCTCTCTTAAAACAACATTTCTGCTGATGACACATTTTTTCTACTCTAGCAACCATACCCTGAAACCTTTTACACCTTCTGGATAACCTGTGAAAACACCTTTCTTTGCCCTTGGATTTAACTTGCCTTCTGAGTGAACATAAGCCAAACACCCAAATCTTCTTAATATTTTTAGAGAAGGCATCACCAATGTCCATAACTCCTCTGGAACACTGAAGTTCAGAACAGATGAAGGTGATCTATTTATAAGATATACCGCAGTTGAAGCTGCTTCTGCCCAGAATTTCTGTTCTAATCACTCTCTCTCAACATGCTTCTGACCTTGTTCATGATGGTCCTATTTAACCTTTCTGCTGAGGCGTATAGGTACATGTTTTATGTTTAACTATACCCTCATATTTGCAAAATCTATCAAAACTGCTGATTACAAAACTCTAGACCATTATCAGTACGCAACTTCTTAACTTTCCTTTTAGACTGAGTTTCAACCATATTTTTCCAATCTACAAAATATCTAAATGCTCCATCCTTATACCTTAGAAAATAAATCCATACCTTTCTTGTGAAGTCATCTGTAAATGAGATGAAGTATTGACATTTGCTTAAGCTCATTGGAACATTAGGTTAACCCCAAAGATCTGAATGAACATAGTCTAATTTTTCCTTAGTAACATGTTGAGCTGGACCAAAACTGACCTTGTGTGTCTTACCTATCACACAATCTTCACATAATTTGAGATCAAATACCTTGCTATCCTTGAAACAACCCTTTTTAGCTAGGACCTCTAGCCCTTTCTGACCCACATGTCCCCTTCTGCTATGTCGCAGTTGAGTCTGATCTTCAACTGACTTTGTCTGTTATGACACTGCTATCTCTGCAATCTAAATCTCTTGAATATGTGCCTTACCCTGTAGAATGTAGAGGGATTCTCTCTTGGGATCTTTCATGAAAACTATACAATCTTTGACAACTTTCATGACTCCATTTCCACCTCTAAATTCACAACCATTTGTATCTAATGTACCAGTAGATATGAGATTTTTTTAAATATATGGCATATATCTCACATCGTGAAGAACAAAAATAGTTCCATCTGAAAGAACAGGCTGTATCCAAGATCCACTCATCTTGAGTGATCTTACCCATTGTCAGATTCACCTCTGCAGCAATCAAACCCACCAAATCATTGGCATCGTCTCTTTCCTCCTTTATCATTGCAGCTGCACCTCTTTATTGAGATTATCCTCTGCCTTTGTTTCTCTCGGTCCATTTATAACAGTGCTTCTTGTAGTTTTCTTCCTTACCATAAATCCAACAGACTCTTTTTCCTTTCTTGGACTTCGATCTTGATCTTTGTTTACCTTTACTGAACTGAAACCCTCTTGTTTCTTTCCTACCTCTAACATAGTGATCCTCACCATATTCCTAGAGCTAGATGAGTCTTTAATTTCCGTTTCTTTAGACTTAGCAGCGCTAGCTATCTCCTCTAGTCTAATTGTTTCTCTACCATACTTAAGAATCTTTTTAAATTGATCATACCTTGATGGCAATGCATTGAGTAGGAGAATATCCTGCACATCTTCAGGAATTTTGATACTTAGGTTGCTAAGATCTTTAACCAACCTCAAGAAGTCATCGATATTCTGATCGATAGTCCTTGATTCCTGCATCTTGAACGAGTAGACCTTATGTTGAGCATGAACCCGATTAGGTAAAGACCTCGGCATATACAATAGATCTAAGGTTTCCAAGGTATCTACAGCCATGAGACACTTATCCAGCTTCCTAAGAACATGGTCACCTACATTCAGAAAGATCAAGTTCATCGCTCTTTCACATCGCTCAGATCTTGCGATTTCTTCTGCGATTCTCTTCTTCTTCAGATCTGGAGTCTTTTCTTCTGCATCTGTATCAACTGTCTTCGGCTCCATCTTAACAAGAACATCCTTGAGTCCTTGCACACTTAGATACGCGAGCATATGTTTTTTCCAGAGACCATAATCTCCAGATCCATCGAACTTGTCAACCTCGATCCTTATCCCAGACATCTTCGTTCGTAGACCTAGCTCCTCAAACTTAGAGCTCTGATGCCACTTTGTGAAACTTTGAACCTAGATGTCGCTTCAATCTAGACCTTGAAGACTTAATCGAATCTGGGATTAAAGCATAAGCGAAAGAACACCGAGACTTTAACGAGTTCGGATCCTTAACGGGATACCTACTTCTTGCCGGAGATATACTTTGGAATCCACTAGCTTGCTTTAGCTCAATCCTAAACTCCTACATATGTATCTTTCTCTCTCTCTCTGCTTTCTCTCTCTCTATCTTTTTGTTACATTCAATGGATAAGAAGATAGAAGAGAAGAAGAGGATCCTAGGCTATATACGATCAACAGCCTAATAACTTACACATGTGTATAATGCACACACATGTTACTAATGAGAGAGAGACATCTGTCTTAAGCTTAATGGACTTTATCAGCTGACTCTAGGTCCTTGAAACCCTCTCTTTGACTTAGAGGCTCTTCCACTACAAGAATACATGCCTATTTGCAACTACTCTTTTGGTCGCAAATGCCTCGCAAATGGAAAATTGCGAGGCTTTTGCGAGGAAATCGGTATCGTCGCAACTAGCTGGCCGCAAATGTAAAATCCCGCAACAGTGTCGCCAATTTGCGAGGTGAAAAAATTCGTCGCAAAATATTTGCGACCAATTTGCGAGGATGTAGTTTTACGAGGGGTTTGCGTGGATCTGATTTGGGACCAATTTGCGAGGACATAGTTTTGCGAGGCGTTTGCGTCTTTAAATTTGCTAGGCATTTGCATGGAAAATTAGCTAGGCATTTTGCGAATAAGTTTTGCGATAATTTTGCGTGGATGTTGAAGTCGCAAATGCCTCGCAAAAGTATTTAATTTATTTATTAAAAATCTATTTTTTATTTTTCATAAAAAAGTATTTAATTTATTTATTAAAAATCGATTTTATTTTATTTTCGTAATAAATAAAAAATAAGAAAAATAAAATTTCATTTTAATTAATATTATATATCAAATCGAGTATTTTTACAATAAAATAAAATAAAATAAAAACTAGCTATTCGATATCTTCAAATGCTGCGGCTTCCTTCTTTTTACTCGTCATCTCACGAATCGCGGGATTTGTATCCCCAAACAACTCAAATTCCGGGATATGAGAAGTCGATGTAGTAGGACATCCATGTTGTGAGTGAGATCCGTCACGTCGCGGTACATATGTACCGGAGACGGATAGAAAACTAGTATACTCATTCCTCGGATCACCCATCTGAAATATAATATTAAAAAATTAAATTATATACTCAATAAAAACGTTTACTACTACATTTCAATGTAAAAACTAATATTTTTAACTTAAATCTAAAATTTCATACGTAAACTAATATTATCCACCTAAATATCTAAAAAATACACGAAGTTATTTCATACCTATTTCTATCATAACCATTCTAAAACAAATATATAAAATATTAAAAATTTAAATTAAAAAACACCTTGTTTTGTAGAGAGAGAAAGGTGTAGAGAGAAGGTAGAGAGGATGGTTGTGAGCAGAAAGCAACGAAATTTCGCTGGTTATATAGAATTTTACCAAATCGCAGTTTAGTCGCAAATCCGTTGCAAAAGTTCACCGATTTTTCACCCAATAGTAATTTTTGACCAAATTTTCGAGGCATATGGGATGCCACGTGGCAAATGCCTCGCAAATCTGATCAAAAATTACCACGGGGAAAACATGCAAAGTTAATTTTTTGTTTTACCGCCAAGATTTGCGAGGCATTTACGACGCCACCTGGCAAATGCCTAGCAAATATGGTCAATTTCAACACGCGGCAAAAGCAAAAAACTTAATTATTTGTATAACCGCCAAGTTTTGCGAGGCGTTTGCCACGTGGCGTCGCAAATGCCTCGCAAATCTTGCCAAAAATTGTGTGGCATTTGCGACTAAAACAATCAAACAACATACAAATAGGGCTTAGGATTTAGGGTAAACTTATAGGTGATACATAGAAACATGCTATAAATATATATTAGTGTTTTGGATTTACGGTTTCGGGCAATTATATAACTGATTCGACAATCGGTCGTAAAGTAATCGATTCATCATGCATGGAGCATATATAGTTACATACGCTTAATCTCTTCAGGTATAACCAAAATGTAGATGTTGTCCGTGAAATTAAAAAAATCGATATATTGTAACAATATTTACACACTTATATCTTTAGTGTTTAGGGTATAATTAGTGTTTAGGGTCTAATTAGGGTTTAGGATATAATTAGGGTTTATAGTATAATTTAGCTTCTGATTTTGCGACTAATTTGCGTCGTTATGTCGCAAACTCCTCGCAAAATTCACAGTTTGCGACTAATTTACGACGTTTCCTTGCGAAGAATTTGCGACTTGACGCCGCAAATTAGTCGCAATTTGGACTTTTTTATTTAAAAAAAAATACATGATATATAATTCCTGCAAAAGCTTACTAAAACACACGATACTAAAAACTACTCATCATCATCAAGATCAGAAACATAAGTTTGTCCATTTTCGTCTTCTTCATCGTCACCGTCAACTTCGTCCCCTTCATCAAACTCGTCGGACTCTGCTTGACCATCGAACTCCTCACATATGATTTCAAGTCCCCTATAAAGCGGGTCAATTATAGTCATATCATTGCTTGAATCGACGGGGATGTAAATTTCTTCTGTCCTTTCAGGTTGAATGGACGGTAGATCATCATCAGCATCAGTTATCCCTCCGACAATTGGACCCCGTGGATTAACTTTAATAACGGACAACCAATTCTGATCACGTCGAACCCGAGTACAAGGGTAAGGAATGAAAATAACTTGCTCCGCCTGAGATGCTAAAATGAACAGCTCGAATTTGGCAGTGTAACTCCTGTGTCTCTGGACATCTACGACTCCGAATTTGCTTGATCTTACGCCAATCCCAATAGTTAGATCAAACCAATCACTAAAAACGTTTTATACATACTTGCTAAATATCCTCATAAATGAGTCGCAAAGCCTAGACAATATCTGTGGGAGTCAAAACTCGAACAATCAAAAACTTGTAAGGAGAATTTAGGGATTCGACAAACTTCTATGTAAAGAAACCAAGAACAGAGATCCAAAGATGGAGATTTTATTCAAGCTGTTTTGAAAGCTGTTTGTAAAGTAATAAGTGTTTAGCTAGGTTAATTTTCGGATCCCCTTTTCAAAGAGGTACATTGTTTATTTATACACGAATAAGTCGGCTGAGCCTGTTTCCCAAAGGTATTTGGAAAACTTCCTTTCTCTGGCTCGGATGTGGGCTTCTTTCTTAGGCTTGTCATCTTGGCCCACCAATCTCTTATGGCTCGTTGCCTCGACCCAATAGAATATTGGACTCGTTGCTTTGCTGGGTCATCGGTGAACTGGCTCGTTGTTTGTTTCGCCTACTTCTCCCAATTCCGAGCCAGGTAGTTGGTCTGCCAACATGTTGGCTCGTCACCGTTCGTTGGTTTGCCAACATGTCGGCTCGTCACCGTCACTCCTTTCTCCTTGCTGCCTAGCCAAGATGTTGGCTCGTCATTCCTTTCTCCTTGCTGCCTAGCCAAGATGTTGGCTCGTCGCCTGCTTTTCCTCCTTGCTACCGAGCCAAGTGTTGGCTCGTCGCCTTCTTTTCTTGCCTAGCCAAGACGTTGGCTCGTCGCCTGCTTTTCCTCCTTGCTACCGAGCCAAGTGTTGGCTTGTCGCCTTCTTTTCTTGCTGCCTGGCCAAGATGTTGGCTCGTCACCATTCCTTGGTACCGAGCCAAGTGTTGGCTCGTCGCCTTCTTTTCTTCACGCGGCATTGTCGCCGAGCCAAGTTTGGCTCGTCACCACTTCTCCACGCGGCATTGTCGCCGAGCCAAGTTTGGCTCGTCACCACTTCTCCACGCGGCATTGTCGCCGAGCCAAGTTTGGCTCGTCACTGCTTCTTCGTGCTGTCTTGTCGCCGAGCCAAGTTTGGCTCGTCCTCTCTTCTCCTCGCTACCGAGCCAAGTGGGCTCGTCACCACTCCTTGCTACCGAGCCAGGTTTGGCTCGTCTTCTAATGTTTTAGCTCGTCGCCTAGGCTTTTTTCCCATACTTAGTGTTTTTAGCAGTCGATCTCGATGGGGTGAAAACTGACCCCAACAATATCTTTCGAGGCAAATGCTTCGCAACTTTGCAACGTTTTTGCTACGAAATTCTTGTCGTCGCAAATTACTCGCAATTTGGGAGGCATTTGCTACGATCTTTTTTTCCGTCGCAAATTACTCATAATTTTACGAGGCATTTGCTACGAAAGATATTTGTCTCGCAAATTAGTCGCAAATTTACAAATATTTTTCGATTAATTTGTGACATGTAAAATGGCCATTTTACCACGTACTAGAAGAAATACACTCGTTTCAAAGCTTAGCTTGATGAAATGGTAACGTATTTGTTTCTTTCGGACTTTGTGGATTTTGGTTTTAATGAATAAAAGAAAATCGTCTGTTAGTCATTTATTATTTTTATAACTCATTGATAGGTTTTAATTCATATAATCCAATTGGACTAACAAATAATGATCATATATAGTCGGTTGTTTTTAACTTGTTTTTAGTCACATGTTCATAACCTGAGCCTACGGTCGAGATAGAAAACGACAAGCGTGACGTAATTCTTTTAGCACGTTACACGAAAAATGACACGCGTGGCACGTGTCATTTTTTCACCATACGTGTCTAGATTCACCTGTTATAAATACAACCAATTATATCCTTCGAAATGATATTAATCTTTGTTTCTTTCCATTTTCTTTCTTTAAAAACTTTACATTTCCTTTCGAAAAGGAAACCCTCCCTTTCAAATTCCTTTTTTTTTTTACGCCGCTTTGATTTAAGGAACTTAGGACTCTTTTTTTCCGTCGTAAAAGACAAATTAATTAAATTATATATGCTCGTTAAAATCTTATTTAGCAGAAAAAGATCCTTGGAGAAGCGGACTCGTCTTCTAGAAGAGCATATACGAGATCATAACACATTAATACGACTTCTGAAAAAAAAAAAATTATACCAGAAAACAGTAGCTTAACATTTGTATACAATCCGCTGGATTTATTATAATATATAGTAACAATTAATTATTGCTGAATATTCTCCAAATTTTTTTTTAAAATAAAAAGGATACATATATAAATATATGCTAAATTTCTTTCCTCTTTAAAGAGGTAAAGATGCCACATGGAATTTGACAAAATTCTGAGCTTTGCATCATATCTTCTCTTGTAAGTATTAGATTTAGAACTTAGAAGAAACATAACTTATTGTTTTATCCTAATAATAATAACTAGCTATTCATGTAAAATCTTGCTTTTGTGTTTTTGGGTCAATGTGAATTTATATAATCCTATTTTTTCAGAAATATAGTGAGTGTGTCGGTTTCCGTTACTTAGATGAAAGGGTTTTCACCTTTTCTTTTTCCCCGATAATGAAGAAGAAGAATATATATATACAAACAAATTTACTCAAAATAATGGCAAATTAACTATTTTTGGAACGACAAGTCGCACTCTCTATCGCCGCTCCTCCACGTAATGCATGCATGCATTATTTCCCCCCGCAAAGCACGTATTATCTTCCAACTTCCAATGCTAATGCTCGTTAATAAAATGTGTCCAATTAATTTTTTTTTGTCCAAGTTCATTTTCAACTTTTTGTCAATTTTTTGCCCCATTTATAGGATATAAGAAGATAATTATTCGGTTCAGTTTGATAAAATTTTAGTATAAAAATAGAATCCACCTTTTAATTATCTAAATACTCTTCGTTTCAAATTGTTAGATGTTTTAAATTTTGTTCTAGTCTTTAAAATTTGGATTTTTTTTTAATTTTTTTTTAAAATTTGCTCCTATCATTTTCAAAATGTATGTGTGTTTGTAATTGAATAATATCTTAATATGCGAGAAAAAAAAACTTAAAACGCCTAATAAAATGAAGCAGAAGAGCTATCTAAAATTAGGAAGAAAAAAGTTTCAATATTTTTTCATAAATTTTTTTTGTTTTTCTGCTTTTATATAGATATATAAAATAATATGATTTATATCTTCTTCTGTGTGACTTTTATATTAATTTTTTGGTTTAGTCTAAATCGCTTTTTAACCGGATTCGACATTTATACTCATTAATATTATATTGTACGATATTGTTTTTAGAGATAATGATAAAATGAAAAATATTAAACGGTAGGTGCATTATCTTCTAACTATATATAAACCCGACGAAACGGAAACACACAAAAAAAAAACACAAACCCACACCAAAAAAAAAGTAACCAATAATATTATAATTACTTATCTTGCAAAAGAAAAAAAAATGGAGAACAATGTTTCGTCGACGAATAACATCGAACAAGCTCAAGAAAGTTGTTATCAAGAATGGATGACTATACAATCCCAACGCATCCCTGAGCTCAAACACGCCTTAGATCAACGACGTTCTCGTGGCGACGCCAACGCCGACAAAAACATCCGTGAGTTAACCAAAAAAATCATCGGAGATTTTAAAGATTACGCCGGAAAAAGAGCTGATCTATCTCACCGATGCAGCTCAAACTATTATGCTCCGTCGTGGAACACTCCTTTAGAGAACGCTCTGATTTGGATGGGTGGTTGTAGACCATCTTCTTTCTTTAGGCTCGTTTATGCTTTGTGTGGGTCTCAAACTGAGATTCGTGTGTCTCAGTTTCTTCGTAACATCGACGGTTACGATTCTTCAGGTAGGTTTTTTTTCATCAGGTAGGTTTTTATTTGGACGATTTCGGTTTTCAGGTTTTTCGGTTTAGTGAAATTAACAACTAAATTTTTGAGTTGGGTTTAGATTGGTTTGGTTTGGATCCGATTTCTCTGAACTTTATCATTGTTCGTTTTCAAGAATTGATGGCCGAGTGAAGCCAATTTTTCCGGTTTAGTTTTAGATTTACAAACTTAGAAAATATAAATAACTAATATTAATACAATATAGATAACGTAACTTTAACGAAAAAGACATTTAGCCTAATGATTTGTGCGATATTATACAAAAATATTTGGTTTGGTTTTGTTTTGTTCTTACATAAAAGTGATGAAACCGATAGAATTATACATATCTTGTTGGTTTAAGATTTTTTTTGGTTCGGGTTTAGTTCAATTTGGTTTGGTTTGACAGGTGGCGGTGGCGCATCACTCAGCGATCTAACGGCGGAGCAACTAGCCAAGATCAACGTCTTGCATGTGAAAATAATAGACGAAGAAGAGAAGATGACCAAGAAAGTCTCGAGCCTGCAAGAAGACGCGGCGGATATTCCCATCGCCACCGTGGCTTACGCGGAGGAGCATGTCGGAGAGCCTAACGTGGCGGTAGATGAAGCTCTCGACAAGCAAGAAGAAGCTATGGCCGGTTTATTGATCGAGGCCGATAATCTAAGGGTAGATACTTTAACCAAGATCATCGAGATTCTATCGCCAACACAAGCGGCGGATTTCTTGCTCGCCGGAAAAAAACTTCATATTTCGATGCATGAATGGGGAACAATGAGGGATCGCCGCCGTCGTCAATGTATAATTGACACCGGAGATGATGCCGCCGGAGAGGAGGATAAGTAGTTATTAAAAATATATATAGAGATGATATTAGGTACGTACGTACGTGTCAAATATCGTTTTACAAATTAGTAGTACGAGTGTTGAGTCTCGAACCAGAATTTCCGGCCCGTTTATATTTAAAAAAAAAAGAACCATGTGATATCGCATAGTAACAAGATTTAGCATCTTGGGTTATATTATAAGATATAGTTTAGGGATATATAATCCTTATTTAGTTTTACGTCATGTCGACTTATCATAGTACGGTCCAATGCGTTACCTGGGTTTAAATTATATTTTCTTTTTGGAGCTTATCCACGTGGCATTTTACTCAGAATTACAGTAATATTTATATATCCGATTTATGTACAACTGTAAATAATGGCGCACAGAGGCGACAAATAGTTAGAGAAATTGAAATTGGTATGTTTACGTGGCAGTAACATGTTCTCGTCTCGACAAGTTAGCTAGGAGATTTTTATCCAAGATTCTATTAGCATCAATATTAGGATTGGGCAAAAAATCCGCTAAATCCGATTTGATTCGCTATTTGTTTTAATCCGAATCGAAAATCCGAATATATGAAAAATTTCGGAGCAAAGCAAATACGTAAATGTGATATCCGCAAAAAAAAAGATAAATCGTAAATATTATTAAAGAAAATACCGATATCTGCTCTGATCCGCATTGACGTATTATATATATATATATATATATATATCATCTATATAAAGTAACATATATTCTAATGTATATAATTTGTTATTTTTTTTGTTATTATAGATAATATTAACATACTTTTACGTTATGTACCTATTTTTTTATAATTTTGAGTTTTCAAGGTACTTTTAACGGATCGGATATCCGTGGATATCTAAAAAAATTTCGGATATTCGACTTTTAACGGATCGAATCGGATATCTGCGGATACCTAAAAAAAGTTTGGATATCCGAAAATTTCCGGATCGGAGCGGATCATAAAATCAACTATCCGATCAGAACGGAGCGGATCGCGGATACCAGATTTTTTTAGGATATCCGATTCGTGCCCAGGTCTAATCAATATCATATTCCTTCTCTATCACGACAAATCCCTGTGATTGGGATGATTTACAATCTGTCTTTATGCTGTAGTTAATATAGGATTGTGTAGTTTTTGGTAAGTAGATACGATCATTGTACTATAAAGTTGTAATCTCTTCCTCGTTCAATAGACACACAAAATTCACAGAGTTCTCCTTCTTCTTATCTCTATTTCATGGTATCAGAACCTGAAATATTTTACTAATTTTTTTTCTTTTCTGAACATCGATTGAAGATGACCGACAACAACGCGAACCGAAACTCGAACTCGACAACCGAAACTGCGCAGATCCCGACAGTGGAGGTTAGAAGAACAATCTCTCTGTACGATTTAACAGCGGCTAACAATCCCGGAGCAGTGATCTCTCATCCCCTCTTGAAAGGAACAAACTATGACGAATGGGCGTGTGGGATGAAGACGGCGTTGTGTTCCCGTAAAAAGTTTGGGTTCCTAGATGGATCGATTCCTCGTCCCGTCGAAGGTTCTCCAGACTTGGAAGATTGGTGGACCATCAACGCTCTTCTCATTTCTTGGTTGAAGATGACGATCGATCTAATGTTGAGATCGAATATCTCACACAGAGATGTGGCGCAAGATCTGGGGGAGAATTTGAAAAAGAGATTCTCTGTAACAAATGGACCACGGATCCAGCAAATTAAGGCAGAGCTCGCGTGTTGCAAGCAACGTGGACTTGCCATTGAATCATACTTTGGCAAGCTCAACAAAATTTGGGCAGCATGGCGAGTTATCGACCATTGAGAGTATGCAAATGTGGAAAGTGCGAATGGAATCTCGGTGAAGTGCATGAGCTTGATCGAGAAGAAGATAAAGTGCATCAGTTCTTATATGGACTTGATGACACCGTTTACCGAACAGTAAGGTCGAGTCTCGTGTCACGCACACCGATTCAACCTCTCGAAGAGGTGTACAATATTGTGCGTCAAGAAGAAGATCTCCGTAGTGGTTCACATCTTGATGAAGAGAAATCCGAAACAGCTGCGTTTGCTGTCCAAATCAAGCCAAAACCATGGATTGAGGATAAAAACAGAGGAGCCATTTGCAAGCATTGTCATCGTGCTGGTCATGCCTCGGATAGTTGCTATGCTTTTATTGGATATTCGGAATGGTGGGGTGACCGTCCAAGGAACGGTCAACGCAAGGCAAAGGGCGTGGAGGTGCATCTTCCTCAGGATCAAATGGTGGACGTGGCAGAGGTGGTGTGACGTATGCGAATACAGCCCATGTGCCAAATGTGAAGAACTATGAGCATGCCAACTATGTCATCACTGATAAGGATCGTGATGGTGTAAGTGGACTCACTGACAGTCAATGGAAGACTATTCTCAGCCTGTTACACGCTGGAAAAAACAATGTCGACGTAAATACCACCGAAAAACTTTCTGGTAAGTCTTCTTCTCCTCTTTGGATTATGGATACGGGAGCAAGTATGATTGTTTGATGGATGTGAGAGAGATGCCACCGGTTTTAATTATCATGGCAGATGGTAATGAAAGAGTATCGGTTATAGAAGGAACGGTCTATCTTGGATCTGGTTTAGTGTTGAAATCAGTGTTCTATATGGAAGAAATGCAGTCTGACTTGATCTCCTTAGGTCAATTAATGGACGAAAATCACTGGTTTAGTGTTGAAATCAGTGGTTCAGCTAGCTGATCAGTATCTTGTTGTTCAGGACCATGCTACGAGGATGGTGATTGGAGCGGGTAGGCGTGGAGGCGGAACCATCCATTTTTGTAGCTCGGAAACTATTTGCTCAGTCACTATTCGGGAGGAGAACACCTACGAATTGTGGCACAAAAGGATGGGACACCCGTCTGCAAAAATAGTTGGTTCATTACCCAATGTTTCGATTTCGATTTCTTCTGATCTTTTGAATAAAGCGTGTGATGTTTGTCTCCGCGCGAAGCAAACGAAGACTTGTTTTCCTCTTAGTCTGAATAAAACAACAATGGTTTTTGAGTTAATTCACTGCGATTTATGGGGTCCGTATAGAACACCATCTCATTCTGGCGCACGCTATTTTTTAACGATAGTCGATGATAAATCAAGAGGTGTATGGATTTTTCTCTTGAACGATAAAACAGAGGCACCCATACAACTCAAAAACTTTTTGGCTATGACTACTCGTCAATTTCAAAAAGATGTGAAAGTTGTACGAAGCGATAATGGTTCTGAATTTGTTTGTCTTTCAGAATTCTTTCAAAGTATTGGAGTTGTTCATGAAACATCGTGTGTCGGAACACCGCAACAGAACGGACGAGTTGAACGAAAGCATCGTCATATCTTCAATATGGTAAGAGCATTACAATTTCAAGCAAACTTGCCCATAGAATTTTGGGGTGAATGCGTGTTGACTGCTGGCTATTTGATAAACCGAACTCCAAGCTCTGTTTTAGGTGGCACAACACCTTACGAAAAAATATATGGAAAACCTCCATCGTATGAACATCTCAAAGTGTTTGGTACTCTCTGTTATGCACATAATCAGAAAACTAAGGGTGATAAGTTTGCATCACGGAGTAGAAAGTGTTTATTCATTGGTTATCCTCATGGCAAAAAGGCATGGAGACTATATGATTTAGAAGAAAAAGTGTTTTTTACTTCAAGAGATGTCGTGTTCAGTGAAAACGAATTTCCCTTTGCTAATTTGTTTCGGCTTGAAGAACCAGAAGCTGATCAAGCTCTCTCTCTTCCTAATCTCGCTGCTCTCGAAGAAGAAGAACGTCGTCACCATCTGCACTCATCGATTTTGACTTATCCAGCAACTTCAATGGGCTTCAATGCTACACAAAGTCCACCTGTAGCTGTTCATGACTTAACTCCTCAAGTAACAGAAACTGGGCCGGATTCAACTCCAAATTTGGGCCCATCACATATTACTTCTTCTTCTTCCACAGCACCTTCTCTCGATAACGAAGTTATGCCTTCATCTTCGGCGCCAAACGTTGATGTCGAATCAGAAAATCAAGTGGAACAATTGGGACGAGGGCATCGCAAACGAAATCCACCGATCACACTTCGTAGTTATGTGACAAATTCAGCCATCAGCAGAGCTCTCTCCAACTCCGGTAAGACCTCTGCTTATCCGATTCAAAATTATCTTGATCATAGTCGGTTTTCCGCAATGCATCAGGCATACATGGTTGCTGTTATAACCACTGTTGAGCCTCGAACCTATAAGCAGGCAATTGGTGATCGTCGTTGGAGAACTGCTATGGGTAATGAAATTGATGCTCTCGAAGAGAATAATACTTGGACTCTCGAGGACTTACCTAAAGGGAAAACAGCGATTGGTTGAAAGTGGGTCTACAAAGTAAAATACAAGTCAGATGCGACGATTGAGCGCTATAAGGCAAGGCTAGTGGTCCTTGGAAATCGACAGATTGAAGGAGAGGATTATTGAGAAACTTTTGCTCCGGTTGCAAAAATGGGTACGGTTCGATTAGTTTTGCAAGTAGCTGCTGGTTGTGGTTGGGTTGTGCATCAAATGGACGTTCATAACGCCTTCTTACATGGAGATCTCCATGAAGAAGTCTACATGAAACTTCCTCCAGGTTTTAATTCTACCGACTCATCAAAAGTTTGTCGCTTAAAGAAATCGTTGTACGGTTTAAAGCAGGCACCGCGATGTTGATTCGCGAAATTATCTACTGCCCTTACTAGTTACGGGTTTCAACAATCAAAATCGGATTACTCGTTGTTCACGTATGTGAAAGAAGGTAACCATCTACATGTTTTAGTATACGTTGATGATCTGATTATCACCGAAAGTTCACCACAAGAAATGACAGACTTCAAAGCGTATTTGTCCTCTTGCTTCCACATGAAGGATTTGGCTCCTTTGAAATATTTTTTAGGCATTGAAGTGGCGAGAAATTCGACGGGTATCTACTTATGCCAAAAGAAGTATGCGATGGACATAATTACAGAAACTGGTTTGTTGGCATCCAAACCAGCAACGTTTCCGCTTGAACAAAATCACAATTGGCCTTATCAACCTCACTTATGCTCATAGATCCTCAGAAATATCGTAGGCTGATCGGGCGGCTTATTTATTTGGCAGTGACACGACCTGATTTGGCATGTTATGTGCATGTTTTGGCCCAATTTATGCAACTTCCAAGAGAAGATCATTGGAATGCGGCCTTAAGGGTAGTTCGTTATCTCAAAAATAGTTCCGGACAAGGCATACTTTTGGGCACCGATACTGATTTCCAAATAACTGGATGGTGTGACTCGGATTGGGCTAGTTGTCCTCTCACACGACGCTCAGTCACGGGTTATTTCGTACAACTTGGTGACAGTTCCGTCTCTTGGAAAACACGCAAACAACCCACTGTAAGTACTTCTTCTGCAGAAGCCGAATATCGCGCAATGATGTTTCTAGCAAAGGAACTCATTTGGCTTAAACGAATCCTTGAAAACCTTGGCGTAAAAACATTCGCAGCCCATGCTTATGTACAGCGACAGCAAAGCGGCCATTCATATAAGCAACAACCCGGTGTTTCATGAGCGAACAAAACATGTTGAACTTGATTGCCACTTCGTCCGAGAACATATCAAGCTGGACAGATAGACACTAAGCACGTCAACACATCTTTTCAACTTGCTGACATTTTCACGAAAGCTTTAGGACGGAACGAGTTTGACAGTTTTCGAGACAAGTTGGACATCTTAGACTTACATGCTCCAACTTGACCGGGGGTATTAGCATCAATATCATATCCCTTCTCTATCACGGCAAATCCCTATGATTGGGATGATTTACAATCTGTCTTTATGCTGTAGTTAATATAGGATTGTGTAGTTTTTGGTAAGTAGATACGATCATTGTACTATAAAGTTGTAATCTCTTCCTCGTTCAATAGACACACAAAATTCACAGAGTTCTCCTTCTTCTTATCTCTATTTCAGATTCCTTTGGATAAATGATATTTTTTTTTTTTTTTTGTCGTCCATAACATTAAAACAGAGAAAACATTACATGAGCAACCATTTGATTACATAAGGTGAACTACTTATTCTAGCTGACTTAGCAAGGTAATCTACATTCACCAACCTTCTTCTAGAAACATAAGAAAAGTGATAGTTATGTAAGCAAGCCAGTGAGGTTATATCTTTTACATAGGTAATAACAGATTTATCACCTCTTCCCTCTTTGACTTGTGAATCTTGACTGAGAATATCATACAAGGGTTTGGCATCACCCATAAAGAGCACTTCTTTGTATCCCAACTTGTGCATCTCAAACACAGCCATCCTTAATGCCTCTGCTTCTGCTTCAAGGGCTGAATTGATAGTTGCTATAGAAGCTGAGCCTTGAAGGACTTGTCGTTGATCATTGACTAGACACCAGGCCACACCTGCTCTTGCTTGATCCGATAACCAGGATGCATCTACAAGACATTGGAGAGGATATTCTGGCTCAGAAAAGTGAGATCGCGATACCTGATCACCGAAATGATTTAATTGTTATTTATCTTCTTGTAGAGCCCCTGCTTCAACCGATAGATTGCATTCCATACATGCTTTATTAATAACATGGGGAATGTTTTCCCGGTAGTTTTGGAAAAGTATTTTGTTTCTCATTTTCCATATGTTCCAGAGAATGAACGGAAAAATTTGGGGATGATGGTTCTTATGTCCTGCATAATCTAAAAAGAAGTGCAAGTTCTGATAGAGAGAATTGGATAGAAGATGGTCACCTGGAGGAGCTAATATGGGTGCCATCTCCCAAATTTCTCTTGAGACTCTGCATTGGAACATAAGGTGGTTAGTGGTCTCATCTTCTTTACCACACAAAAGACATATGGGATCCACTCTAAGCCCTCTAATAGAAAGGTTGTTAAGAACAGGACTATTAGAATGGACAGTTCTCCCACAGAAATGTTTTAACTTTGGAGGAGCATCCAGCTTCCAAACTGATCTACACAAGGATTTGATATGAGCTTGTCGACTACAATCGACACCATCTCTATGAGAACTTTGGATGTTCAACAGGCGTTGAATGTGATATCCAGATTTAACATTATATTCTCCATCTTTAGAATGTATCCATGTAAGAGTATCACATACATTGGTTAAGCTTGGCCTTATGCTCTGAATCAGAATAGAGTCTGCACGTTCCACCAATTGATCAATCTTCTGAATATTCCAGGAAGAAGTAATTCATTAGCCTTTAAATTGGGAGAGGTATAAGAACGAGGACCTGAGGCTGGTCTAGGCTTATTCCTTATCAGCCAATTATCTTTCCAGACACGAATTTGTTTTCCAGTTCCCATCACCCATTGGATCCCTTGGCTAAGCAGAGATTGACTATGCAGTATACTACGCCACACATAACTACATTGCCTCGGTTGGACTGCTTCCAAAAAACTGCTTCTGTTGTAATATTTAGCCTTAAACACTTTGGCCACTAAGGAGTTAGGGTACTTAAGAAGTCTCCAACCTTGTTTTGCTAGCAATGCTATGTTAAAATCCATGAGATTCCTGATTCCCAAGTCCCCATCGTTTTTGGAATTTGTGATTTTATCCCAAGCCACCCAGGCCATTTTATTCTTAGTTGGATCTGAAGACCACCAGAACCTCCGCATTGTCTGTGTGACCCTATATACCAACCTATAAGGCAGTAGAAAACATGACATGGCATAGGTTGGAGTAGCAGTTACTACGGCTTTTAATAACACCTCCTTTCCAGCTGGAGAGAGAAGTTTAGAATACCAATTCTCCATCTTATGCTGGATCCTCTGCGCTAGATAGGAGAAAGTATCATATCTATTTTTACCTATATGTTCAGGCAAGCCTAGATATTTACCCAATCCACCTATCTTTCGAATCCTAGTAAACTGCTTAATTGTGTTCTGTAAGGTAGAATACACACATTTACCAAAAGTGATGGTTGACTTCTGATAGTTCACTGCCTATCCTGAGGCTCTTTCATATTGGTACAAGATGGAGAGGAGATTACGGCACTCTACTTCCGTTTCTTTACAGAAGAGAAGAGAATCATCTGCAAAGAAAAGATGTGAGATTTTTATACTCCATAATATAGCTCGTATAAGTATATTTCGTCTTTAAGTTTATTTTGTGTGAGGGAATTGCACAACAATAAAATTGTTTAGTATCCAGTGTGATATATAGTAGTAATAAATAAGGACCTTCGAACCCCACCATGCGAAGCTTCAATATCATTTATCATGTCATTTAACATTTTGTATAGTGAAATGCCCTTTCAAGTTTTTTTGGTAAATCTTGAAGATATAGGAATTTGAAATGAAGTATAGGCCTTACGTTATTGGAATTTTTTTTTTACTTTCTTTTGCTGAAAGCATCCGATTTTTAGCAACATCAAATGTTCATGGCGATTATAGAAGTTGGGATTTGTTAAACAAAAAGATCTTTAGATTTAATTTGTAAACCCATTAGCATAACCAATTAAAGTTAATTTCAAATGTAATCTATAAGATGAAACATGACTTATAAACATGACTTCTATCTAAAAATGGAGATTATTGAGATATATATGTGTTCGAATTTTTTTTTCACGGTTCACAAGCTTCGGTTCAATACATTTCTAAAAGGGTTTTCTGCAAATAAATCTTCCAAGTGGTTAGGGTTTGCAACTTTACCTTCCAGATCAATTAAATACAGGTCAACCTCTGAAATAAGAGTCAACCCGCAATATAACCATCGATTGTGTATTGATTTTTTAGTCTGTATATTCCTGTGTATAACCTATCAAAACTACATCGTTTTGGCTTTTTTTTTAAATAATAAAATTATAAAATTGGGATTCGAACCCACAAAACCTTAAGAAGAATTACACACGCATAACCAAGTATGCCAACGTGATTTTCAATAATAGTACAAACATGCTTGTCTATATACCTAAACATAAAAACTCCCTGAAGAATCATCACAAGATTCCGATTTAGACAAAAGAAACAAAACCCAGATCCTCTTTTCTCACGTAGATCGGAGATGGAACACATGTAAAAAATTCTCGAAAATATGAAAATCCGATCAAATCTGAAAAAACCGGCGAAGAATCTCTCAGGTGTAGATTCGATTTTTTTCCGGAGACGAACTGAGAGATTGATTCCGTTGTTAAACCACCACGACGAGTGGGGGATGATGTGTTGTTGGTAAAGGAGCCGGAGAGTTCAACGAAGATAGACATCTGTTGCGATCCACCGACGGAGATGAAGTCGGCATTGGCGGAGGAGAAAGTGATCTCGATGTTGAATCTCAGTCTCCGGCTATCAGAAGTGGAACCGGAGGAGTTAGAGATCTGTACAAGCATCTAGATCGGAGGTTTTCTTTTTCCGGGCATCGTTTAAGCTTCAAACGGTTTAGAAAGTAATAGAGTCGATAGAGACCATCACAATCCTTCTTCTTCTTCTCCGTTCTCGGCTAGTGTGGTTGCTGGAGAAGAAGATAACGGTGATATCAGTAATTTACATGATGAGTATGGTTTTGATGAAGGCAACGATGTGCTCGGAGATAATGCTTCACTTGAATGGGCTCTGTTTTTCATCGGCTGTCTTATCGGTGTTGCCGTCGGAATTTGTGTTGCCGGTTTCAATAAAGGGGTACGGTCATACATTCATACATCAGATCTCGATCTAGCTCGAATCGACGAAAAACTCATATCTTGCTAATTTGATTTAAGCTATAGTATTGGATTGTTGATTCGATAAAATAGTGTTTTTGTTCTAGGTTCATGTCATTCATGAGTGGGCATGGGCTGGTACTCCAAACGAAGGTGCTGCTTGGCTTCGTCTACAGAGACTAGCCGACACTTGGCACCAGATTCTTCTAATTTTGGTCACTGGAGGTGTTATAGTAGGAATGATGCATGATTTTATAATTTTTATGTTTGGGCATATAAACAAGCATGATTGTAATATTATTGAAAATCATTTTGGCATAGTTGGTTATGCGTGTGTAATTCTTCTTAAAGTCGTGGGTTTGAATCCCAATTTTACAATTTTATTCTCTTAAAAAAAAGCCAAAACGACGTAGTTTTGAGAGGTCATACACAGAAATATACAGACTAAAAAATCAATACACAGTCGAGGGTTATATTACGGGTTGACTCTTACTTTAGAGGTTGATCTGCATTTAATTGATCTAGAGGATAAAATTGTAAATTCTAACCACTTGAAGAATTTATTTGCACAAAACCCTTTTCAAAAATATCACAAAAACAAATTTATTTACATGTGGAACCATTGTTTAGTTAATTGTCAAGCCATAAAAGCCATTTGTTTTCTATGAAAAAAAATCAGAAAAATTGTGTTTTTGGATTATGTAATATTTTCAATAGATACAAATATACGATCGATAAATTCACAATTTTACGTTATAAGTAATTGATATATAAATCAGCTGACGTAAGTAGTCCTACCAAATATCATTTCATCTGTTTGGTAGGAACTTGTCCAGACACCAAAGATCAGTCTCAGATTTTTCCTCCTTTTTTTTGTGGTGATTCACTAGTTTCATGGAAAATAAAGCAATATGTTGTTAGTAGAAGTTAAGCATAAGTAGAATATAACTTGTGAACTAGATTGGTTGGCTTCGAGATCTTCATGTCCAGCTAGCATACACTGGTGTTTTTTATTATGATAATAAAAGGTAACCTTGCACATTGTAAGCAATCCGGTCTATCACGAGCGTATATCAAACATTCAAACGCATTAAACTCGATTGCCACGTAATTCGAAAACAATTTTTCAAGACTTTTCACGTCAGCACACAACGCCAGCTAAACAGACATATTCACCAAATCTTTCATTACTTTTCGCTTCAATCATTTGCTTCCCAAGATTGGATACATCATTTGTATCTCCCATCTTGAGAGAAAGTATTAGAGTTTATATGTGTTGATTTATGATGGTTTAATTTTTGGTATGTTGGTTAAGTTTGGTTTATGGATTTGGTTTCCTCTCTTTTATTTAAGAACAATCGTTCATCCTTTTTAAGCTAATGAAAGAAGTTTACAATTCTGTATACAAGATGAAAAACAAGCTTTGGTTCATTAAATTTCCAAAAAACAAATATTTTAACAAAAACATTTTTATTGAGCTTAAATCTATATTAATATTTTGCATCACCAAATTATCAAATCCTATATAAAAACGATGTATGGATGTTATTTTTTTCTTACACCTAAGCACATCATATATTGACACACAAATAGTTTTAAAATAAATAAATAAACATAAGTTTTTTGGAACTTTTCAGATATATATTTTGATTATCATGATCTTACACTAGCTAGTCATAAAACTTATTCATCTTCTATCTACTACATTTCAAATGTCTCTCAAAATTTAGGTCTAATTTTACACTTATTGAGAAAGGTCCACGTGACGTGACCGTGACAAATGGAGTGCCCCTATTTGTATTGCAACTCCAAGATTTCTCAGCCACTTAAATTTTTCGAATCACGATATGTTATGCGACAACTCTTTCAATCATCTCAAGATTTATGGGCAACCATTCATGTCCATGAGTCTAATATTATCAATCTCACAAATCTAGAATATACCCCCAAAAATATATTTTAGAATATATTAATGACTATCCTCCACTATATTTAGGAGAGCCCACTCCAAGCATCACCACAACCACATAAATCTAGATTTTTTAAATTTGTATATTTTTTTAAATTACTATTTTTATATACGCAGAATCTGAGACCCAAGAAAAAAATACTATTGAAATTTCGTATTTTTTTGCTCCTCTCATGAACATTTCCAAAATCTGAGCTCTCTCTAGTCCATGGAAGAAACATTCCAAGACGAAGTTATTCAATAGCTCTCATCAAGTTCCTTGTTCCCCGAGAAAGCGTTTCAACGACTCACAAGTCACAACCAAATGGATAAAAACGGTATCGTGTTGATGCAAAGGTACGAATTAGGTCGTCTTCTAGGCCAAGGCACATTTGCGAAAGTGTATCACGCACGCAATCTAAAAACAGGAGAAAGCGTAGCGATTAAGGTAATCGACAAACAGAAAGTCGCGAAAGTCGGATTAATCGATCAAATCAAACGAGAAATATCGGTGATGCGTCTCATTCGTCATCCAAATGTTGTCTTCCTCCACGAAGTTATGGCGAGCAAAACAAAGATCTATTTCGCGATGGAATATGTTAAAGGCGGTGAGCTTTTCGATAAAGTCTCTAGAGGAAAGCTTAAAGAAGACATTGCTCGAAAATATTTCCAGCAATTGATCGGAGCAATCGATTATTGCCACAGCCGTGGAGTTTACCACCGCGATCTCAAACCAGAGAATCTACTTCTAGACGAAAACGGGGATTTGAAAATATCCGATTTTGGGCTCAGCGCATTGAAAGAGTCAAGGAAAGGAGATGGCTTGCTTCACACGACATGTGGAACACCTGCATACGTGGCACCTGAAGTGATCTGCAAGAAAGGTTATGATGGAGCTAAAGCTGACGTTTGGTCTTGTGGAGTTGTGTTGTATGTGTTATTAGCTGGATTTCTTCCGTTTCACGAACAGAATCTTGTCGAAATGTATCGGAAAATCACGAAAGGCGAATTCAAATGTCCGAACTGGTTTCCTCCTGAGGTTAAGAAGCTACTGTCTCGGATTCTTGATCCTAACCCTAATTCAAGAATCAAGATGGACAAAATTATGGAGAATTCTTGGTTTCAAAAGGGTTTCAAGAAGATCGAAACGCCAAAATATCCCGATAGTCATCAAATTGAATCGCTAATCAGCGATGTCCACGCAGCATTCGATGTAAAACCGATGTGTTACAACGCGTTTGACCTAATCTCTTCACTATCTCAAGGATTCGATCTATCGGGTTTATTTGAGAAAGAGGAGAGATCAGAATCGATGTTTACCACGAAGAAAGAAGCAAAAGAGATAGTGTCGAAATTCGAAGAGATAGCTACAAGTAGTGAGAGATTCAATTTGAAGAAGAGCAATGTAGGAGTGAAGATGGAAGATAGAAGAGAAGGAAGAAAAGGGCAACTTGCGATTGATGTGGAGATATTTGAAGTGACAAAGAGTTTTCATATGGTCGAGTTTAAGAAAAGTGGAGGTGATACAATGGAGTATAAGCAATTTTGTGATCGTGAGCTTAAGCCTTCTTTGAAAGATATTGTTTGGAAATGGCAAGGAAACAACAACAATGGCAACAAGGAGAAGATTGTTTGATGTGATAAAATGTGTTAATTCTTCAACTTCGTTTTTCTTCAATTCTATTGTTTTCTTTTTAATCTTGGTGTGTACAATCTGAGATTTATTATAATGGATTGGCTGCAATCATCATCACATATCTAGATTTTTTTATTTTTTTTGGGTCAATATTGACACAGAGATTAAAAACAAAGGAAAGTGAAAGAAAACAAGTAAATAAAAAAAATCAGAAAACACATATATTTTGGGTTAAGAAATTGTGTATGTACTCCATTAAAAGTTTAACATATTTTTTTAAAAACACACAAATTATAATTCTCTATGCAAATTTCTATATATTTTAGTATTTTTTGGGGCAATCTTTGCTTTTTTAATTGAAAATGATAATATAAAAACTGGATTATCTAAGTTAAATTTTTTTTTACAAAGTTATTTTTTATTTCCAGCTACTGATTTCGGCCTTTAAAACCTTATTTTTATTTGGGTGATTCTCAAAATACCACAATTTTAAGTTTTTATTCCAAAAATACCATTACTAGTTTTGAATTTTCAAAAATAGCACAAATTCAATATCAAAATTATTCAAAGCCCTTTTCTAATGAAGAAATCTAAACCCTAACATAATGTTTTATTTTTTTTTGTAATTTATTTAGAATAAATAAGTATTTTCACATAATAATTTATGCTATTTTAAAAAATTTAAACTAGTACTGGTATTTTTAGAAGAAAAAAAACTTGAAAGTGTGTTCTTTTAATGTATTTCTCTTTTTTTTGTTTTCATAACATAATATCACAATTTAATTTGGACATGGTATAATCATTTGAACATTAAGAGCATATCCATACTAAAATAATAATAAAAATGTGAAAAAGAAAGAGAGAATAAAAAATTCATGGCAAGAATTTCTCAAATGAGATATCCATGAGAAATCTATATCACATTTGTCACTATTTGATTGATTCATTTTTTTTCTAACATAAAAATTATTGACATAATTAAATTATATTAAAAATTGTAATATTATATTAGTGAGAAACTTTCAAAAACTCTCAAGAGTATTTCCATTGGAGATGCTTTTTACAAAGAGCATAATACAAAACACATATTGTAAAACAATAAAAAAAAACTAAATTACACAATGCTTTTTTCAAATAGATATCTACCATATCTCGATTTAAATTTTACCTCTACGTCGAAATATGGTGAGAGACGAGGAACAAACTAAGATCAAACTGCGGAAACAGGAAAAGAAAACATACCAAAGTATGAAAGATCAAACATGAAAAATAACAACTTATTCATTCAATCTGTGTTTCCCTTTCTACACATCAAGATTCATATCTCATCACTCTCTTTAGCTCTAAAATCTAATGTCTCTCACACCATTCAAAAGAACAAGAACATCAAAAAACTAGTTCAAACTCACATTATTCACATCTAAAAAACAATTTTCATCTTTCCTATTCAGTATCAGAAAGTAAATAAGCTGGCAAAGACCGCGATTCAGAAATCGATTCACCGTTTCCCGAACTCAAATTCTGCAATTTCGGTTTCAATTCCTTATTACAAAACTCATCATACTCCATTTTATCACCTCCTTTCTTCTTCACTTCAACAACAACTAAAGCTGGAGTCAACTCAAATATCTCAGCAGCAATTGTTAATGGACCTTTCACACTACCTTCTCTTGAACCTTCAAGGCTCACTTTACAATCCTTCTTTCGCACTGTAAAGCTCACAACTTTCGCGATTTCCTCCAATTTGGATATGATCTTATTAACCGGAGCTCCAGAAACAAACCTTGAGCCTTCATCATCATTAAACAAACCGGATAAATCAAAACCGGGAGAAAACGAAATGAGATCGAAAGCATTCAAACTCGCGGGTCTAGGCATCGAAACCGCTCTCCTCCTAGCGTCAAAAGACTCAAAATCCGATTCAGAGACCGTAGAAGACCTCCCCGAAACCGATTCAACCGATTCGATTTCGTCATCATCATCAACATTAGAGAGCTTGTTATCATCTTCAACGTAAAACTTAATATGTTTAAACCCTTTCTTGAACCAACTAGTGTCCATAATCTCCGGCATCGTAAACCGTCTCTCCGGTTTAGTCTCAAGCATTCGAATCAATAACCGGTTAATCTCAACCGGAAACCATCTCGGACACCTGAAATCTCCTCTGTAAATCTTCTTATACATTGCCATAACATTCCGATCTTGAAAAGGAAGAAAACCCGCCATCAGCACGAACAAGATCACTCCACAAGACCAAATATCGACTTTAGCTCCGTCGTAGCCTTTCCGGGCAAGAACCTCCGGTGCCACGTAAGCAGGGGTCCCACAAAAAGTATGAAAAAGCCCGTCTTGTCGGATCTGATCAGAAACTGCACTCAGACCAAAATCAGATACTTTTAGGTTTCCGTTTTCGTCTAAGAGAAGATTCTCCGGTTTCAAATCTCGGTGATAAACTCCACGGAAATGGCAAAACGACACGGCGGAGATCAATTGCTGGAAATATTTCCGAGCGATTTCTTCTTTCAATCTTCCTTTAGCGACTTTGTTGAATAACTCACCTCCTTTGACGTATTCCATAACGAAATAGATCTTAGATTTCGTAGCCATGACTTCGAAAAGCTGTACGATGTTTGGGTGACGAACACGACGGAGAATCGAGATCTCGCGTTTGATGTGTGGGATCAAACCGCTTTTGAGAACTTTCTCTTTGTCGATTACTTTGATCGCGACGTGTTCTCCGGAAGTTGCGTTTCGTGCGAGATAAACCTTGGCGAATGTTCCATGGCCGAGAAGTCTACCCATTTCGTATCTTCCAAGGATTAGAGCTTGTGGGTTGCTCCTATCCTTCTTCTTCATCGATTTCACTTTTCTCAGCAAATCCGCCATTGAAACGAAATGTTTGAAGAAATTTTCGGATTTTGAGTTCACGATCGTCTGGATTGGAGTTCGAAATTTCACCTGAATTTTGTTGATTATTGGGAGGTTGTAGAAGAAGACGATCTCTCTCTCCTCTCTTCTCTGTTCTCTGTCTCTGTTCTGTTTTTAGGGGTTTTTCCAGAAATAGGAATTTTTGTTTTCTCTGTGTATATTTGGAATTTGTCTCCGATTTGGAAATGTTCAAATTAATCTCACTTTTGGTTTATAACATTGACACATATTTATAGTCTAATGGTCAACTGATTTAGTTTTTTTTATTTAAATGCTTTAATTGCCAATACCATGTTAGAACTTAGAACAATCCATTAGGACCGATGATTGGATAATAAAAAAGAGTAAAATGCACCCTTTTATATCTATATATATATATAGATATTTTTTTTTTTGTCAATATCATATTTTGGATTTAGATTTTCCCAAGTACAAAGTATTGGCCATGTTCTTTTTAGAGTCGATGCATCAAGCGACGACGACAAAAAAATAGATTCAGACATAGTCTTAATCGTTGAATAGAATTCGTCATTACTGTTAAAAAGAATCGATATTACTATTGCAAAGAGTTGCTACAGTCGTCGCTTGAAATTTCAGCTATATCTTCTCTCTTGCGACATCTTCTCGGCAACACCTCCATTGCCATCGTTTTGTCTTTGCTATCGTCATTTTGCTTTGTTGCTATCGTTTTGATATGTCGTGGAGACAGTTGCTGGTGACTCTTCTCCAGATATAGCCATTCTCAAAAGAAAAAAATTAATATTTCATCCATTTCAAATTGATAAATGATTTGAAGTTTTTTGTTTCAAAAAGTTGATTTCTTTTTTTGTATAAAGTATAAGTTCATTTTTTTAATTTACTCCTACTATTTTTCTACTTAAAAGATAAAGTTTTAATTATAATTGAAATAAATAAATATGTTGACAACAAATATATTAATATAGATAAAGATTTTTTTTTTTGCAAATTATTTTGTGAAAAAACCAAAATATCTAATCATTTATAAGAGAAAGAGTAAATGATATTTAAAAAGAAAAAATAATGATGAAGGTTTCAAAAATTGAAAGAAGAAAGGAGTAAAAAACGAAAATGATCATCACAACTTGGTTGTTGAAAATTATAATTCGGCATTTTTTTTGTTGGCAAAAAAAAGAAGAATAGTATTCAATTATAAAACTTTAATATTATTGGAAGAAAATTAGACATCGTAAATGTCATTATCGTTGTAATGGTCTCGAGTTCTTATCTTGTACGTGTACACATTTTATTAAAACGAATCAACAGCTGCGAATAAATTTAGCCATTAGATGCCAAATAATGTATAGATCCGAACAATAATTTTTTATTAATAAACCATTAAGCTTATTAAAAAAAAATCATGAAGTTTTACAGATTTATTTACACCACACAAACAAACAAACAAAAACTAATGATTGTCATTAGTAGAAAGGTACTTAGTACAGTAATACACATGACTAATTCCAAAATTTAAGTAACACATAATTAAAAAGAGTTGATCAGAAAACTCAAGATTGTTTATATTAACTTTTTTAATTAAAAAACCAAAATATAAGTCAAACGTATGAAATTATTAAGGAAAGTCGGTGAGGCCTTAAGTCAACGTAACATAATGGTCGGTCAAGATTTAAAGATAAGCAAAGTGACAGTTATAAAAATGTTTCCACTTGTCGTGAAATTGAACTAATTGATATTTGTTTTTGATAGATTACCCTCCCCAACTGACACAATCTCATTAACATTATTATTTAAGTGTGGTAAAAATATTTAAATTAGAGGTTATCTGGACCGTACATTTTGATAATAACGTGCACGTATCAGGCCACACTGGTAGTTGGTGAATAACCCCTTTTTACACGTGTGATTCGTGCGAACTAGAGCAATTACTTGCAATTTGAAAAAAAAAGTTATTCGGGTGATTTGCAATAATAACAAAAAAAATTATAATTTACAATCTAATCAAAATTTTAAAGAGAAATAGGGAAAAATAGAAAAAAAAGAAAAAAAAGAAATTGATTAGTTTATATATTATAAATTTTTTTTTGGTTATATATATATATGCCAATTCCCCTAAAATTTATCCCCAAAAAAAAAACATATATGAGATTTGGGCTTGCCTAAAAAGAGAGAGATTTAGGTCGATCGATAATCATGGTCATGGACCAGTTAATTGGGCTAAATTTTATTTTGTGGGCCAAAATAAATGAATTCGGCCTCAAAATTACCTTAATCTAAAACAATTTAGCTTCTAAAACAACCCATATTACAAAATTGTGTTTTTTATAAGTTGACAAAAAGAAATGTGATGTTTTATTTTATCGGAGAATTTAAAAAATATACAGGTAAACTGCCCGATAGTCCGGGGAAGAGTAAGTGGGACAATGGTCCATACTTCATACATGTATACCTTATTCACATAACTTCGAACAAAAACTTTTAATTTAATTGTGTGTACTAACATTATTGATGTGTCACCATCCAAATTTAAACCTACATTTTACATGTCAAATTCAAAATTTGTTGATTTTTTCCGAGTAAAGATAGCGAATAGGCTATTGAAAAAATATTGATCGATACTCCGGATTGTTCGGTCCAATGGTTTACTTATCAAAATACTACATTCTTTGTTAACAAAATCCCATAAAAGAAAAATAATAAAAATCTACTTTGATATTTAAATATGTTTTTATAATTTTAATCAAAACAAATATTTGCGATTTCTTTACCTCATTGTTTATGCTGAGAGTTGATAATCAATATATACTGTAGTATGGAAATTGCACAAATTTCAGTTGAAATTTTTTTAGTCATCTACAATTCACATATCCGATTAGTTTTAAGTTTAGATTACCACACGGAAGCAACGTTAATAAAAATTATCAAATCATAACCTCCGGTCAAAAAGCTCCAGTAAATTTCAATGTAGTATTACATAAGAATAACCAATTACATTAAAATAGAACAATATCACACACACATATAAGCACATGGACCAACCATGTTGGGGTGAGTGGTTTAAACGATAAAATAAAGAATGTGGATTAACTTTTAGGTTGGGTTGCTCAAGGAGAATGTGAATATGTTAGATACTTTGTGGAATATTAGTTGGCATTCTATGGATCTTTTTGTCTTGGGATTTAGTGGATTTGTTTGGAATTCCCAATCAACTTCTTTCTTTATTTTCTTTATTTATTTAATTGTTGTTCCAATGTTATAACAATATAAATCATACGCAGCAAACAATATTTAATACTTTCACAAGAATTACATGTTGTGATGATCATTCTCTAATTGAGACTTCGACAAAGAGTTTTTAGGAAGTTCAATCTCTTTAACAATCGAAAACAAAAATCGGGTCAATCTAAAATAAATATGTTTACATATAAACGAGATTATATTTTGGTTAATGACTTGATAGTGTTGGTTGAGTTAAATGTTTAGTCATAATAAAGTTTCTGTAATTAATACATATATGTCTTGTAGCAATCTTGACTTTTGTTTAGGAGATCTAAATAGCAAAAGATCATAATGATTTTTCTTTTTTTGTGAACACCAATGTCATTATACAATTAAAATAAAACAGGAATATGTTATACAGTGGGTTAGTATATGTTTTTTTTAGACAACTAAACCGCATGCATTTAAGTGTTAGATATTTTGAAAAGTCTCTGGAAATGTTTAAACAATTTAATTATGGAATGGTGTAATTAAGGATTGTAAGTGGTGAAAAGTTTGCCACTGCATACGATTAAATTGTAAAGCCCTATTTTTAAAAAAAAATAACCTGGTTTCTGCATATTTTAGATATATTAAATTAAGTTTAAACATCTAGGTTATATAAGAAAATAATAAATAATACTCCTATATTAATAAAATATGCTTCCACATAATCCGATGCAACCGATTTCCTTGTTGCAATGTACCATATATTTATGCACTAATTTATGTCCATTAGAACATTATATTAAACTATAGTGTTTTCTCCGGCGGACATTTCTTTAAACCATAAAATTTGCAAACGTTTATGATATATCGAATTTTACTCATAAAATATCATTGCAAATACACAATAAACAAAATAATATTTAGGGATCGAATCCACGAGAATCAAATATCACACTACAAATTATTATGAATGAAACTAAGTTAAGATGTCAATATGATGATTGTTGGTAGCAACATGAAACGAAAATAGCAAAAAAAAAAAATGTGAAAATCAATTATAAACAGGCGTTATGTCAAGGGTAATTCGCAGAAATTCAGAGATCATGAGCCAGACAATTATTCAGGAAATGATAAAGCACGGTCTTAAACTCAAACATAAATATATGACCAATTCACTTTCGTTGTATCAATCACTTTATCTAGCAACCTAAGAATCTAAATTGTTGTTTGATATTAGAATTCTAAACAAAGATTAACGAGCAAGTTTGATATATTCATGAATTGCTTTAGCACCAACTTTCGTTGGCTAAGGACAATTCGCTCACCTATGTTCTATCAAGCAATCTATAGCATTTTTGATGAATAGATTAAACCATAAATCAGAGACTAAGTGATCAATTCAGTCTAAGCAATGAGAACAACGATATGTAAAGACAAGATGATAAATCTCTATCTATATATGATTCATAAATTCTCTTGAAACCTTAAACCTAACTATGAAACTACTCAGACATGAAAGCAAAGAAACAAGAAAGAGATGAAAAAAAACTCATGATCAAATAAATAGAAATCCAAAGGGGTCCAGAAATCTTCTAAAAAATGTAGAGTCAGAAATTCGTTTCCCCAAAACTTACAAACTCCAAAAGCCAAAAGTCTGAATAGAAAATAAAAGTGTTATGTCCACAATGACTAAAAATAATATATAAACAGGTCTAAAGTCGTTCCTATTCAAAACAGGAAAAAACCAGGGCAAAAAAAGAAATCTGTCAAAATCTGGCAAATCTGCGCAGTCACTCGGATGCAGGATGAAGATCCAAACCGGTACCCGTGACCGAGTGAACTCATGCGGATGTGCAAACGGGTGCAGGAGGCTTGTCCAGGACCGATATTCATGACCGAGTGAACTCATCCAGATGTTCAAACGGGTGCAAGAAATTTGTCCTGGACTGATGCTCATAACCGAGTGAACTAGCTGTTGACTCTGAAACTTGTTCCTTAATCTGTTTTACTCTAAATTCCATCATTTTTGCTTGTTTCACCTAAAAGACTTTATAAACACCAGAAACACCAAAAAAAAGTTCGAAAACAAAGTAAAAAACTCAAAATATAATTTAAAACAATGGTTAAAAATCCATAAAAATACGATACATCAGTTTAAAATTTTGAAAACATTAACACTAATATTATTAAATTCATATAATTCAACGCAACTTTGATTTTGTATGGTTTCTCATGGGAATGTTTTGGACAACGATATACTACACACATTACACAATTATCAATATAATCAAACTTCATATATTTACTTTAAAAACAGATAGTACTATGGAGATAAGTTAAATGTAAAATATAAATGCTTGAATAAATAACCGAAAAATTAGATCAAACAGTAACACTTGAATAAATCTTGTTATCCAAGAAGTGCACCATGTTTTTTTTTACGTACTTCAACTACACCATTATTTACTTTCAACCAAACCCATCAACGAATAACCGATAGTAATAAATATAAATATAAGCATTTATTACAATGCGGAGAGAAAAATATAAACATATTTATTTTAGTTTACTAATTTTAAGATTTATAGGATATATAAAAATTACAGTATTACACCTAGGATATATACAACATGGAATGAAATTAGATAATTCAATGAATTTGTAAAAGACAGGGTCCACGTTTCTATTTCTCAGCATCTGCATCAAACTACCACACAAAGTCATGGCACCAACCATACCCCTTTGCTTACTTCACTTGAGTTTCTAACCCATAACACAACAACAACAGAACTAATTTATATTTATAAATATGCAAATTAAAATAGAATTTTCATTTTTAGTGTAATGTTACAAATTAAATACACAAATTTTTCATATATAATTTAAAACGATGATTATTAATATGTGTTATGATTTTTTTTCTTAATATCTGGCTTTCTATTAATCTTTAAAAGTTTGTTCATAATTTCTGAAGAAAATTAATGAATACATATTTTTATATCATCAAAATACATGTAAATAACTTGGTACAATGATATAATATGTGTTATGATTAATATTGCATTTTTAGTTATTAAAATACAAGTATCATTTGTTTTTGTGTGTGGTAAACCATATTAAGTAATTTAGTAAGTAATTGTTTTTATCTCAAAAAGTAATTGAAAATAAATAGAATAGTCCATTTCTCTATATTATTATTATATATTGTTATTTTCGACGTGATTAAAGTTCTTAACACGTTTTCGGTATATAATATCAAATAATCTATATCTCAAATCAAATTTCACTATAAAGTTAATTAAATATTTAACTAAACCCCAATACAAGGTCGAATTAAGTCATTGATTTTCATCTTCAAAACTAATAGAAAATTAGTAGAATAATTCATGTCTTCGGATATTAGATTAAATTCAATTTCAATTTATTGCCTCTATGAGATTATCCTTTTTAATGATAAAGGGTTGTCCCTGATTGAAACAAAACAAATGAATTCCAATATTCCTCTTTTGATTTATAGGATACCAATCATGTACTTATCATCATTATCTTTACGATGTACTTTTCTTTTTTTGCCTCTCTTTCCTTTTGAAAAAGTGAAAGGTAAACCAAAGTTTCTAATGACAATTATCAATTATCTATATCACTATATTTATTAATTCATTAAGTTTAATCTATATAATTTGAAGTTTTATATATATATACTAGATTTAAGATCCGCATATATACGGATTTATAATAAGATATTTGATTATTCGTAAAAAAATAAACACCAAAAAGTAGAAAACAAAACCATATTATTCGTAAAAATAAATAAAATAAGATTGAAAACGCTCATGTGAAAACACTAATCGAGAAGTCTAGCATTTACTCTTTTTCAATTAAATTTTATCACGTATGTTCAACTAATTAGTTTTTTCTATTTTTATTTAAATTATGTTTATTTTTTATTATGTAGCTACTCATGCATCTATTTTTAAATTTTTTTTGATAAATTGAATTTCATATTTATATTTGAATTAGATTTACTCATCTTATAAAAAATTTTAAAATCTTGTTGAATTGATTCTCATATTTATAATTTAATTTTTAAAAATTGTAATATTATATAACCCGTGAAAAAAATTAGACGCAAAAAATGTAAAACAAAATCAGATAGTATTTCAAAATAAATAAAATAACTTTCAGAACATTGATATGAAACTACTGATAGAGAAGTCTAACCGTTATTTAGTTATTGGACTCTCTTATTTTTATTATAGTTTCAATCAAATTTATCACATATTTCCAAAGAATTAGTTTTTTCTATTTCTATTTAAATTAGATTTTTTTAATTATATAACTACTAATTATATTAGGGATTTTAAGTTTTTTTATCTAATTCAAAAATATAATGATAATACATTTTTTAAAATAAATAAAATTCTTTTGGCACATAATTGATATTATTTTTTGGGTTTGAGTTATCATTTTGTGATGATATCTATGGTGTAAAAAATAAAACAAAAAATTGAGTTAGAAAAAATCTTATTAATCTTACAAACATAAAATAGATTATTAATCTTATTCGTATTGTATTACACCTATCAAATAAGATAGTAATCGATATTATTCTAATGAAAAAGCCGAAACAAAATTTATGGAATACATTATCGAAGTTTTAAATTGCTTGGTGAGAAGATCGAAAGAGCACAAAATCTTATTATATAAAGCTTGATGCGTCAAACTTCGTATTAACACGATTGTGACACGTGTCAGCCGGTCGATCGGATTTTGACATATGTAATTTTTTTTCCAATTAGATTTTGACATGTGTCAAACAAATCTTATTTTTTTTTTAAAACTTATATATTTGTATTTATCAAGTAGATTATAAAAATCATATATATAAAAAAATTAGTTTCTAATAAATAATTCATTAAAATAATTAGTTGATAAGCATGGTCTATTCCTTTAAATATTGACTTTATTATATGTCTCGGTTTTGTTTTTTTCGTACAACCATTCCTTTTTTTCTCTTTTCCTTTACGTTTATTAAGATGAATTAAGTTTCAAAATTTTCTCATTAGAATATTAATTAATACACGTATAAAAAAAATTTGAGTTCAAATAGACTTAGGTTTACATATCCAAATCTTCAAAGATTATAATATTTTACCTTTATATAACAAACTTTTGTGCTCTCTCAATCTTCTCACCAAAAAATTGCAAACTTCAATAATCTCTTCCACAAATTTTATTTTAACTTTTTTATTGTAAAAAACCATCGATTACTCTCTTATTCAATAAAAACAACATATCTCAACATTTTTCAATTAGCTTATTTTAGTAATTCATTAAAAAAATGTAAATAAGCTACATATATACACGCTTACATATACTTTGATTTTAAATAAAAATAGATATGATAAAAAAATCAAACATATTTTCTCATTAGAATATTAAATACACATGTAAAAATCTTTTGAATAGAATTAGGTTTACATACCAAAATCTTTAAGAATTATAATATTTCACCTTTATTTAAACAATTTTGTACTCTCTCGATCTTCCCACCAAACAATTTAAAATTGCAATAACCTCTTCTACAATTTCTGTTTCCAATTAGCTTTAACCACATATCAAAATAAAATGTACAAGTATTATCATTATATTTTGAAATCAGACTAAAAAATGTACATTGATTTGGTTTTTTTTAAGACTTACCACTTAAAATTGATGTACGAGAAGAAAATTATTTTGAAAGTTTCTCATGTTGTGAAAATTATAAAAAGTAAGAAACCAAGTGATGAAACACATATAATTCATTTTTCATTGGAAGAAAGATAATACTTGATTCATAAGTGAAAAAGAAAAATTCAAATATGATTAAAAAATGTAAGTAAGTCTAATTCAAATAAAAATACGTAAATTGATTTGTCAAGAGTTAAAAAAAAGAGTAGTTACATAATAAAAAGTAAACATAATTTAAATAGGAATAGGAAAAACTAATAATTTAGAAACATGTGAAAAAAAATTAATCGAAAATTCAGTTAATATAAAAAAAAATATATGAGAATCAAAATCAATAAATAATTTGTAGGCTTTTCTATGAGTGATTTCACATCGACGTTTTCAATCTTATTTTATTTATTTTTACGGATCATATGATTTTGTTTTTCATTTTTGTGCGGTTTCTAAAATATTAAAGGAGTCAAAATAATTCAACTAAAACATGAGAATAAATTCATCAAGATTTTTAAAATGGATTAAAAAGTAATATTAATTCAAATAGAATAGGAAAACTAATCATTTGAAAGTAGGTGATAAAATTTAATTGAAAATTAAATAATAAAATAATTAAAGTAAATAAATAAAAGTTAGACTTCTGAATTAGTGGTTTTGCATCAGCATACTCAATTTTATTTTATTTATTTTTACGGGTGATTTAATTTTAATTTCTACTTTTAATTGATTAACTTTTTTTACATGTTATTAAATATTAGATTACAAATCCGCATATATGCGGGTCCTTTATCTAGTTATTTAAATAAAGATGAAATATTGTAATCTTTGTTTCGAACAAAAAAAAAAGATTGCAATCCTTGAAGATTTAGGTATATAAACCTAATTCTATTTTAAATAAATTTTGTTTGACATATGTCAAAATCTTATTAGAAAAATAATTTTATACATGTCAAAATCTGATCGATTGATTAACACGTATTACGATTGTATTAATTATAATATTAAATACATCAAACTTTATATAATAAACTATATAAATATATTATTATTTTTATGCAAATAGTTTCAATTTACCACAAAGTAAATTTAACGATTTAAATAATTAAAATTGTTTATTTCCTATATAAAGTTTCGTTTAACTTTCGCTTTTATAAAAGAAAAAGTAAGAGAGAAAAAGTACCTTATAAAGACAATGATGACAATAAACACATGATTAGAGAATCCTCTAATCGAAAAGAGAAATAATTCAATTTACATTTTATAAACAAATAACCATTTTCAATGATTTAAAGACTTATTTTATATAAGTTCCATTTCACAACTCTTATTAATTCTACAAAACCGCATACCAAAATTTTTATTACTTTCAATTTAATCGAGCTATTTTATATAACAAAATTGACTTTTATTTTTCCGTCATAATCCACGTCATCGTTTCGCATATTATCATACGTATGTATCTCCCTCTCTCTCTCTCTTTCTCTCTCTGATAAACCTCACCAGCTCCTTTCATAATTCATATACAGAAACTAGTAAACCCTCTCTCTCTCTTCACCATTTTTATCTTCCATGGAAGAACAATCAACAACAACATAAAAAAAAACAAATCTGAAAAACCAAATATGTTTCTAAGGTTGTTTGTTCTCTTCTCTCTAATCTCTCTCTCTCACTCTTCCACTGTTTCTTGTCCTAACGGAACAGACTTCCGTCAATTAACTAGAGTTTTCCGTTACGTCTCCGGTTTCAACTCTTCCTGGTTCTCCTCCAACTGCTCCGTCGCCGTCATCACTCACATCGTTCTTCCGTCAAGAAACCTAAACGGCACCGTTTCATGGAGCCCGTTACGGAATCTCACTCGCTTACGTTCTCTCGATCTCTCCAACAACTCTCTCGATGGTTCCATTCCCACTTGGCTCTGGTCTAAACCCGGTCTTGTCTCCGTTAATCTTTCACGGAACCGGTTTGGTGGTTCTATACGAGTAAGTCCGCTTAATAACTCGGTTTCTTCGGTTAAGGAGCTGAATCTCTCGTTCAATCGGTTTACCAACGCGGTTAACTTAACCGGATTCGTTAACCTCACAGCTCTCGATCTCTCTCATAACAATCTCGGTGTTTTGCCTCTTGGTTTGGGTTCTCTATCCGGTTTACACCACCTTGGTATCTCGAGATGTAAAATCAATGGTAGTGTTAAACCGATTTCCGGTTTAAAGTCGTTGAATTACTTGGATTTATCGGAAAACTCGATGAACGGTTCGTTCCCGGTCGATTTCCCGAATCTCAACCATCTCCAGTTCTTGAATTTATCAGCAAACCGGTTTTCCGGTTCGGTCGGATTCGACAAATACCGAAAATTCGGGAAATCGGCGTTTTCACACGGCGGCGTTTCCCTCTTCAACGATTCCAAAATCCCTAACTGCCACAGTCTCCAACCTCTCCCTCACCGGATTCCACCGCCACGTCATCGAATCGTCAAAGCGAATCGTTTTAAGAACACTTCTCTGGTGATTGGCTTATCGTCTTCGTTAGGAGCTCTGATTATTCTAATATTCGCCGCAGCTCTGATTTTAATCCGCCGGAGATTGAAATCGGCGAGAATGAAATCGAGATGGGCGATTTCGAATCCTGCACCGTTAGATTTCAAGATGGAGAAATCTGGACCGTTCGCTTTCGAAACGGAGTCTGGTTCGTCATGGGTCGCAGATATAAAAGAGCCAACGACGGCTCCGGTCGTGATGGCATCTAAGCCGTTGATGAATCTAACGTTTAAGGATCTGATTGTTGCCACGTCACATTTCGGAACGGAGTCCGTTATATCTGACGGCACGTGTGGCCCACTTTACCGTGCCGTTTTACCCGGAGATCTACACGTGGCAATCAAAGTGCTTGAAAGGATCAGAGACGTTAACCAAAACGACGCCGTTACTGCGTTTGAAGCTTTAACTCGGCTTAAGCATCCAAATCTTTTGACTCTCTCCGGTTACTGCATCGCAGGTAAATTAACTAATCTTTAGCGATATTTATAATTTCTTATCAGTTATTACCTAAAGTTTTGAAATCGATTTAAAAACCCCAAGTGGACTCATTTATTAACCTTCTTAGAGATATTATATACCAATGTAGCAAGCAGCAAATTTAGTAAAGAAAATTATTTTATTGCATAGATAACTTTGGATCGTATGTAATGTGACAAGGTATTTTTCCTTTTTTTGACTAAGTTACTACACAAAGTAATAAAGGTAAAAATCCTAACAATTTTTTTTGGGAAACTAATATTTGTGACAAAATATATTCCACGCACAAAACTAGAAAAATCGCTGACTTCCTTTTTTTTGTTTTAAACAATAAATCATCTAACTTAATTAATTGTTTCCGCTGTTTAATTGGTGGAATAAGCGAAATTAGAACCAAAATATTAAGAGTAGGATTTGACTATTTATCCTATGATTTTTTTTTTTGCTGGGGGTTGGAATTCAAACAAACAAAAATATGGAGGCGTAGACGTCATTTAATGAATTTTTGTCTTTACTTTCACGGGTTTTTGGAAAAAAAGTCATTAATGAGGCATTAAATGCAAGAACGGTGTCGTATTCATTAGAAGTATATATGTATGCACTGTACTGTACAGATGGAGAAAAAAAAGGTCAGTCGTGTGATGATGATACGTCACGTAAAAAATCTAAATATTTTTGTGCCATGATTACAAATTTTTATGAATTTTCGTGACCTTAACGTAAAAATGTATAATTATTCCAAAAAGTTTTCGCAGAGAAATAAAGTAATGTGTATGTGATAGATTCTTGTCGTATGACTTGTTTTTAGGGTTTTTTCGTTAGGTGTTTTTATTTATATTAGTGGACTGAGACGACTTTAAAACTTGTGCAGACAAGTCACATCCTTTACTTTGGGACTCGTAGAGATTATATAGCTTGTCGGGTTTCAACAATCTTTTTTTCTTTACGAATATGCACATAATTTTCTTTCTTATTTTTTTACCACATATGTTCACTTCATATGTTTTTGGAGTAATTCCAATCTATCACTATTAATCATTTATAGTTGACAGTTAACACTGACGCATCTAATTCCAACTCCAAATAGTAGAATTGAGAGGAGGAATAGCATGAATAGAGATGAATGTAATTGTGTTGCAATAGAAAAAAAAAATCTGATGGAAAATAAAAATCAGTTTCGTTACTCTTATTTTGTATGAAAATGTATTGAGTTTAATTGGTATTCGTAAATTAGGATTAAAACATTAATTTGTACATAGTAAATTGAAAACATTCATCTTTTGTGAAAAAAAAAAATCGTATACTAACACCTAAATTAAAGAAATGGAGAGAGTATTTATTTTTTTTCCTTACTAATGTAGGATCAGCTGGTTATCTTTTTTTTTTTTTGTTCAACTGGCAAAAATTAAAAATACTCGGCTTTTATTTTTTTATAGAGTAACAAAATAATAATGTGCTTTGTTGTTTTAGGTAAAGAGAAGCTTATATTATATGAATTTATGGCTAACGGAGATCTCCACCGTTGGCTTCACGAGCTCCCGGCGGGAGAAACCAACGTGGAGGATTGGAGTGCCGATACATGGGAGAGTCACGTCGGAGATTCATCACCGGAGAAAACAAACTGGCTAATACGTCACCGTATCGCCATTGGAGTTGCACGTGGTTTAGCCTATCTACATCATGTTGGTACCACTCATGGTCACTTAGTCGCTACCAACATCCTTTTAACCGAAACCCTAGATCCCCGAATCTCGGATTTCGGTATCAACAATATCGCGAAAACCGGCGATGATACTAATAATAACAATGTAGAATACGATGTGTACTGTTTTGGGGTGATTTTGTTTGAGCTATTAACCGGGAAGCAAGGGAGTGAAGAGAATGTGAAATCGGTTCGACGGTTGGTTAAGGAGAGAAAAGGAGAGGAAGCTCTTGATATGAGATTGCGGTTAGGGGTTGGAGAATCGGTTAGTGAGATGGTTGAGAGTCTTCGCATTGGTTATTTTTGCACGGCGGAGACACCGGGAAAACGGCCAACAATGCAACAAGTCTTGGGTCTTCTTAAAGACATTCGTACGGTTTCGCGTTGAGTTAGATTCGGGTGTTGTTATGGACTTATGATGTTGTGATATAAATGCGTTTTGTCAATCTACACTATGTATTTTTGTTTGAAATTGTAGCAAAGAAATTAAAATGACCATTTTTGTTAATTAATAGGCTTCTTGTATGTGTGTGTGTATATATATATATATATATATATATATATATATACTATTAAAATTGACATTTTTTTTTCATATACATATCTACACTGAGTACACAAATATTTTTAAATGTTTTCGTTAGAATTATTTTTTTTGTTTAAATAGTTAAGACGCATTGTAGAAATAAAAGTGTATATTTTAGTCACGAAATATGAAAAATTTGATAATTAACTTACAAACTACGGTGTTGGTTATTTTATCCCTTTTTGGCTGCAAAGACTTCTTTGGTTGAAAAAGAAGACATTATATTATGTATTTTGGTTGAAAAAGAAGACATTATATAGTGTAACTGTGGAAGGCTTTTCTTTTGAATACAAATTATAACCGCAGTGATAAATTAACATTTATGAACCAAATCCACGGAAAATTCTTTAAATTACGAAGAATTTATCCAAATCAAGGAGTATCTTAATTTTGTATTTAACAACTAAAATTTACAGAAACATGGAGATTGTCGATTTGTTCAAACATTATTCTCATTAAAAAAATTTTCTCGAGCCGTACCACTCCACTCGATAGAATAATACAAAGGAAATAAATTGTTAGATGGCGGAGACAAATCAAAGTGGGTAAGGTGGGAAAGTATTGGTAAGATAATGCTCATAAGAAGCTGTTGGGCTCATTTGGTTTTTTTTGTTTGGCTGTTGAGTTCATTTGTTTTTTTGGTTGTTTTTTCTACGATGTATACCGTATTTTTTTCCAAGTATTAAATTCGGAAATTAATTTATAGTGGTCCGGTGATTCAATAACTTATTATAGGGTTGGAAGATCAATGTTCGAGTTTTTTTACTACGATATTTATTAATCATAGTCGGTCACTGATAGTGACTCATTGTAAATGCCTAAATGGCAATGATATCCGATGCTCCATATATTTATTAATCATAGTCCATCACTGATTAGTTTAGGTTTCGATTTAAAATCTTTCGATTGTAATTTTTTTTTAAAATCTAGTGAAATAAAACTCACTTGACTATAAATTATTATTTTTGTTTAGTTCACTTTAAATTAAACAAAAAAAATCATGTCTATCCTAATTTCAATTAAAATATGGATGGTATATGTTGTTATATCATTTATAAATTATAACTCATTGGCATATAATACTAAATTAAATTCGGGTTATGAATTTATGATACATCCTCAACATTAATACAAACTACTAAATTATAATTTTCAGTCAAAATACGAGTAATATATGTTTATACACAATAATAAATTTTAATTCATGAAATTTATGCACAAGATTCTTGGCTGCCTTCGTTTTGTTTTGTCTCATCCATAATTTTCTTCCTTTTTATCTCTTTGGTTTGTTATGAAGTCCACTTTATTCCGCTTGCAAACTTTTTATTTTTATATTAATTAATTCTTATAAAACAAATCATATTTCGATATGGATATTCTTTTTATTCACCAAAAGAGAGAAACCAAAGTACTTAAGCCTTAGCACTTTCGTCACGTCTATTTCTTCACATCCTTTCATTCCCTTCTTGACTTTCTTTTTCACTTTTTTTTTGGTTTGGGTTAAAATTTGCCACTTTTTTAATATAATAAACAATACATTTTATTTGATCTCTTCGCTTTTCAGTTTTACTGAGTTATTTTACCTTTAACATTCAAAAACCCTCTAATATCTATTGCAATTTGCAATTCACAACACGGATTTCTAATGACAATTGACTTGCACATCATAACATTCTTTATGTTCCACTGTATATAGATATTTTTATAATGTTCCAAATAATTATAGGTTTACAAGAAAAAAAAATAATTTTAAAACGTTTTCTAATATTTAAAACTAGATTAAGATCCGCGTGATACGCAAGTTTTTAATAATAACTTTATTTATTTATATATGATAAAAAGTAAAATTAAATATTTATTGTCGGTAACCGATTAAATTTAATAAAAATAAACTTTATGTAAATATAAAAAATATATGTTAAATTTTATTGATATAAATATTTATATTTCGATTGGTTATTCACTTACTTATTTTAGATTCTGATTAATAATTCTTTTTAGAATTGGATATTAACTCCACGCACTATATTTCGCAATAGAACTCATATATTTCTTCTATCATATTAAAATCAGATTTCTACTCCATTCACTCTATGTCAATAAATAAAAGCCATAAATTTCATATCAAAATAATATATCCATAATGAATTCTATCAAATTTAGGTCTATATATCATTAGTATTAAAAAAAAATTAACAAAACATAATTAATTAATAAAGAAATAAAAAATATAAGAAAAATATAAAAAATTATATTAAAATTAAAATTTTGACACATGTCATAATCATGAATAGCAATTTTGTCTGTGTTACACTAATATTTTTAGAAATTGAAAATAATAATCTTTTTACAACTAATGAAAATAGAGTTTTATTTTTCTTTTTTTAATCTTTTTGACTTATTATTTCTTTTTTGAGACTTTTTGATTTTTTTTTTTTTTATGTGTCTAATAATATGTCTTATTTTTATTTTTTCGACTTATTATTTCTTTTTAAGTACATTATAATTATTTAAAAAGTAAATAATGTAGATAAGAAAAATTTATAATTTTTACTTAATATATTGACATATGTCACAATTTAAATTTATGATTACATGTGTTGTAATCTGGTGAATTATAATTTTATCTACGTGTCATACTTACGTCCGAAAGTTTTTTAGGTTTTTTTTTAATTACATGACATGTTATGGATTTCAAAAATAATATGGGCTAAAATTAGGCCTTTATGATTATGAGCATATTCTTATACTATTCTTTGATTTTCTATTAAGCCTTGTTGGGCTTTGAATTCGTACATTGGATTTAAGCAATTAAATTTTTGTTTCTTACATGTGTGTAGAAAGTCTTTTAAAATTTTAAATTATTTAATTTTATTATTGTAGCAGACGAAGCTGGGTTACAAGAATTGAGTAAAGGGTTGATTGGTTTTTCTGTTTGCCTACGATTGCAGTTAGTAGTATTTGATAATAATTATGAATGTTATTTTGTATTGTTTTGTACCGTTTGAAATCATTTTAAATCAAAAACTCATTCTAGTGAGCATTTGCGGTTTTGGATGGTTAAATTTTTAAAAAGAGTATAAATATTAATAAAAATTTGCAAGAAAAAAAAAAATTTAAATGAATTTTCTTCTCTTTAATATATCTTGCATCGAAAAAGTTTGGTTTTGTTCTAAATACGACAGCTTATGAATTACAAACCTCGTGTAACCCATTTGCTCTTTCATTATCTTGCTTAGAGATTTGACTGCCAACGCAACGCATCAACCTCCTATTACATATCTACTATTTACTAGAAATTGTCTGCATCAAGAAACATCATCTCATGAGCCTAATCAACAAAAATACCTCAAGACCTTGAACTATGTTGACTCTCTTCAATAGTTGGTTGGAACCCTTCTTTGGAAAAGCGTAAATTATCTTCACAAGCCGAGAGAGTACGTCTTGCAAACTGACTTGGGATAGAGAAGTTTGAAGTCTCATGACTGTCTTCAAGAGTTTCTGGAACTGTTACCATGGGTAAACACAAGAGAGGTTTAGGTGGAATCTGGAGAGCCTCTAGATTCCCCTCTAACATTTCAGTGACTTTGATCATTGGTGGACGGTCAGATGGATTAGTCTGAATACACCATAGACCAACCAATACCATTTTCTTGGCAATTTCCTCTTCTTCTTCGGTTATCTGATCTCCGAAAATCCGCATGATTTCTCCCCTTTCAAAATCCTTATAGATCCAATCTGGAAAGTACATCGAACTATTGTTGGATCCAGAATTTTCAAAATTTTCTATATTCTTTGCTCCAATCATCTCAAGAACCACCATCCCATAACTATACACATCTGACTTATGTGAAACTCCTCCAAAATTCTTGGAAAACACTTCAGGGGCAATATATCCTACCGTCCCTCTCGCGTCTAGCATTGACATGATGCTCTCTTTATTTTTGCAGAGCTTAGCAAGACCGAAATCTGAAATCTTGGGACAAAAATCTTTGTCCATGAGTATGTTTTGCGGCTTTATATCGAAATGCACAATCCTCGACACACAACGATTGTGCAAATACTCTAGGCCGCGAGAGACACCTACCGCAATGTCATATAACCTTTCCCATTCCATCTTCATTGACATCTTCTCGGAAATAAACTCGTGGAGGGATCCATTCGGCATGAACTCATATATTATAGCTCTCTTGTTCCCTTCATAACAGAATCCAAGCAGCGAAACAATATTAACATGAGATGTTCTACTCATGCTAGCTACTTCATTGATGAACTCTTCTCCATTTCCATTTGCCTCCTTCAAGATCTTCACTGCGACATCTATGCCTCCATCACGTAACTTTCCTTTGTAGACAATTCCAAATCCTCCTCTCCCGAGAACATGCGCAAATGAGTTTGTCATCTTCTTGACTTTTGCGTAACTATATCGTTTCAACATTACAACCGCTTCAACATTATCGCCATTCCAATCACTTTTTCTCGCATTCTTTATTCTCTTTATTATCGCCACCACTATAATGATCATCGCGACCACGATAATGATAGCTGAGACTCCTGCAATAAGATAAAAAAGAATAAAAGTTTAGGTTTTATGTATACAAGAGTATTATCACCTGGATTGAGCCATAGGGTATAAGTATGAGTTTTAACTTCCACGATGATTTTTCTGCAAAAAAACAAATCAACAAGAATTTTCATAAAAAAAAAAAAAAAAAAAATCGTTGAGACATTTTGGGATGACAAAAAAGAAAAAACGTACGTTTTGCTCCTGCAGTAGTTTTCTTGGAGGGTTCATGAGTTCCATGTAAGTCGGTTCCACTTGACCACCCGAGGCAGCTTAAATCGGATATTTCATGGAAAAAAAATTAAACAAAAGAGCAAAACAGAACATATATTTTTACCTAATCCTAGCTTTATCCTCTCTCGGTCGTCGTTTTGTTCTGCGACAAAGAAGAGGCAAATCGAATTATTTTCATCGACAATTTTCTTGCAAGCAGAGTTGCAGAAGTAATGAACATGTTTCATTGTGGTTTTACCTTTGGTTGCTCCAACGCAGCGATACTTGTAGTTGATCATCTTACATTCTCCTCCTCGGTTATGACAGCGAAAGCAGCCTCGAGGTAGGTCTATATGAAGAGCAAAGGTAGCAGTTACATTATACAGGTTCTTGTTTCTTGGAACCAACCAGCTCTTTGGAGCCTTGATAGCTGAACACCCTAAATCATCTCCCAAATCGGAGTAGTAGAAGCTGCTGCTTCCTCCTCCTCCGCAATTCGCATAGCTGAAACCGTTCTTCCTAGTGTTGTTGCATCTGTACAAAGTGCTTGACTCGAGCCACGGCGAATCTGGAAGAGAGAAGCTTGACAAGTCACTACAGGATCCTGTTACCAAGCTTTGGTTAAGCCTTGGGTCGGTGATGGTTATGGTGTTGGCTTGAGAGACGCTCTTGACTTTATACCATTTCCCTTTCTCCTCAAGCTGTACCTCTGGAATCTCGTGATCACAATTCATCACGAACAGACCGCATCGAGATGGCATGGTTGTGTTAAAGAAAGGGAACTGGAAGTCGAGGTTACCGCAGGTGAATGATTCGCAACCTGACCGGTTCCTGCTCCTAGCTTCTGCCATGAAGTTGAGGAGGAGGAAGAAGAAGACCAACACAGAGATAGTCTTCATTGGTGTTCTGATTACAGACTTGTGTTTTTCGATATCCAGATCTGAAAATATCAAGACTTTGGTTCCATTTTTGGTGTGGGCAGCTTTAAAAGTTGCTGCTTTATTGGAAAAAAACATATGAGATTGATTTTAACCGGAGACTCTGATGGAATTGGTTTCAAATCTACAATAGAAATGCGTTTACTCTTGAGTCTTGAATTTTCCATCATTAAAGCGTTAGAACCACTGAGAGAGAGACCTTTGGTTTTGTCTGCTCTTTAAAGGGGGACGCATATTTCATTTTGTTTTAATTTTCCATGTAAGTATATTAATTTTTATAATATTATAAGTTGAAATATTATAAAAATATTTGCAGACTTGTGGTTCCATATATATATAGTTATTTTCTATATATTTTTGTAGAAAACTCTAAAAATTATGTTATATGATACTTAAAGATAGAAAGTTACTGTTTTTCTTTAGTTATTGTAGGATAAAAATTGATGGGTATGTTTTTTAACGAAAAATGTGTAAGGAACATATTTTTTTTTTTTGGCCAACGAATCACATGGTGTTGTTCTTTGTCTCTCTTAACTCATCTCTCTTCCATGATGATCAATTGATCAACCAAATTGTTTAAGAAACCCATTTTTGTTAAAAGTTTCTTTCAAATCCTTTCTCTATCTATCTATCGCCATGGCTGAAGATAAGGTAAGAAAAAAAAACGGTTTCAGTTCCAAGTTCTCTTATTTTTTGAAGTCTTTGAGCTTTGGTCTAAGAATTAAATGAAATTTCAGTGAAGAAAATCTGACTTTCTCTCAAAATTAGTGGGCTCTGGATTGTCGAAAGTTTGCAGCTTTTGATCTCACAAGACTTTTAGGGTTTCTGATTTCTGAGAAGAAAGATCCATTCTTTCGTAACTTAGTAACTGTAATTTAACAAATTTTCCTTTACTTGAAAAAGTTATACAGTTTATCATATAGATTCTTTGCTATTTGGATTAAATTTTTCCTTGTTTAGCCTCTGAGACAAGTAAATAGACTATAATCTGTTTTCTCTTTCTGGATTAAGCTAATTAGTAGAGTGTAATTACAGGAGATGAATGTTGGATTAGTTGATGGGCATGATCAAGTTACTGGTCACATAATTTCAACTACAATTGGAGGTAAAAACGGAGAGGTAAGTTTTAAGTTATATAATCTATAAGCTCCCCTTTGTTTGTATGAGTTTTTTGAAGCTCTTAAGATTTTGTCATTTTGAAATCTCATTTTTGTAAGCATTTTTCATTATCTTGTAGACGATTAGTTACATGGCAGAGCGAGTCGTTGGAACAGGATCATTCGGGATAGTTTTCCAGGTGAATAATCAATAAAGCAATTGCAGGTTTTTTTTTGCTTCTCGATTTTGGCCCTCTTTTGTGACTGAATCATCTTTGTTCTCAAAAACAGGCCAAGTGTTTGGAGAGTGGCGAAACCGTGGCGATAAAAAAGGTTTTGCAAGACCGGAGATATAAGAATCGGGAACTTCAGCTAATGCGTGTGATGGATCATCCGAATACGGTTTCTTTAAAACATTGCTTCTTTTCAACAAGAAGCAAAGATGAGCTTTTCCTCAATTTGGTAATGGAGTTTGTTCCCGAGAGCTTGTATCGGGTTTTGAAACATTATAGTACTGCAAACCAGAGAATGCCGCTTATTTACGTGAAGCTTTATATGTATCAGGTACCAGTTTTAACATTGATTCTAAGTAAAATTGATTTTTCTTTAACTACTAATAACTCTGTATTTTTTACCTTTTTACCTTTCCGCAGATTTTCCGTGGGCTTGCTTACATTCATAATGTTGCTGGAGTTTGTCATAGAGATCTGAAGCCTCAAAATCTTCTTGTAAGCATTAGTAAAAAAAGATTTGTGAAATTATCTAAACTTTGTTTCTATCTCTCGTTTGCTAAAATATGGCCTTTGGACAGGTTGATCCTCTGACTCATCAGGTTAAGATATGTGATTTTGGAAGTGCGAAACAACTGGTTAGAGGCGAAGCCAACATTTCATACATATGTTCACGGTTCTATCGTGCTCCCGAACTTATTTTTGGTGCTACTGAATACACAACTTCTATCGATATTTGGTCCGCTGGTTGTGTTCTTGCTGAACTTCTTCTCGGGCAGGTACACGTTTTACTCGAATCTCTCTTGCAAAACTGCAAAGAGTTTTTCACTCAAATTGTTTGGATTCTTGTTATGCAGCCATTATTTCCTGGAGAAAACGCAGTGGATCAACTCGTCGAGATTATAAAGGTAACTTCTTTAAAAATAAACATCTCTTTGGATTATGCCTTGGAACAAACCTTGATTTATTATTTGTTGGAATCAGGTTCTTGGTACCCCAACTCGAGAAGAAATCCGTTGTATGAATCCAAATTATACGGATTTTAGGTTTCCGCAGATAAAGCCACATCCTTGGCACAAGGTTTTACCTTTTATCTTTTATCCATCCTTTGGCAAGTAATCATGTTTCAATTTTTTTCTGACTTTGCACAAATTTTTTTGTAATGAACAGATTTTCCACAAACGAATGCCACCAGAAGCAATTGATCTTGCATCGCGATTGCTTCAATACTCTCCGAGTCTTAGATGCACAGCAGTAAGTATAATCTTTCTGTTTCCTGTTTTTGAAACTTAGAAAAATTCTCCTCAATGTCTTAATTTGATTCTTCTTCTTTGCTTTAATGTTTTCAGCTGGAAGCTTGTGCACATTCGTTCTTCGATGAACTTCGAGAACCAAATTCGCGGTTACCAAATGGACGGCCTCTCCCTCCTCTCTTCAACTTTAAACAAGAGGTAACCGTATTCCCTTAAGCCGGATAAGAAGAATCGTTTTGTGCTTTTGCTCAAAAGAAATGTTTTGTTTTGTTTCAATAGATAGTTGGAGCATCACCAGAGTTAGTCAACAAGTTGATACCAAACCATATCAAGAGACAATTAGGTCCAAGTTTCTTGCATCAAACCGGAACATAAGATAGCACAAGACAGGCAACTTCATGTATGTAATTGTACTTGTATGTGTACACGAGCTAGATGAGAGTTAAGACGATGAATTGAAAGCTCTCACAATGCGAAAAGAGACCGTAAAGGCGGCTGCTTTCTTCTCTCTTTTTTTCTCTGTAACTGTAAATGATTTTAGTCAGAGATATATATGTGGTAAACGTCCACAAGAGGAGCTGAAGAAAGTGGTCAGAGAGATTAAAGTGTTTCATTGGTCTTAAGACCAGAAGCAGAAGAAGAAGCCTGTGTTGGTGGAGTTTCTGCAATTACTTAGGGTTCTTACCATATTTTTCATGTAATCTTTCCTGTTTGTTGTTTTTACCAAGTTTGTTTATGATGTTTTAATGATTCTCTCCATATGAGGAACTCAAGAAAAACTTCATTTTGTGCTCTTCTTCCAAATCGATTCTTAGATCAAAACCTCACCAAATAGTTTCTTGTTTGCGAAAATTTCATCATAATTACACTTGTGGCCACAAAAACAAGAATGTGCAGAGATATGAGACAAGATCATCTAATTCACAAACAACTTCAATCAGATTTCCCTTTGGGAATTTCATACATTAAGACGGGACGTTTGCACATAACCCATTGCTGTTTGAGAGATGAACCAGCCTTCATTTCCGCAGAATCGGTAAGACCCAATCTCCATCTCTCTCTCCTTCCCAATCTTCATGAGAGCTAATCACAACATCACTCTTCTCTTCATGAGTTTCATCTCCGGTTTGCGACAATTGTCTAGAATGACGGTTTTTCAACAACACAAGATCCAGCATTTTCCTCCGCACATTGTATATCGGATTTGGCTCAATCAAGCAGCCTTTGCTATAAGCTTCTCTAAGAAACACAGTCTGAGTACTTCCTTTCGTCGATACATAGAAAATCCCGGGATGTTTCAATAGAACTTCCCTCACATTTACTTCAATTCCAAGATCCTTTCGAAAATGAGCTAATCTTTCAACTTCAACCATTTTCTCAACCGTTAAGCTCAAAAGCTCATGGATAACTCCAACTACTCGCTTCTCGAATCTCTCTAACCCACGGGATATTTCCTTTCTCTCGTAAGGCTTAACATAAGGAATCCTTTGCCAATTCCTTAACTCTTCTCTGAATCCTTTCTCAATCTTGAATCCTGTTGGAAGATTAATCGGAAAGGCGTAATTTGTCTCAAACTCACTCAACCATTTCTCTCTATATTCAACCTCTCTCCATTCCTCAACTTTTGCCACACCTAAACTCTTATCATCATCATCATCTCTATCAACTAATTCCAATGTCTCCAAATCAACTAACCTGAAATCTGAAGTATATTTAGCTAAAACCGATTCTCGAAAATCCTCAGGTAAACCTAATTCCTTTCTAATCAACCTCAAAGCATGAACACGAAGAACACCGTTTCTCGACATCAACAATAACTTCTTTATCCTCTTCACTGCATCAATCTCACACTCTCTAATCACATTCTCTTCCTCATCAATCACTGCCTTCAATTTCTCAGTGATCTTACAACACAAATTTCTTCTAAATGGATGTGTAAAGATCTCAAAAGCATGAGGATACTTACCCACAAAACCTCCAATGCTTACATTCAAACGAACGAGATTCTTCCATCGAGACATAAGCTGCAAAGACACAAAAGGACCACGCTTTTTACAAGACATGAGTTTCGAAATCCCGAGAATGATGTTTAGTTTCCTAATCTGAACAATGAGTTTGTCTAATCGATTATCTCTTGTTCGATTCTCTAACCGAGTTTGCGCTGAATCTACAGGCTTTAACCATCTCCTTTGATTGTACAAGTAAAGGGGACAAAAAGATGATAGCTTTGTCGGATTTTGCACAGCTAAAGTTTCTCTAATGCTACTGTAACTCAAAGATCTTAGACAAATCATGTCTTTACTGTAAATTTGGGAAGAAGAAACACTTTCAAGTAGAAAACGCCATTACCATTTCTCCAAGGTCGGGTTTTGAAATTAGGGATTCTATTAAAAAAAAAAAAAAGCGACACATTTTTTGTGTGGAAAATAATTAAAATAAATAAATAATCAATTAAACAACTATTAATTTGAATATATACGACTATATTTTTTTCGATTTATATAATTTCTGTATAAATACTTCATGTAAAACAAAAAAACTAGAGTATTCATACAAATAACCATGAAATTTCATTAAATAAGATCAATTACCATTTTTTTTGTTCAACTACCATTATTATTTATGCATAGAATATATTTTTAAAAGAAATACTTTAAAATAACACATTTTTAAATTTTGTTCCAAAAATATCATTATTAGTTTAATTTTCAAAATTAGCATAAATTATTATGTGAAAGATATATATTTATCTTAAAATAAATTACAAACAAAATTAAATCATCATGAAATTTTTTTAAAAATGCCACTTTTGAAATGTCACCATTTTAATTTTTTTTTTAAATGCCGCTAAAATTATATTATTTACTCAAAATATTATTTATGTTTGAGTTAACTATTTTATGTTAGAATTTAGTTTTTAGGGATCAAACCCCTTTTTAAAATTTAGAATTTTAAAATTTAAAAAATCTTTAATAAATAACATTTTTGAAAAACCCTTTTATTTAAACTCGTTAACTACAAATTTTTCACTTCGTTATTCACCTAGATAAACAATTGTTCATAGTCATTTAGCTAATTCACCATATTACGTAATGTAAATTGTTTGTTATTTTTCTAATAGAAAAACCACCAAACTATTGAGTTTTTAGTTTTCCAAAGTTGGTAAAAACTTCAAAAAAATAATTTCCGTAAATTGTAAAAAAACTAGTCTTTTAAAACTTAAATGGGTAAAAATAATATTATGGCATTAAAAAATGTGCTTTTTTTTCTCTAAATTTTTTTCGGCTTTTGGTTTCAATTCGGTTTGTAAGGAAAAAACCGATTGGCAATATCTTGAATCTAATTTGGTTTTTGGTTCGGTTTGGTAGACTTAAACAGATCGGTTCTTCGATTTTTTATACATATTTTTTATTCTTCCAAACCGGTCCAAAAAACCCCAAGAACCGAAATTCTAAAATATTGAAATAACTGAAATATATCGAATTTCTTTTAAAATTAATTTATTTTCCGAAATCGAATCGAATAATCGGACTAAATCTTCTTAAAACCAAACTGACTTCCAAACTGAAATATATTCGGTTTTCGAGTTTGTTCTTAGGATCAGAAATCTGCCCGATCTGAATATTAACAGATCTTATCAAGGCCCAATCCTCAAATTTGGGAGAAGTCGTTTTACATTTTCGGTTCTCTGTGATTTTAGGGTTCTAAAAACTTCTATGTCAGGGTTTTGGTACGGCCTCTTCCTCTCCCTCTGGTACCCAATTCTGGAAATGGATTTGATTCTTTGTTTGGCAAATCTTGTAGTTGCAGTTTGTGTTAATCCATGCAGTAAATAAGATTATATGTAGTCATTTCGGAATTGTTACGCGATTAATCTCCTCTGTTCATGTTTTATTTACATTTCAGATTTTGGAAAATCCCCAGTAATCATCCAACATGGCAGAACCTGCAACGAGAAAGAAAAAATGTCCAGACTGGTCTCAGCTCCATGAAGAGCTACTTCGCATTATCTCCGACAATCTAGACAACTGTTTCGATGTTGTTCATGCTCGGTCTGTTTGCAGCCCGTGGCGATCGTCATTTCCCTTGTTGCCTAATACGCACAAGTTACTCTCTTCCCACATTTCATATCGAAAAAGAAGGCTTGTGCAACGTCGAGAAGATCCCTTTGTTCCTCTTTAGAGTCCGAGCTCCTGCTTCTACGTCATATTTTGTGGGAGGAGTAAGCCAAGATGACCCGGTGGATCATATCGAACGTCCATCTCCACTTCAGTGCTCAGTGAAAGTGGAGATCATAGGATCTGATTCAACATTTATGAATATGCTCGACTGTGATCAGATTCTCCATCTAGGACATTACTACATAATGGTTTGTTGGAATCCTCAAGGACTGAGAACAAGTTACAGACGCGTTGCTTTTCTTCCGCTAAACAAAGAAGGAGGAGGAAGAAGAGAAGAATTCGTAGTGATCCGCAAATACTACTGTGTGTTGGATGCTTGACAAGTGTATGTTGCTCGGCTAAGGAGCTTCCTGATGGTTGTGGTGTGAGAGGAAACTCGATTTTGTTCATCAAGGTGCCAGGTATTGTGACCTTCTTCTATAAATATGAAGACATCACAAAGTGTTGGAGATTATCAGAAGAGAATGGTGTGATGTTCCTCGATACATCTTCGGTTTTAACTTTTTTACTTTGGATACCATGAGACATCAAATTGCTTTTGTTTTAATTTTATTAGTTCAAAACAAACTTATATCCTATGAGGCTATGATTTTAGGTATAAATCTTGTGTCTTTGATGTCATTTGTTTGTTCTAGACACATTTGTGTCTATAGAAATTGTTGTCTTATGAATTCTCTAAGGCGTATCTGATTGTGTTCTTGGTATCATGCGGTCGTGTGTTTGACCAAAACTCTACATATGAGCAATTAATGGTTTTTGGTTTTAGTTTTTTATAAATCCATTTTATAAGCCAATCAAGATTTTTCAAGAGTAGTTTTCTTAAAAAGTTAGGGAAACTAGTTTTGAGGTTTGCACTAATTAAAAAAAAAAAAAATCAAAAACCATATTAATTGGATTACTCCTAAAAATCTAGATTTATCAAATATTTTTTTCTATTTTTTTATGATTTTGTTTTAATTTTTAAATATTGGAAATTTCTAAAATAAAAATATATATATATATATATATATATATATATATATATATATATATTATAACTCACCAGATCGTGACATGTGTTAATTTTAACTGAGATTGTTACACGTGTCAATAAAAAAAATTATTAATTTGGGAAAGAAGTCAATCAACGATTGAAGAAAAGAAAAATAAATTATCATGACATGAAACTAAAAAGAAACATACATCATTGATAAAAAAATAAAAATAATAAGTGTCGTGACAAAAAATAAAATAAATAAGTGTTATGAAAAAAAAACACAAGACAATTGAAAAAAAAAATAAGTGTCGTGATAAAAAAAAGGGGAAAAGTGTCATGACATTAAAAAAACATAACGCAATTGAAAAAAGAAAAAAAAATATTTGATGTCAATACGTTAAACAAAAAAGAAAAAATGTTCAAGCACAAGTCATTGAAAAAAGAGAAAAATATAAATACCATTACATTGAATAAAAAAATGTCATTACGTTAAAAAAGAGAGGCAAAATGCCATATTTCTTATTGGTAGACCAAACTCTATATAATACATCAACATCTTTCAGAATTTAATTGTGTACTCAATCTTTTTATTCTCTTAGTCAAATTTAAAACGAGCAAGTCATGAATTAGAGAATTCCACAAATCGATCAAAACTATTTTACTTTAAATCAATTAGATCGAAACCGTGTTTATCATCGTACTATCGTACGTGTTCTTCATAAATGGGAATGTAGAATTTTTAAAGCAAACAATATACTAATCGGAGTGGAATTTCTATTACTTGATGAAAAAGGTGGTATCTTATTACATTGTCTATATATGTATTTATTACATATATTCATGTTAAAAAATACGATTCAATGCTTTGTGCATCATTCTATGCTTAAAAAAAAATTAATAGGTTTTTATTTAACATGAAATTTACTTTTTCTTATTTTAACTCAACAATATTTGAATTATTTTTACAATTTTATCACATAATTAATAAATATTCATAACAGGTAAAACTATGTTTTTTGTTATTAAGAATATGATTTGAATTCTGCTTTTATATATTTCTGGATTCACATGATAAAATATAAATTAATCTCAATAAAATAAGATCTGCGTTTAAATAATATTTTAAAATATTTTGGCAATTCAACGGTTTACTAATAAAAAATTTAAATATTTATATCAATAATTTATAAAGTGTTTATCATCGTATTAACGCATGTCCTAATCTAGTATATATATAAATTAAAAACTAAAGAAATCACCCAAATTTAAAAAAAAAACTAAAATTTACGGCAAAATCAAAAACGAAAAACTTTGAAGGTCTAAATAATCCTGTTTACTAAATGAGTACCCTTCCAAAGAGATTCGAACGATAAAACTCACATTCTCTTCAAAGAGGTCCTGGGAGAGTTCTTTGGTTCATTCCTCTTGCTTGTGCTTTAGACAATAGATCTCGAGAATTAGTAGAAACTTGACTGTTTGAGCATTGATTTTCTCAAATGTTGATTGTTAACTCAAATCAGGTTCAAGGGTTGTACCATTGTTATCATAGGTTTGATTACAGAGGATCTACTCTCTTACTCACTGTCAAAGTCAGACATATAGAAAGAAAAACAAAAAAGTCTTAAGACAAGGGAACACAGGTTTGACAATTTCGAGAAATTTCCCGCTTCCATTGCTAAAATCTTCAATTTTTAATTTGTCTTCTTCTTCGTCTGCATCAACCCATAAATCGAAAACCCACCGGGCCACCAAATAATTTAATGAAAAGATCTTGTTTTTATGTATTTATAATGTTTTTAATGGCGTTATTGGTTTGCCCTAGACGAAGGGGCACGAACCCAGCAGACAAATAACTGCGGGAACATTGAAAAGAAAGAAAGAAAAACTTGTTGAAATTTCTCTCTTTCTCTTAGATGGAGATTGTGATAAAGTTTCTTTTTTTAGGAATCTGGGTTTATTGTTCTGTTCTTGATTCTGTTTCTGCTATGGATAGTCTCTTATCACCGAAGGGTGTTAACTATGAAGGTAAGGTTAAGGTTTTAGCAGGAAATTTCAAAATCTTTTGTGAAAAAGGTTTTAACTTTTTCCAATTTTGTTTTTCTTTCTAGTTGCTGCTTTAATGTCAGTGAGGAACAAGATGAAAGATGAAACAGAGGTTTTGTCTGGTTGGGATATAAACTCTGTTGATCCTTGTACTTGGAACATGGTTGGTTGTTCCTCTGAAGGTTTCGTTGAATCTCTGTACGTAATCATTGCCCATCACATGTTCGACGAAATGTCTCTGAAAAAACGTACTTTTTCTGCAATTTGAATGTTTTGATGCAATCTCTAAATGCAGAGAGATGGCTAGTAAAGGATTGTTAGGGATACTATCAACTAATATTGGGGAATTAACTCATCTTCGTACGTTGTGAGTGAAAAATTGAGATCAATTTTGAAAATCAAGAATGTTTTTGTTGTATGTATTCAATGGTTTAACTTGTTATCTTTTTGTAGGTTACTACAGAATAATCAGTTAACCGGTCCAATTCCTTCCGAGTTAGGTCAACTTTCTGAGCTTGAAACTCTTGATCTATCTGGGAACCGGTTTAGTGGTGAAATCCCAGCTTCTTTAGGGTTTTTAACTCACTTAAACTACTTGTGAGTTTGATATTTATGATTCTTGATTTAGTGAATGTTGGTTAATTTTTATTATCTTACAAGTCCTTTTTTAAGTTTTATAGGCGGCTTAGCAGAAATCTTTTATCCGGGCAAATCCCTCACCTCGTCTCTGGCCTCTCAGGTCTTTCTTTCTTGTATGTCTTGCTCTACCTAACATAACAGTTTATCGATTTACTATTTCGTATTATGTTTCTTAGACTATTGTTTTAATGAAAAACTTGAATAGGGATCTATCGTTCAACAATCTAAGTGGACCAACTCCAAATATATTAGCAAAAGACTACAGGTAAGATATGCGAAAACCGCACATTATAATATATGTGAAAGCCTCTTGATAATTTTTTCTGTTGTAGGATTGTAGGAAATGCTTTCCTTTGTGGTTCAGCTTCCCAAGAGCTTTGCATAGATGCTACACCTGTGAGAAATGGTATGTTGCCTCGAAAATTCTTTGCGAAATTTTATTATTAAAACATGAATAGTTTTAACTTGCGGTAATTGATCTGCAGCGTCGGGTTTGTCTGAAAAGGACAATAGCAAACATCACAGCTTAGTTCTCTCTTTTGCATTTGGCATTGTTGTTGCCTTTATTGTCTCTCTAATGTTTCTCTTCTTCTGGGTGCTCTGGCATCGATCACGTCTCTCAAGATCATACGGTACACATCTCATAGTCTCTCAATATCTAATTTCTTTGTCTATCATTTATGGTAAATGTTAAGACACTGCTAAAATCCGCAACATTTTCATGGTTATTAGTGCAGCAAGACTACGAATTTGAAATCGGGCATCTGAAAAGGTTCAGTTTTCGCGAGATACAATCCGCCACAAGCAATTTCAGTCCAAAGAACATTTTGGGACAAGGAGGATTCGGGATGGTTTATAAAGGGTATCTTCCAAATGGCACTGTTGTGGCTGTTAAAAGATTGAAAGATCCAAATTATACAGGAGAAGTTCAGTTTCAAACCGAAGTCGAGATGATTGGCTTAGCTGTTCATCGTAATCTTTTACGTCTCTTTGGATTCTGCATGACCCCGGAAGAGAGAATGCTCGTGTATCCGTATATGCCGAATGGAAGCGTCGCTGACTGCCTGAGAGGTTTTCACTTATAACATTTCTCATTTTTGTTGTTCTTTCCATATAAATAACACAAAAAGTTCTTTAAAAGATGACATTTTTCGTTGCGGTTTCTTCAGACAGTTATGGAGAAAAGCCATCTCTAGATTGGAATCGAAGGATATGCATTGCGCTTGGAGCAGCTCGAGGACTTGTTTACTTACACGAGCAATGCAATCCAAAGATTATTCACAGAGACGTCAAAGCTGCAAATATTCTACTGGATGAGAGCTTTGAAGCAATTGTTGGCGATTTTGGTCTCGCAAAACTTTTAGACCAGAGAGATTCACATGTCACAACCGCGGTTCGAGGAACCATTGGACACATTGCTCCTGAGTACCTTTCCACTGGACAATCCTCAGAGAAAACCGATGTTTTCGGATTCGGGATACTAATTCTTGAACTCATAACGGGTCATAAGATGATTGATCAAGGCAATGGTCAAATTCGAAAAGGAATGATTTTAAGTTGGGTAAGTTAAATGACTGAATCTTTCACTTACATTCTTTTGAGTCCCTTGCATAAAAAGCAAGAAACTTTACTTGACTTAGAGTGGCCCATTAGGTCTCTTACACTTATCGATGTGAGATTTGTAACAAAAGGACGAAACTTGAATCAAAACCATTGATTTTGTTGAATCAGGTAAGGACATTGAAAGCAGAGAAAAGATTTGCAGAGATGGTAGACAGAGATTTGAGTGGACAATTTGATGATTTGGTGTTAGAGGAAGTTGTGGAATTGGCTTTGCTTTGTACACAGCCACATCCGAATCTAAGACCGAGGATGTCTGAAGTCTTGAAGGTTCTAGAAGGTTTAGTGGAACAGTTTGGTTATGAGCAGACACAAAATGGGTATGAAGCTAGAGCTCCTAGTGTTTCTAGGAATTACAGTAATGGTCATGAAGAGAATTCGTTTATAATTGAAGCTATTGAGCTCTCTGGACCAAGATGAGACTTTAAACTAAAAACTATGAAATTGTATTTATTGGTTTTTTCTAGTTTTGTTGTCATTAACTGTAAATCGCTTTTTTTGTTGTTGTTGTTGTTACTCTTTCCATTCTTTTGTTCCAAGAATAAAAAAAAGATTTGGAGGATAATCGATATTTCAATACTTTGGTTTATATGGTAACGGTTGAATTAAGTGGATTAGTAGATTTAATGGATTTAGACGAATAATTGATGATATATTATAGCGGGATTTAAAATCAGTGGATTGATGGAAATAAACACTCATCCAACCTTTTTTATATGATGTTTGTGTAAAAATCCGAAAGACAAAATTTAGAGGTCACTAAATCAAATGATTTAGGAATGAACTATATTACATGTTCTGATATGCGGTTTGAGGAGATGTATGAATTTCTGATTGTATCCCAAGTTTAATTCATTTGAAAAAAATGATTTAAGTCTTCAAAAACCCAGAACTAAAGAGACTATGAACCAAAAAATCGAAAATTCCTAGTTATAAGAAAAAAAATTAGTAGCGGGAAAATCTGTAATTAATTGATAACTGAAAAATACAGCAAGTTGATTGGTGAAAGATATTTCAAAATTAATAACTAAGCCTAAGATTTATGTTATTCCTCATGTGGGCTTTATAACTTTTGGCCCATTATATAATCAAAACAATCTCACGCGCATTCGTAAGAGTGCTTACACGCGCCACAGGGACTGAAAACCCTAATACCTTCCCATATAACTTCTTTCACTTCTCACTCGACGCAGTTTTGTTTCTGCTTCCTCTCTTTAGCTCGATTCTGATCTCCTTAAAAATGGTATTTTTATTCCTCCTTTTTCGTTTTTCTCTGTAGATCGATCTAATGGTGATGCTTTTGTTCAATGGATTCATGATTTCTCTCTCTCTCTCTCTCTCTCTCTCTCTCTCTCTCTCTCTCTCTCTCTCTCTCTCTCTCTCTGTTATTGTAGGCGTCGGAGAAGAAGCTATCGAACCCCATGAGGGACATTAAGGTCCAGAAACTTGTTCTTAATATCTCCGTTGGTGAGAGTGGTGATCGTCTCACTCGTGCCTCCAAGGTCCGTTTTTGTTTCTTGGAATGTAGAAAACAGAGAAAAAAATCTCTACTTTTTACCATTTCTCGTTACTCTTAAGTTGGTTTAGGTGTTAGGTGTTAGAATCTACTCACTTTGAAAATTGTTGTTTTGTAGGTGTTGGAACAGCTCAGTGGTCAGACCCCTGTTTTCTCCAAGGGTATGTTTTATGTTAAATCTCAGGGATTTTGAAGTTTTCTGCAGTTTTGATTTTGTGTTAATCACGACTCTGATGTATAAGCTGTGGTTTTTTTTTGTGAAACAGCGAGGTACACTGTGAGGTCTTTTGGAATTAGGCGTAATGAAAAGATTGCGTGTTATGTTACTGTGAGAGGTGACAAGGCAATGCAGCTTCTTGAGAGTGGTTTGAAAGTTAAGGAGTATGAGCTTCTTAGGAGAAACTTTAGTGATACTGGTTGCTTTGGATTTGGTATCCAAGAGCACATTGATCTTGGAATCAAGTAAGTTTTCTGTTAATTTGGAATACATTGATGCTTGATTTAGATACATTATTGGGTTTGCATATAGATTTCTGTACTTCGATTTCTTCATATATATTGGCCTATATGCATAAAGATCTTTCAGCTGCATCTAATGACCATTCTCCAATTATGTTTAGTGCAATGTAGTCATGTGGTAGGTTTTGGAAATGATTAAAGATTATCGGGGTTTTTTGGTGGAATATTAGATTTGGGTTTGATAAAAGATGAATACTTAACTGGTTTTTGTATATGTGAGGTTTGGGTTTGATAAATTATGAAGAGTTTACTGTTTTTTGTGGAATGTTAAATTTCGGATTTGATAATATATGAATACTTTACTGGGTTTTATTCTCATCTGTTTTCATTTTGTGTATTTAGGTATGATCCTTCAACCGGTATCTACGGAATGGACTTCTACGTTGTTCTTGAACGTCCAGGATACCGTGTGGCTCGTCGCCGTAGATGCAAGGCTCGTGTTGGTATTCAACACAGAGTAACTAAGGATGATGCAATGAAATGGTTCCAAGTCAAGTATGAAGGAGTTATTCTCAACAAGTCTCAGAACATCACTGGCTAAAAAAAACTTTTTATCTTTAGAGATTTTTGTTGATTTTAGCTTTGTTTCAAGTTTTTATTTTTGGATGTTCAAGAATTTCTTGTTGTAGTAAAAACTTTTTTGACATCACTTTGGTAGAATCTAAATCTTCCAAGAACCTTGAGGATGTGATTTTTATTTTTTGACGTATCTATTGTCAAAAGTGCTCTTTTGATTCCTCTGTTCTTCGAGCTCTGCAATTCACATATCTCAAATTCACTAATCTCCACAACAATAAGCTTCTTGGTGTTGGAAATTTTGAGCTTCATATAATTAAGGGAGAGTTACTATAATAATGACTAAATTGAATCCTATTTTTGTTTTTCGTACCTATTATATCCTTATAACCATTTGTTAGAAAAATGTATTTACGAAACTGCCATTACTATTTTTTTCCACGTCAGCAGAAGTTGCATTTAATTACGAAAAAACATGTCATTTAATTAGAGAGGGTGCCACTGGAATTTTCGGATCACAACAAGTCTCCGTAATAAGTCTGCCGTTCCAATGGTGGCACACTTATGTAAAAATGGCAGACTTATTTAAGGATGGTGGATTTGTTTAGAGGACGGCAAATTTGTTTCGCATAATTTATTTTCTTTGAGAGTAGACTTATTTTTTTGAGGAGATTTATTTTTCGATTGGCAGACTTGTTCGTCGGGCAGCAGATTTGTTTAGTGAACGGCAGATTTAAAGTGTATGACATATTTGTTTGGCAGACTTGTTAATAATGACGGCAGATTTGTCGGATATTGGCAGAATTATTGAGTTTATTGGTAGCAGATTTATTAAATCATCGCAGACTTTTTACTATTGGCGGCAGACTAATACAAACTTATTTATTACTAGACTAGACTTATAGTGACAGCAGATTTAATTTTAGTGATGACAGATTTTTATTTTCATCGTTGATTTATTCGTATTGATAGCAGAGTTATGTCGTCTTTTAACAGCAGACTTATTGCTTACTAGAATAATATTTTTGGCAGACTTATGTATTTGTGTTGTGGCAGATTTTAAGTGGCAAATTTGTTAGTTTGGCAGACTTATTAACCACAACGACAGACTTATTGGCAATTTATTTTTCATCAAAATCCCAACATTTTTGTGAAATTCCAGTTTTGCCCCGGAAAAAACCATGGTTCATAAATAAGTCTGCGACAATAGTGACATGAATATGTTTTAACATATCAAAATCTTAATATAAAAGAACATTCAATCCCCAATATAATATCTTAAATAATAACTAACAAAATAATATTAGAACGTTCAACTAATTTAATTTCGGTTCACACATGTAAACTACTAAATTTAATTTCGTATTTGTTTAGGGTTTTTTAAGTTTAATATACTTTATATATATTTATCACGGTTATGGACAATAAGTTAATGTAGTCCAGCGGAAAAGTGTGCGTTTATAAGATTTGTTGTCTCAGGTTCGAACCACCAATTGTATTTTTAGTTAATTTTTTTTTTATTTCCTTTAATGAAGAATATAATTGTCATTTTCTTATCTTCTTCCCCGAGTCTACTTCCTCTTCCTCTGCAACCCTAATCCGCAGCCATTGACGTTTATCACTTAGCTTGATTTTCATTTTTTTCATTTTTATTGTTTTTCTATGTACAAAATCCATAGATCTATCATATATAAACCTATTTTAAGCTTAAAATATATCAGAAATGTCCCCGTGCTACCAAATCGTCGATTGACCCATTTTCGAAGATTCACAGAGCCACACACAGCCGACGCAAGGAAGCCACTAGCTCCGCGATAGATTCTAGAGTTATGGCGAAGAAGAGAACAATGGTGGACAAACTATGTCGGAATTCTGGGTTTTCGGCGAAACTCTAGTCTCTGTCGAAGAACAGTGGCGAATGTGGAGAGAGGGAGGAAAAAATGTGAGAGAGAAAATAGGATATTGTTGTTTTAATCTTTTTTTTTTTTTTTTTAAATAAATCTAAATGGCATTATTTGTAATTTAGAAATTAAAAGAAGGGTTATGAGTTTTTGGCAAAATATTAAGGTTATTTTAGTTAGGTGTTGCTCACCAAAGTTATTATAGTAATAACCTAACTTTTCAAGGTTATTTTAAGTAATTTAGTCAGATAATTTCAGAATCTGTGAAATGTGAAGACCTAAGATCCCAAAAACTCAAACTTTGTTGAGAGATTTATGAATTAGTTTTCACCATTGTTCTTGCAATGAGTTTTGGTGAATTGAATATTCAAACATCGATCGTTTAACATTATATAATAACAATGTGCAATAGAGATGAATCTTTCAGTCCAATTATGGGCCCAGTTAAGAGATTGAGTAAACCTTAACTACTCTTGTTGTGTCACAGACAACAAGATTCTCAGAATCAGATTGATTCGTGCACAGCCAATTCACCTGTTCAGGAAAAGCCAATAGATGTCAGAAACAGACAAAAAGAAGGAAGAAAATGGCAAAGCAAAAGAACAATGAGAGGTTTAATTACCTTCTTGCTTAGGTTTATATTCAAATGGAGGAAATCTCTGCTATTGTTGTTGTCTGAATCAAGACACTTGAAGCAATCCCAGATTTTAACCGTCTTATCATTACCACCTGAGATCAAGAATCTACCTTTCTCCTGAAACAGAGCAAACGCTACACAAGAAACAGCAGCTTTGTGTCCATCAACAGAGTAATCTAAACAAACCCTTTTGATCACGTTGTTGCTGCTGCTGCTACTGCTTCCTTTTGATGAAGTTCCTTTTCGGGAAAGTTCTGATTCGATATTGATCAAATCGACAATTCCATCACCTCTAGCAACCGCGCATATCTTGTCTAACTTATCAACCATGTCGATCTCAGGGATTGCTATCGAGTGAACAAACGCAGGGTTTAGGCATTGTCCTGAGTTACTTTGTGTATCAGATCCTGAGAAAAGATTACACAAGTGACCCGTGAAATAAGATTTTTATTGCATATAATGCTAAGAAACCCGAAACAGCGGCATAGTGCTTACCAAAGTCTATAATTTTTTGCGAACGGCCTTTTGAGAAATCCCACAAAACAAGCTTTGAATCAAGTCCACCAGTTAGAACTGTAAGAAATTAGAAATTTTAGAAACCTGAAGAGATCTATATAAATCTATACATTCCCAATACTTAGTTTACCTTCCCAAGGTCTCCATGGAATAAATTGCACAGTAGTGCATATCTTAAGTGTAACATTAAGGTGTTGACTTAACAGATTTATTCGAGGTTTGTAGAATTTCACAGACGCGAGAAAGAAAACAATGAATTAAGGATACGCTTGTATGACCAGCTCTAAGGGTTTTATAGAGGCATTTCCGACCAATGTCGATGATCTGTGTTCGAGTAAACTAATCATACCGAGAAATTCATGTTTATGTAATCTTTAAAGCATTAAGAACAAACAATTAAGGTACCTTAACATCACCGGAATCATCTGCAGAAGCAAGAAAAGATGATCTACCGCTGCATACTACCTTAACAAGTCAAGAAAATCAAAAGATGGATTTTGTAGGTAAATTCGATAACTTTTCAGAGAGTCAAGGTTTTTAGAGGTCTCTACCTGATTAACTTCATCTTTGTTGTAATTGTAACTCTCTAATAGCTTCCAAGAATTAGCACTTAGCTATGAAATGAAGAAAGAGAGGAGATTTAAGCCTAAGTGAAGAATCTGTTTATAGTTTATCAAAGTTTCGATTTGTTTTTTTTCTTTTTACCGTATGAACATCGAAAGACTTGATCTCATTTCCACAAGAAGCATATAGAATGTTCTCATTACCTGAAATCAAATACAATTTAATCACCAATTGACCAAAAGAAAAGAGATGAAACTGAGAAACCAAAAAAGAGACAAAACCTGTTTTGAAACACAGAGATGAAACTGGTTCTGTTCCAACGTCAATGGTGAATTGGACATCGTTACATCGCAAATCAAACCAGCAAACGCAACCATCCTATAATCCATCTTTCAAAATGTTAAAAGTTTATTCGTAAAAACCCTAAATTCATTGAATCAAACAAAAAAAGAGGTTTCAATTAGAGATTTTTAGAGACCTCGCCGGAAGTGACAACAAGTCCAGGCCGGTCACGAGAAGCTATACAGCAGGTGGCAGTTGATTTGTGGCCTCTCAGTTTCCTTGGCTCCACCATTGCCATTGCCATAGCTATAACTGTGAGAGTTTCTCCGGCGGTTGCTCAGTTTCAGCTCTGATGCTCTATGTTATGCTTAAATTAGGGTGGACAAAACCGAACCAAACCAAAGAGGTTAAAACATAAACTAAATTGTAGAGAATTAGTGATCCACGTAATACACGGCTAAACATATATAGAAAATAGTTATTATATATATCTAGATTTTAAAATTGATAATCCGTGTAATCATGATATGTATAACTGTGTTCCGAGTGATTGTATTTTAGAGTAGGAATCGTGTTTCATATAGATTTTATTAAGTTCAATATCTAATTAAAAATAAAATTTAGACAGAAAACTTTAAACGTGAAAAAACCTAATTTTACATTCAAACATAAATCTTTGACTAAAAAATCATTAACAACCATACAAAATAATACTATTAACTATTAGGGAAATAACTAACATCAACATAATCAAATACATTTAAAAAAAACATAATAAAATACATATACATTATTACATTATTTATTATAAATAATTATCATCGACATATCATCATATTTGATTTTTTGTTTTGACTTGACATATTATTTTTCTTTTGATGAAAAATAAATTATAAATATTTCATTACTTAATTTTTATTTTCTATAATTTTCACAACATAAAAACTTTCAATATAATTGTTTCCTCAAACATCAATTTTGCAAGTTTGATCGCGTCCACAATATAGTAAGCCAAAAATAACAAAATTCACAATATATTGCAATTTATAATGGTATTAGATTATTATTTTTTTGCTTTTGTAATCAAATTTCGATATTAGGTTTTTTAATATAAATATAACTCTTTTGAAACGTATCAAAATCTATTGGAAAAATTACATATGTTAAAGTATGATCGACTGATTGATACGTGTCACATGTTAATTACAAAGTAAACGCATCAAAGTTTATATAATAGATCTTTTTTGGGATCTAAATTATTACAATTTTTTTATAAAAACCAATCTAGATCACTCATGGAAACAAATAAATAAGATTGAGAAAATCGATATGAAATCGCTGATAGAGAAGTCTAAACAATTATTTGTTTATTTGGATTCTATTTATTCTATTATTTGGTTTTTTGTTAAATTTTATCAAGGTGTCAAAATTCTTTTATCATATTTTCTTAATATTTATATTTTTACTTTCTATTTGAATAAGATTTATTTTATTATTATTTATTTACTTATATATATATATATTTTTTAGATTTACTAATTAGCAAAAAGAAAATTTATCGAAACAAAATTTTAATTTCTTTTTTGTAATCTAATTCAAAAATATAATAATATTATGTTTAAAAAAAAATAGATAAGACTATTTTGAAAATCTAATTGGAAAAAAATTTAACACGTGTCATGATCATATTAATTATAAAGATTGACGCTTCAAACTTTATATAATAAGATATAAAATTATTATGAAATCGAAGAATTCTCAAGGTGTAAGAGAGATGATAGTGTAAGAGAGAATAACAAATTAAAATGAATATCTTTTTGTCTAGATTTTTGTTCCACTGAATGAATAATAATTACAAACCTTAAAACAATCGAAGACCGGGGAATAATATTTTTCTCATCTATTTGTTTTGTTAGTAAATAAAGGAAAATAATTTTTTGTTTGTGATGGAAATTTGGAAGGGTATGGTGGGAACATTGGGTATTGTGGGCTTGAGACTCTAACTCTGAAACAATCGAAGACCGGAAAAATGGTTCAGAACAAACCCGAGTGGGAAGTAAGAGTGACGAACCCATGTTCCTGCGTATTCCTTAACACCATGTTGTCATGCACCGGTTTCAAATCGGTCACAACCATCGAGAGCTCGGTTTTGTCGAAAACCAGTGATGTGTGTCTCCTCGACAACGGCAATCAACTTGGTGGGCACGAAGACTTCGTTTTCAAATACGTATAGGACACTAGATTCGACCTCAAGATCATCGACACCACAATCGCTTGCTCTTGAATTTTCTACCCGAACCGTTTCGGTAAATTCCGTCTTGGTTTGTGAAAATATTGTCCCAATCATTAGCTTGGGATTAATAAAAATATTGTCCCAATCATTAGCTTGAGAAGTTATTAAACTCCTCAAATTTGTTGAGTAACTCTAAGTCTCTAAGCTCAATTTGTAGTATTTGTTAAGCACTATGTAGACTTGTAGAGGTTTGTCATTCTTTATAGGGATTTTAATGAAAAAAAGTTGAGTAACTCTAAGCTCAATTTAATAAAGCGTTAAGAATCTTCTCTCTCTCTCTTTTCAACAATCCAATTTTATTTGGATAACAGAGCAGAATCCAATTTCAACGGATTTAGGGTTCTGGAAATTTGACAACAGAGCAGAATCAAAATCATTTCAAGCAAGAACATAAATAAAATTATATAATCAAACAGAAATACACCAAAAGGGCATTAATCAAAGCTAAAAGCAATCTTCATATTCGAATGAATTTGAATGGTAAAACCGTTTAAAAACCAATCCTCAGGCTGTTAACAGTAATTCTACTCTCTTATTAGTTTGAGCAGCATCCGGTTTTCTTCACAGCGGAAACATCTTTACCGATATCGATCTTGTCTCCTTTCGATGGAACATTAGCGGATTCGCTCGCCGCTTCCATCGCCTTCTTGCTCACAATGTGGTGAATCTGAGTGAGGACTTCCGCAAAAGCGTTCTCGACATTGGTGGATTCAAGAGCTGAAGTTTCCATGAAGTAAAGAGATTCTTTCTCGGCGAATGATTTCGCATCTTCAGTCTGAACAGCCACGAGATGGCGAAGATCAGATTTGTTGCCCACGAGCATGACTACAATGTTTGGATCAGTGTGGTTTCTGAGTTCTTTCAACCACGTCTCAACGTTTTCAAATGTCGAGTGTCTGGTTACATCGTAGACAAGAAGAGCTCCAACCGCTCCTCGATAATACGCGCTAGTGATGGCTCGGTACCTATTCAAACAGTATCAATGAAACTAAGAATTAAGTTAACCAAATACAGAACATAAATAAACGCAAACAAAAACCGAGAATAGCGAAAATTATACGAAGCAAGAAGCTTTTTCGATTTCGAAATTAGGCGTCGCGAAAAACCGATCAGAGAAACCAATAATTGCTGAAACCAATCTCCGGTGAAATATGAGAAATGAGAGTGAAGAAACATAGAAATGAAGTTACTGAAACCAAAATCAAACTCTCTCACATAAACTAATTAGCAAAAACAACACAAGAAATTCGATAAAGCTGATAACTTTTTCAGCCTAAGCGTTGGATTTTCCTATCTTACACAAAAGTCAAAACCCATGTTTTCAAAATCACATTACCAATCCAGATCTCTTCTTTTTAAAAGAGATAAAGCCAATGAATCTAAATCAGATCTAAATCTCAAAATCAACGTTCTTTGGCAAATCAAACAACCCATAAACCCTAAAACCTCGAACGATCTACAATCTAAGGAACGAAGATCCAAAAAAAAAAAAAACAGATCGAGAAATGAAGAATGCGGAGTAAATCGAAAAAAGATCAGACCTTTCTTGACCAGCAGTATCCCAAATCTGGGCTTTGATGACTTTATCATCAACATTCAAACTCCGAGTCGCGAACTCGACACCGATCGTGGATTTAGACTCGAGGCTAAACTCGTTCTTGGTGAATCGTGAAAGCAAATTTGACTTTCCGACACCAGAATCACCAATCAAAACAACCTTGAAAAGGTAATCGTATTCATCATCTGCTCTATAACCCGCCATTGATTCTCCTTCAAAAGCTTTTTTTTAACTCTTTGCTCCTTCTGATTCGAGAAACCAAAAATAGAGAAAGATCAGAGAAATGCTATTTGCGCTTGGTTTTTTTTTTTCAAAAGTTGAAAAACCCTAATGAGATTTTGTGCTTGTTCCTTATTTTTCTGAGTTTTTTTGTTTCTTCAAGATCTTTTCGATTTCTACAGAGAAAGACGCGGAATTGAAAAAAATATCAAAAACGAGAAAGAGAAAGAGGACTTGTGTTTTGTGTCTTTACCACAAAAATGCTTATTACCATTTGGGGACACTTTCGTCATTTCGATTGTCTTATCTTTTATAAAAATAAAAATGCGTCTGCCGGGAGTCGAACCCGGGTCTATTGCTTGGAAGGCAATTATCCTAACCGTTGGACTACAGACGCTTTTGCTTAAAGGTCAACACAGATTTATTTTAATCGTTGAATTATACAGAAGTAGGGACAATTTCGTCATTTTAGTATGACGTGGCTAGTAGAAAGTGACTATAAAACTGAGGAGGTCTCTGTTTCACTATCTCCAACAAACTAAATTCGGAGTCGAAAACGGAATCGACGAGTCTTGAAGTTCTCCGGCGATTCTCTCGCCGTGAAACTCTTATCGGCGGTCGATTTTGTACTGGAATTGCTTGCTAACTTGTTCAAACGGTTTCGAGAATGGGTTGCATCGGATCTTCTCAGGCTAGAAATGAAGGAGGAGGTGAGAAAAATCGATTTTCGTGTTCGTTACGATTTCTGGCTCTTTCGAGTTATCTGATTTAGTAGCATCGTTCGCTGAGATTATGCGTAGCATCTGATTTAGCATCACGCTTCATACTTGTGTTGTAGATTTTGTGATTCTTGGAGAGATTTTGAAACGAAAATCTCAGTTTCGAGATGTCAGAATAATCAATCTGTTTAGGGATTTGCTATTCGTAAAGATTGCAAATGTTGAAAGCTACTCTTGAACATTCTTGTTCAAGATTAGAATGCTCTCTAGAGAAAGATGTTATCAATGGTGTGATTGAAATGTCTAAAGTGTTATGTATACAATAAACAAGATATCCCTCCAATTGCTTTCGTCTTGTTGAAATCGACATTGTGAGCTTCTGATGTAGCTCTGGTTTTGATATTGGTGGTGGTTTGTATTGAGATGCACCAAACTTGGTTGTATCATTCATTCTCTTATGAGTTTTGTATGTTGACAGTGAGAAAGAAGAGAATCCGTAAACCTAAACCTTGGGCGCATACCGAGCCAATCACAAGGGCACAGCTAAAGAACATGCGTGAGGAATTTTGGGACACTTCTCCACACTATGGTGGTCAAAGAGGTACCAGACATTACATATATATATATATATATATATATCTCTTTTCTTGTAGTCTACACTTCTCCACACTATGGTGACGTAAAGCTGAATTACTGATTAACCAGAGATATGGGATGCGCTACGAGCTGCTGCTGAAGCTGATCAATTGAAACTAGCACAAACAATTGTTGACAGTGCAGGCGTGATTGTCGAAAACCGTGATCTAACATTGTGTTGGGATGAAAGAGGTTTGCAATACACAAATCCCCCAACACACGAATTTTTGGTTTGTTTTCCTTTTCGGTTCTTGTTTATTTTACCTTACTGACTTATATTCTAACTCAATGTAGGTGCTAGCTATGAGCTTCCTAGGTATGTTCTAAGTGATCCCACCAATCTGATTCGAGAGCAAGAAGCTTAGTAAGTAGAAACGATATGGTATAGTAGACACTCTCTGTATAGTTTCTGGAATTTAAAGTGGGAGATGATGACACGTGTTGGTCGAAGTACAGATGTACAGTTAGGATTTATGAACCTTTTTTGGGTCAAAATGATCTAATGAAACTTATGAACCTTTTTTGGGTCAAAATGATCTAATGAAACTTGACAGTTGACAACTTCTTAGTATTTTGCTTATTCTTTTGATTAGCTTATTAGTTTATACAATAAGGGTATAATTAATAAAACAAAATGAAGAAAAAGTATCGTTTTTGGTTTATTTGATTTGATTTATATATACTATGTCACTAGGTTTGATACAAGTTGATTCCCTCCATTTTTTTCTATAAGAACTCTCGAGAAACACAAAACTCTAAAAAAAAACATTTGTGTCAGAAATGGTCTTTATCTCTCAAGTTATTGTGTCTTTTTGTTCATTGGATTTTGGAGCTACGCATTTATTAACTAGCCAATTACAAGATTTATAATAATTGAGTTATATGATCAAAAGTATTTATTTTTTCTTGGATAGTATAATTAAAAATGCACGGTGTACAGAATTAACAATAGTTAATTTATGTCATAACAACTGATGGTGAATTAGAGTAGTCCCATTATTATTTTAGTCTTTCTGGTCGATTATTGATAGTAAAATGTTATTAGTCGAAATTTAAATTAAATTCGTATTTATATTACTGTCAAAGGCCAGAGTGATTTCAGCCTTGATCGTTTGAAACAAATGATTGGATTACAATTACAGAATTACTTGATTGGTTTTGTAATGTTTTATGCAATTACTGTTACTGTTGATATTGCTTATACAAATGTGTTTCATTTAACTACATTTTGTGGGTCCAAAAAAGATAATAATTGTCCTTATTAGAAACAGGGTTAACAATGACGTAAATGGATTAGGGATACAATGACCTCAGAGAGTCATAATACTTTTGACTAAACACCAACCATTTCCCAATATATAAATTTACATATTACTGTTTCGTTATCGCTTTTTTTTTCTTTTTCTTACAACTATCGGTCTATCTTGTATTTTGTTGTTGTTACACCATTTACTGGGTAAAATATGCAATTGTTGAATTACATAAACTTAGTTTCGTTTCGATGTATAGAATTAACAAATCCCCAACTTGAATAACCTAATCTGATAATCGCTGGATGTGGTCACGTGACAGTATCATTGACCATCGTACCATAATTATTATCGTCATGAGTTTGATATTTATATTTTGTTACTTTCTTACTTTAGTCCAATTTCTTGTTTTTTCTTGGGATAAAAGTCCAATTTCTTGTTTTCTTCTTCTCTTAGAAATTTATTGTTTTACCATCATTCTGATTTTTTTTGTTTTACTGCTTTAGCACACCTTCACACAAGATAATAAATAAATCATTCAATTTAAACGGTTGACAAAAGAAATATTCAACAGTAAATGTAACTTCCAAGCGATTCCAAGAGGTTTCGCGACGACAATGGTGGGATACCTCACTCACTTTCGTTTGTCCGACCATCTAAAAAGTTCTCTTTTAACTGAATTGAGGGATAGATCTGATTCTAGCGGCTGAAAATGCTCGGCAAACCACGTATGGTGACTGGAGTAGGAGTGTGAGGACAATTTTCGCCGGTGACTTTACTAGATCTTGTTTTCTATATTTTCGGTCTAACCGATAATTTTATCTGACTCAATTTTGTAATTCTCTATCCAATTTCTCAGTTTGGGATGGATTTAATTTTAAGGAAATATATATTTTTTTTAAAAGAAGTTATAATCGTAAGTAAATTGAGAGATTACATAAAAGGAGTAATTGGTGTCAAAAAATAAATAAATTCGCGTAGCCTTGTATTGTTGGTCAAAGGCTAGCATGATTCTTATCATTTTTTGCTTTTCAAAGTCTGCCGAGTACAAAAGATTCGACTAGGTTGATAATTGACGGTAAGCAATCAATTATATTGCGAAATGATATAAAATAAAATAAAATTGCGAAATGAGATCAATTCTGCAAACCAAAAAAAATTGTGGAATTATTCGTACACTTAAAGAAATTTACAAAATGGCAGAAGATACCAGTATATACATATTTAAAAAGCAAGTATATTTTAATAGATAATTTTTTTAATGAATTTTAACATATAATATTATTTGATAAAATATATAAAAATATTAAAATTATGCTATTCGTAAAATACTTGCATAATTGCGTTAGAAACCGTCATTCCACCATTACTAATCAAAGTTATCATCAAAATAAGACAAAAATGCGATTATGAATCATTAGTAATACAAAATAATAAAAAATATTTTAGTGATAAAAAAATTTCAATTTGAATTTCTGAACTGTTTTTATTAATTAAAAGTTGTTAAAAAAAAATTAGTAACAAAAAATGTTGATACAATAAAAAATGGTAAACGACTGTAATAAAAAGTAATCATTATAGAAAAAGATTGTGGTTTAATCATAATATTTTAAAATATATTAAAAAATATAAATATTATATATTCACTTATATGTAAATAGAAATTAAATTAAAATTAAAATATTTTTATCGTCTTATTACCATTTTAATATAGTAGCAATACAAAAAAATATATTGCCCATTTTTTGTTTCGAATGACTAATTTTTTAACCATTATTTATTTATTATTTTGCTCAGTAATACACAGTAATCATCAATCATACACTATATAAGCATGCTAGTTTTTTAATTTCGAATTCCGAACATAAACACAAAAAGGCAACTCAGCGTCAATAACATGCATTATTCAAATTTGAATTAACATGATGATACAACAAAAACACTAACAGAAACAGGTAAAGTATGTATTTTGATTTTTGGTTTTCAAAAAGTCAAATAAAACTTCTATAAATTAAATTTATTCTACTATATAATTAATCTTTTTCACTTCCCGCAAACGGACAAACCGCTTTATTGGCAATGTGCTCTGCTTCCTCTCAAAACTGCCTCTGTGTTCGTGTCTGTCAACAGATCTCAAAAACCCATTTTTCTCTCTCTCTCTAGATTCCCACTCTTTCTCTCTCTAGTCAATGAAATAAAACCCATCCAAACCTCTCTCTCTACTCGAAAACGACGTTTTTATTGCTTTTTCCTGCCAAAAGCCATAGCTTTCTCCAGAAAAACCTCTCAGGTTCTTCATGTGAATGTTTGGTTGATAAAAGAGATGAGACATCTGTGACTTCTTTCAAAAAAACGGTGTTGTTTTCTTTTTCCCTTTTTTTTCTTCTCACTGTCTATTTGCTCTATGGTGGATTTCAATCTCTCTCTTTCTTCAGTCTTTTGAAACGGACCCTTTAGTTTTCTCCTTGTTCTCAATTGAAAAGTTTGTATCTTTCATTACCGAAGAAACAGAGCTTTTTGAGATTTTAGCATTCTGGGTTTGGTTTTGATTTCTTGTTTCTTACTTTCAAGTGGCTTTTCAACGCACAGAGCTCGAAAAGTTAACATTTTTTTTGTTCAGTTGAGTCCTCTTGATAATTTACCCTTAGGGTTTCTCAGAGCTGTAATATCTTTGTTTTTGGTAATTTTTCAGGGAATCTTGGGGGAAATTAAGGGCTATTACCAAAGTTGGTGAAATCTGTTTCAAAATTTGGAAAGTTGAAAGATTTTCGCACAAGAAAATGAGATACACTTCGATTTGGTTCTTCTATAGAAGATACTTAGACAAGTTTCTGTCGAAGAAAACAGAACATTTCTTCTTCTGATCATGTCTAAAGCTGCTTCTTCTAGGATTCTAAAAGATGCAAATGGAGACATCGGTGAGCATCTTCGTAACCATATTCACTTAACCAACTGTATTCACTTGAAGAATCATATGCACAACTACAACAACAACAAACAGAGTCCGGTTTTAACCGACCGGTCTCTTCTTATGAGAGATCTCGTTGTTCTTCAGAGATCAAGATCACTTAGAGACCCATCAGCGATCCCGAATTCGCCTTCTGTGATCGTCGATTCGAAAGGAGAGGAGGGAAGAAGAGTAAGAAGATCTGTTGATCGAAATGTGGTTAAGAAATCTGGTCTTAGGTTGTCTAGTTCGTCTCCAATTGTGAACTTTGGAACATCTAAAGTTACTCCTTCTGATGAAAAGTTTGATGGGTCGAGTAGGAAGAGTTATAGGGTTGAGGATGTGAATGAGGTTTATAGTGTTGATTCGGTGAAATCGGGATCGAAAGATAGGGTTAATAAGGCTATTGTCAAGACTCTGTCTGATCAGTTAAACGAGGTTTTAGGTGATAGTGATGATTTGGTTTCTAGTAATGTTCTACCGCGCGGTAATGGGCGTAGTAAAAGACGGAAATTTAGAGGGACGAGGAGAGCGGGGCGGGTGGTTACTGTTAAGGACAATGTTGGTGATAAGAGTGAGATGTCTATTGCTTCTAACTCAGTGCCTAGAGGTCAGAAGTATGAGGAAGAAGAAAATAGAGAACAGAACATTACTGGAGCTGCTCCGAGAAACGGTTGTGGAATCCCGTTTAATTGGTCGAGAATTCATCATAAAGGCAAAACATTCTTCGATCTAGCTGGTCGGAGTTTATCTTGTGGAATGTCTGATTCAAAGGGAAGGAAAGGCGTAACCGATATGCCAATGTCATCTGATTCAAGCTCCTCTTTCCCCAAATCTGATCACGAGGCATTGCCTTTTTTAAACGATAGCGCAGACAATGAAGGTTGGGTGCATGATTACTCAGGCGAATTGGGTATATTCGCCGACGATTTGCTCAAGAATGAAAAAGATTCAGCCTTTGGCAAGAAACTCAGAAATGCTCGACGGCATCAAAGTTTTTCGCAGAAGTATGCTCCAAGAACATTTCGGGATCTTGCAGGACAAAATCTGGTGGTACAAGCTCTATCTAACGCTGTTGCGAAACAAAGAGTTGGACTTCTTTATGTATTTCATGGTCCAAATGGAACCGGAAAAACCTCATGTGCGCGGATTTTTGCTACAGCATTGAATTGTCATTCTATGGAACAATCAAAGCCTTGCGGAGTCTGCAGTTCATGTGTTTCCTATGATAATGGTAAGAGCCGGAACATTCGGGAAATGGGTCCTGTGAAAAATTTCGACTTTGAGAAATCGCTCGATAATATGATCATTTCTCAGCAGAAAAGGCAGCACCTTGTGTTCATATTCGATGATTGCGATACTATGTCAACAGATTGTTGGAATGCGCTTTCGAAAATCGTGGATGGAGCACCTCGTCGTGTGGTTTTTATTCTTGTCTGCTCGAGTCTTGATGTTTTGCCTCACATAATCGTTTCGAGGTGCCAGAAATTCTTTTTCCCTAAGCTCAAAGAAGCAGATATCATCGATTCTTTACAACGGATTGCATCAAAGGAAGAGATTGATATCGATAAAGATGCGTTGAAGCTTGTTGCTTCGAAATCAGATGGTTCCTTGAGAGACGCGGAAATGACTCTAGAACAGCTGAGTTTGCTCGGAACAAGAATCTCTGTTCCTTTAGTTCAAGAAATGGTAAAAGATCGAAGCTTTTGCTGAAGGTCAAAACTTTTTTCAAAATTTTCCATTTGACATTTTTCTCTACATGTTCCTGTTTTTTCAGGTTGGGTTAATCTCTGATGAGAAACTAGTTGATCTTCTTGATTTAGCGTTATCCGCGGATACTGTAAACACCGTGAAGAACCTGAGGATGATAATGGAAACCGGCGTTGAACCATTAGCTTTAATGTCACAGCTTGCAACTGTAATAACCGATATTCTCGCGGGAAGCTATGATTTCGCTAAAGATCAACGTAGAAGAAAGTTTTTCCGGCAACAACCACGTAAGTTTCAAACGTTCCTCATCCTAATGGGAAGTATTTGTAACTGAATAACCGGTTTTCTTATGTCGTAGTGTCTAAAGGAGATATGGAGAAGCTGAGACAATCTTTGAAAACGTTATCCGAATCAGAAAAACAGTTGAGAGTATCGAACGATAAACTAACTTGGCTCACTGCTGCATTGCTTCAACTAGCTCCTGATCAACAGTATATGCTTCCGTCTAATTCTTCCGCTGATGCTAGCTTTAACCGTAGTCCATTAATGGATCTGAATCCTTCTAACGACGCTGCAGTGGAAGTTAGATATCATAGTAGACAAGGTTTAAGTAGCAAAAACCGACCTTCGGTTGAAGAGATTTGGTTAGCGGTTATAGAGAAGGTTCGAGTTAACAGCTTAAGAGAGTTTCTTTACAGAGAAGGGAAGATCTTTTCGATTAGTATCGGTTTAGGTAAGAGCATTCATATCGAAAAAAGCTTTTTTAAACCGTTTATGTCGATGATTCTAACTTTCTAGTGTGTTGCAGCTCCTACGGTGCAGTTAATGTTCAATTCGCCATTAGCGAAATCAACAGCTGAGAATTTCAAAGATCACATTTTGAGAGCGTTCGAGGCGGTTCTTGGTTCTCCGGTCACGTTAGAGATCAGAACCGAGTCGAAGAAAGACCTGAAAAACGCCGGTTCATCGCCATTACAAGATTTAAGCAATGGTGAGAGATTCCGGGAAAGCGGAAGAAGCGAAATCATTGAAGCGGCTGATGAATCTGAATCTGCAATGGCTCGAGCTAAAAGGAAACATTTGGAAGCGAGCCAAAACCCGAACCAGAGCCATAGCCATAGCCAGAGCCAGAGCCAGAGCATTGTGAGAGGAAAAGTTTCGTTAGCTCAAGTGATCAAGCAAGCTGAAGGAAACGGTTGGTCAAAACGCAAAGCTGTGTCGATTGCAAATAAGCTTGAACAAGAAAATCTGTAAGAATATGAACCAAAACTTTTTCCTTCAATTTGTTTTTTTTTTAAACATTTTTTTGTTTGATAATTCGTTAATTTTCACAGGAGACTTGAACCCAAATCGAGAAGCTTGATATGTTGGAAAGTGTCGAGAAGCGCACGTCGCAAGGTAAACATTCAATTTTTCGGTTTTTTTAAAACGAGTCCGAACTTTATTTCGGTTTGAAAATTTTCGGTTTGGTTCGGGTTAGGCTACAATGTTGATAAAAAAATAAAAATAAAATTAATATTAATTTAAACTATAAGAATGTAGTTTTAGGTCCGAAACTACACTTCTCACAATTTCATAAGAGAGATCTTTCATAGAGAGATCTTCATGAAAGATAGGATGACATCCCTTAGATTGCTCTGTTTTATGATATGTGTTGGGTTTTTTTTCTGTTTTTTCTCGAAAGGGGCTACAATTATATTTAAGGTTTTTATTTGGTTATTTAATGAATTTGAATTTGATGGCTAATTTTTTTTTTTTTAAATATGAAATTTTGTTGAATTTTGGTTTACTCGGTTCGATTTCAAAAATTTCGAATTCAGTTGGGTTCGGTTTTTCGGCATAAAAATGTTCTATACCGTTCAGACTTTTATAGAATTTGGTTTGGTTTGGTTTGGTTTAATTTTTATGTCTTTCATAAAAAATTTCATCTTCAAAACGAAAGTTTTCATCTTTAGAAAGAAAAAAAATGGAAACTTTTCTCATATTTTCTAATCGAAAAATTGAAAATTTGAATTGTAGATATCGCCATTGAAGATGAGAAGGAGAAGGTTACGATTACATTCGTTGTTGAAGCTCATCTCGTGTGGGAAATGTCTATCAACGAGATCTCCTCCTAGATAGGCTTTTTTATTTTATTTTACGATGAAGAAAAAAGTGGTTTATTTTCTTCTCTTCTTTGATCATACTCAGATTTTTAATCTAATCTTTGTAGCTAATTTTTTTTTAATAAAAAAAACTTTTCTTTTCACAAATGCAGTTTCACCTTTTGACCAAACTACTCTTTGCTTTCGTATAATTATATGCTATTTTATTAAATAACGCACTGTCAAATAAATAGTGAAAATATTTTCTCTAATAACATGATATATATCTAAAATTATATAAATGAATTAAATAACTTGTCGTTTGAGCAAACACCATATTATTTTTTCGAATGAGTCACACAATTCAATCAAATGTATTTTACAAAATAAATGTCATTATTATTTACCTGGTTTAACAAAAAATTATTATTCAGTATGAATACCCTTAATCTTATACTATTAGGGGCTTAATCGTCTCAGCGAGTTAAATCAACAAAAACTATAAAGATATATTTTGTAGTAGTAAACTAAACATCAAATCCGTTGTCGTCCAGCGGTTAGGATATCTGGCTTTCACCCAGGAGACCCGGGTTCGATTCCCGGCAACGGAGCTTTTTTATTTTCCACTATTTCTTGTCATAATCTCTTTGACTCAATACGCAACATAGAAAGGAGAAAAAAACAGCTTTTGTAGATTATAAGTGAAACTAACGAATGTAAAACCGTATTCATTGTCGAGGCAACAAATCGATTCAGATATGCATCTGTGTTACTCGTGTCTCAAACAATAGATTACAGAAACAGAGTAATAATGAACACAAGATTTTGATATAATCTCAGAGGAAGAAACAAAATCTATTGTACAAAAGCCTCCTTCATGTCAAGCTCTCTCTGTAATGTTATTTACATTCCTCGAATTCCACCAAAACGTCCTTCCATCTCCAATCTTATCATTATCGCCATTTCTTGCTTCGACATCTCTTCTCTCTGACTGAACTTCCTGTTGTTCGATTGATCCCGGATTCTCTGTCAAACACTGTTCCCAAAACACATCGTTAACCCCTGTTTTTGGAGCAGCAACGGTCACGGGATCTGAGTTCATATCAATCTTTGAAGATTTGGGTCTTGTATCGCCGATACTTAGACTTTCCGCACAGCTAGTTGACTCGTTCACATCAAGATTCATGCTTGATGACTGCACACCCCTCTTATCGCATGATTCCGTTACAAGATTCTCCCAAAAAGTTAGAGAAGATTCTAACTTTTCGATCTCTTCTGCGTGTGATCGGCTTGGAGGAAGAGAATTATCTTGTAATCTTCTTTTTCTTCTCTCGTGGTTTTCGAGATTTAGAGAAAGTCCTGGTTTTTCCAAAACCTGAGAAACAAACGATACTATTGATTTCTGACGTTGCTCCATATGTTGTAACCGATCTTTCAGTGTCGTTACCAGCAGCTCAAACCCTTTTCGTTCTTGCTCTTGGTTCTGTAACTCCGTGAGAAGGCCTTCTTTCTCCCTTTTTAGCCTCTCGATTTGATCCTTCATGCTCTGTCTTTCTGATTCCGTCAAAGGATTTTGCGCTTGTAGATTCGTTAACGAGTGGCTATGAACAGGTTTTCGTCTACGAATGTTCTTCATAAGGTAAGGTCGACCTCTAACAAATTCATCGTTTGCGAATTCCCATTTCTCAGGATCGATTTTCCTAAAACCCTATCCAAAAACAAAAACGCAAAACGTTAATTAAGTAAACCAACATCACACAAAACTCTATCCTTAAAGAGATGGATACAAAGCCAAAAACTTTACATATGTATTAAGCTGGCGGATGAAACTCGAGAAATTCTTGTGCTTGAAGAATCTGGGAAGAAGGTCTCTAGAAAACTCAAGCGGGTTATTGACGATGAAACTCTTGTTGTTATCGCTCCAAGAAACGATCGAATCAGAAGAAGAATCATCAACCATTTCATATGTTTTAGTAAGGAAAGGTGGAAGTGAGCTTGAACCTCCATTATTTTCATCCATCTTCAAATCCAAAAAACCGCAATTTTCTCAATTCCTTTATATCAGTCTATTAGTCTGTTAGATATGAAAAAAAGGTTGAAAATCAAACCCCAAAAACAGAAAGTAGAGAACTCATTGATCAGAATCAGATAAACCATAGATTGAAAGCCATAAACTTTTAACTCAACACTGTGCATTCCCTTCTTTAGGCAATACCTAATCGAATCAATCTCTCAAGATCTAAGAAAAACACATAAATTGATAATCAAATCCAAGAAATTTCCCCACATTGTATCAAATCAAACACCAAACGAAATCTTCAAATGAATCCACAAAAACCCTTAACGCAAAAACCCTAATCTAAGCCAAAAATCTAAACGAATCCGAAAGAAGCAAAATCAATCAAAACCCTTTTGCTTCTCCAAATCAAAACAGTTATTGAATCAGGTATTGAAATCAGACAGAATCAATCAACAATTCGAACACAAATGATTTGATTTTTTCTTGTCCACTCGTGTTCCTGATGCGGAATTTATCAAAACGTACCAGATGATTGGAGAAGATTGACCCGATCCCGATTGGAAAAAAAAATAAAAAAAAGATTCTTCAAAGCCTCTTTGATTGAGGATTAAGCACGGACTCGTGAGATTAAAGGATCAAAATTTCGGGGAAATAAGAAACAGAGAAGAACGTAAAGCAAAAGGGGGAATTCGAATTTTGAGGATTGAAAGGTTTTTGGCTTTGGCTTCCAAAGGTATAAGAAATGGCAACGCAACAAGACGAGTTTGGTGGTCCTATTGTTATCAGCTCTAAGGGAGAGAAAAAAACATTATTAATTGTTTTGTTTCTATATATATTGTGAAAACTATTTTAAGTACTTATTTATTACCATATATGGTGACAACAATTATTACCATATGTTTAAATTTTTTGTTCCCTCTATTTTATATTAGTGATATTTAAAATTTTTGCACACAAATTAAGAAATCATTTAATTTTTTATTATTTTCTAAATTAAAACATTAATTATTATCTATCGAAACACAATTTAAACAATAAAAAAAAAATTTCCATAATTCAAACAGTCAAAAACAATTAAAAAAATAATTATTTTTGCATAAAAATAATGAGAACATCACTTAATTTGAAACAAGTTTTTTTTTCCGAAAATATCATTTAAAAAAACAGAAGAAGTATTAATTATAGGGACATTCTCTAGAATATCATTTTTTTTCAAAGGACAAAATATTTAAGAAGCATCTCTAAAATTTTAGGAATGATTTCAGGAAATTTTGATAAATACCACGTTTATAATACAAGTTTTTAAAAGTATCACTATCTGAAATCAATTTTTTAAAATACTCCTTTTATAAACGTCATAATTTTTTTTTTTAAGTCAAATTTATAAAGTTTATAAAACATGTTTATAAAAGTTTTATCAATTTTATAAAATTTTATAAGGAATATTATAAGGTTTATAGGGTTTTATAAAGTTTATAAGTTTTATAACGTGTTTTATAAACCTTTATAACATATTTTATAAAGATTTATAAATTTGAATATTTATAAACGTTTATATAAATTGTATTTTTGAAAATTGACAGCAAATTATGGTACTTTTGAAATGTGGTATTATAAAATGGTATTTTTGAAATTCTCCTAATGATTTCTAAATATTTAATAATATTTAAAAAAAAATATTTTTCTTTTGTACTAATTTAGGGTGCTATTTAAAATTAAAATATATATATATTTCAAGTAAATTTACTAGTTTTAAATTTTAAGAAAATAATTATATACAAATTTTAAAAAAAACTCTCTTTTAAAAAATAAGTGCATTTTGCAATACCAAATCTAACCCAAGCGATGTGGCATAATAGTAGTTGGACTAGGACTTCGAAAAATGGGATTGCGTCCGTTTTAATTTTAGCGTGCATGAATTTAATTCTTACTGCGAAATAAATTGTTTTTTGCTTGGATCAGTTGGATTTGTAGGGGTTGACCTATGTGCTTAGCTCGTGTTGGGATTAATGCATGGGGGACTTGGGGAAAACTCCTATCAAGGAGCATGCTCACTCCATAATCTGTTATATCTTTTACTTTTGATTTTAAAAAGTCGACAACGGAAAACCTGATGCTAATCTAAAACAATCTAATCTTACTTCAACAGTTAAACTTATTATTCAGTTTAAGTTTAGATTCTATTAATTTTTATTGGTATGGATAAATTATTATATGAATTGATTATCATAATTTACATGACCATATATTAATTGTTGAACCAAAATCTAAAACACTTTTACATAATATGAAGATATATATATACATATAAACACCATAAAATTATACATTAGCGCGATAAAAATAAGATAGACATTCTATAAAGATATATATTTATATATATATAAACACCATAAACTTATATATTAGAGCAACTAACTAAGACAAGATAGACATCCTCCTCCACTCTCAGCCTCTTTCAAAATTTTATCTAATTTCTTTTTTATTTTAGGCTCATTGAGTCCTTCTCCCTTCACAATTAGTGTGACGCCTTCCGTATCAAAATCTACGAAAGTAACTCCTAACCAAAAAAATAAATCAAGTACATACTGTTTAATGGGTTTTTAGAGTATTTGTACTTCATGGTAAAAAAGAAAGTAGAAATTAATAAAATGGCATGAGTTCTTTTTCGAGTAAACAAAATGGATAAAAAAATGTTTTGGACATTTTTACCTATAAGATTTAAACATTATGGAACACATAATTTATTTATATACCTTATTATTTTTCTGTGTGAATATCTAATTTATTAAATTAATTTTCATTTCCACTATATAAGCTTGCAATCTTTTTATTTTAGGGTTCTATATTACCATTTAACATGTTGCTTATTGTTGTATCCATCTACAAATATATTATGTCTTCTATTTTCATCATATAAACTTGAGAACTATTATATTAGAGCTCTACATGATCATTTAATATGCTACTTATTGTTGTATTCACGTACAGAAAAAATTCTATAAAATATTTGAACTATATAATTAATAAACTCACGCATAAGTTTCATACCAATAATCTTTCATACCAATAATCTTTTGTCATTTACTAATAGCAATTAATGTAATAAATGTCATTTACTTAAGTTAATTTGTTATTTTGTCAACTTAGTAAATTTGTTATTCTTGCTAATTCCCAAATAAAATTTAAGTCTAAATAAAATGATTTGCATCAATAGTAACCTGTATATAATTTATCATTTGTAATAATATTATTACTGTGATATTGTTCATATTCAAACCTATATATAACTATTCGGCTGTGTTGGTGTACCTTTACAATTAGCGATAGATCGAAGGGCTTTATGTCTTGTCCTTGCGGCAATAGATCCAACATTGATCTCAATTGTCTCCTTCTGTAAACAATGAAATTTATGTTTTGTTAATCAATATATAAGCAATATTTATAAAATATATATAAGCAATAACTTCGTTGAATATGTGTAATATATTTATGTTTTGCACTACAGGCTTCTTACGTTTAGTATAACCATTTCTTTGAAAATTTAAATAAGTTTGTAAGTTGAAGAGAGATGATCGAAAAGAATGTGATTGCAACTTAGTGGCTTGCCCATCAACCTCTGTTTATATATTATTATTAAAGGAAAAAATTGGATCTGTCTTAAGTAGTCTCATAATAGTTTGACACCTAATAATAATATTATAATTTAGCTTTCAACACATGTTAAAAATTTACAAAATACAAATCTCAAAGATTTTCCAAGAGCATGTCTCAAAAGCCATATGTATATATAACTTTAATAATATACATCTCAAAGATTTTATAAGACCATATATAGTACAGAAAAAAATGTCTTGACAAAGTAGAATATGTAAGAAACTTAAAAAATCAAATATAGTGATTACAAAAAATTAAACGTGCATACAAATTATTGAATTCTTCTAATCACAGTGTCAACACAAATCATTTTCTAAACTCCAACACAAATCATTTGACACTTGTATTTAGGGGTGGGCATTCGAGTAATCGATTTGGTTCCGGTTCGATTTTTCGATTTTTCGGTTCCAGACATATAGAATCCGTATGGGAACCGAATGATTTTCGGTTCGATTCCCCTTCGATTCGGATCGATTCGGATACTTCAAAGGAGAACCAGTTTGGAACCGAAAATTTTTTGGGTTCGATTTGGTTCTAGATATTTTATCCAAACTACCCGAAAATATCGAAAATACCCGAAAAATAATTTAAAAAATATATATATAAATTGAAATAATATACCTAAATTGATTATTTTTATCTGAACTATCCGAAAATACCTAAAAATACCCAAACTAACCGAATTAACCGAAAAAATAACAAAGAAAAAATTGTAAAATTTATCCAACTACCCGAACATACCCAACCTAGAACCAAAAAATCTATGAGTTAATTTATGTTTCAGGTATTTTGGATACCGTTCAATTCTCGGTTCGGTTCCGGGTCGGTTCCGGTTCTTCGGTTCCACGCATATAGGATCAATTCCGGTATTTTTGAAAAATCAGTTCAGGTTCGGTTCGGATAATTTCGGTTCGGTTCTATAGTTCCGATATTTTCCCAGCCCTACTTTATTGTTAATTGAGAATTAAATTTTATTTGCTCGTGTGAAAAAAAAAAAAAAACATAATATTTTTATCATATAAAATATCTCAAACTTAGCCAATCAATGCTTGGTTAACGTTAATGTCCAATAAGCCCAATAAAGGCCCATATTTAACTCCATCCATAACCATATTAATCCCCATCATTCAAATGCAAAACCTTCATTAAAAACCCTTTACTTGAACCACCAAGAAACATTGATCAAAAAACAAAATAACAAATTTGCTTTTTCATGAGGAGGTTTTACACAAAAGACAACAATTGAACAAACAAAGCTATTGTTCATTGTCTTCTTAAATCAAATCCTCTAATACAAATTTAATCAAAAATCAAACAAACTAAAATTAACCAACAAACTCCTTCAAAGCAACTCTCATATCTTCAAACTTGTCACAATCACCATTGAAAAACTCACCAAGTTTCTTCAACTCAATATCATTCAAATCATCGGAAAACGGTTTAATCGGAAAAGCGTTTTCCGGTTGAAGCGCGTACGAATTCGGATTATCGTCAACAATCACCACGCGCCTCAAATCTCTCATCACAAACCCTAAATCCTTCACTAATCTCCCATCGATTTCGCTACAAGCGTCTCTGTAAAAGCTCCGTGAGATCACACGCCGCTCCGGATCCAATTTATCGAGCACAAGCGAAGCGTATTCTCTCAAACCCGCCGTGAAAACAACGATTTGGTACTTCTCTCCGATCTTCTTCAAGAAATCGTCGACTCCTGGCCGTTTGATTACGAAAAAGGTTAAGATCTGACCGTCGATATTCGGATTCACTACGAAATCGTAAGGGACTTGGGGTTTTTCCATTGATGAGTGGACAAGAGTTTCGTCTAGATCCAAAACAATCGTCTTCTTCGTCTCGTCGAATGATTTACCAGATCTATCGTGAATCAACGAATAAGGATTTCGAAAATCCTCTCGAGTTTTGAGGATTTTGAAACCTTTGGTCGCAGGACGAGAAAATAAGCAGAGGATGCTTCGGTGACATCTGTAAATCGATTTGTTAATGGAAGCGATGACGGTGGTTGCCGCCGGAGAAGGTGTGCATCCGATCTGAGTTTTCCGATGACGGCGAAGGTAGTTTCGTTGGTGACGACTGATTGATTTCTTGATTATGAGTTTCGTCGCCATTGAAGAAGAAGAAACAGAGAGAGAGAGATGAGTTTGTGAGGATTTGGGGAGAGAGAGAGAGAGTGAAGGAAGGGCATATTTAAATTAGGTTCGGTGTAACGGTCATGTGGTTTTTTTTAGGTTCGGACACGAAGCTAGATTCAGAAGCAGTGTTTTTAAGTCTGGACCTACAACACGGTGTTTACGTTGTATTATTACCGTTGGGATATTCTATGTTAATCTTTCGATTTGATGCCCCCAAATTAAGAATTGTTTATATATATATATATATAGATATAGTAGAGAATAGACAAAATTAAATCAATATATAGATGAACACATTTAGTCGTAAACTACATTCATTTTGATCGGATATTTGTGCCTAATAGCTGATATTGGCATTCTCGAAGTGTCATAAACTAGGTTCAAATTTATGTTACGACGGAAAAAATAACTACACCAATTTTTTTTGTTTATCAATAGATTTTATTGAACAATTTTCTCAATTTTTTACCGTGGAATTAAATTATGGTGAAAAATACCGTATATGTAGTTTTTTAAAATATTTGGCTAAATTAAAAACACTTCCTCGATAAGTACACCAATTATTAACAGATTTTTTAAAACTCAAAAATTTCCAGGAAAAACTATGTTTAATTAATTATGTTATATTATGAATATGGTTGTCATATTCTGCAGAAAAAAATTTGATTCTGTTTTTCTTTGGTAAAAACAAAAAATGACACCAACACGCTTATAGATTATGTTATTTGGTTGTCATAGACTCATAACTTATGATTTTGATATTTTTAATTCATATATTTTCAAAATTGACTTGACGTTAAACTTTTAAATTTTAGATCCAATTGATCAAATCATAATTCATGAACTAACCATAATATATTCGAATATACGGTAACAAGAAAAAAAAATTCATGAACTAGCCATTCTAAATTGTAAATACTGGATATACAAAAATTGAGAACATACCAAAACGATCTTGAGCCCAATTCAATCATCTCATTTCTAAGTCATAAATCGAATTAAAAGTGCCAAGTGTCTAGAGACTAATCACCATCATTAACATCACCCACATGTCATCTACAAATCTCAAACCTCAACACTTCTCGCCACATCATTCAATGACGTGTCAGACTCTCAAATTGTCCACGTCACATTTTCGTCATGCAACAATGACACCAACACACACATTCCACTACTACTATATAATTCACCTTGCTATAAAAACAAGAAGAAAAGATACATAAATTTTATATTTAAGGACAAAACAAAACGTTGTTGTTTTTTGTTAATCAATATGGCGTCGAGCGATGAGCTTCCGGGAGCATATCCGGCACGTAACGGAGGAGATAACTTACCTCCGGGAGATCCCACGACGATGAAGACGACGATGATTGATAAAGGAGCTGCGATGATTCAATCGTTAAAACCGATCAAACAAATGAGTCTTCATTTGTGTTCTTTCGCTTGTTACGGTCACGATCCTAGCCGACAAATCGAAGTCCATTTCTATGTTCATCGAGTCAACGAAGACTTTCTTCAATGTGCTGTTTACGATTGCGACTCCTCTAAAACTCACCTCATCGGTCCGTATCCTACATTTGCATATATGTTATATATTTTCTTCAACTTTTGTTTTTCAAATACAAAATAATTTTAAAGACGTATATTTACAGGTTTTGTAGCATTTTAATAGATCTAGATTCAAAAAGAAAAACTGTCTTAATTTGTTTTTCGGAAACTTATAATTTCAAATTTTGTTATAAACAAGTTTAGTAAGAAATAAAAGGACGTTCAAATAATTTGAGAGGAACATCTTCCGCTATATGAATGCGTATAATTTTTGAAAAGACATGACTTAGACATGCATTCATAATCGTCTGAAACTGTCTGAGATTGAAAAAATTGAAAATAATTTTAAATCAAAAGCAAAACTTAATGTTATAAGGAAAAATATAAAATTAGGGGGACTATTTATGTATTATGTTTAAAACAAAAAAATAATTTAAAATTGAAGGTTCTATAGGATCATGAAGTACAATCAAATAGATGGTTTGGACTTTTGAGTCTACATGCATGCGTATAATTGGAACTTGTAAGAGACGTAATTTATGCAAGTGTTGTGATTTTGTAACTAATTTTTTCAGGGATCGAGTATATTGTGTCGGAGAGGTTATTTGAGAATCTCTCGTCGGAGGAGCAAAAGCTTTGGCACTCGCATGACTATGAGGTTAATTTATCTTCTATATAAGTTTTGATTAATCAGTTTATATCTCAAATGTTTAATCAAAATATAATTTGATGTTGATTTATCTCTGGAGAATCTAAAATAAAAGAATTGAGTTTGTTGTTATTGTAGATACAAACAGGTCTTCTAGTAACTCCAAGGGTCCCTGAGCTTGTAGCTAAGCCAGAGCTTCAAAATATTGCCAAAACTTATGGAAAGTTTTGGTGCACTTGGCAGACCGATCGTGGTAATTATTTTATATTTTGAGTTCATGAATTGAGTTTTCTTTGTGCTATATATAAAATTATAAATTTGTTATGACAAATAGAGAATAAAAGAAATTGATTTTCGGTTTCGAATAAATTTAATTTACTGAGTGTCTTTTGGGGATACATTCAGGGGATAAACTACCATTAGGTGCACCGTCACTAATGATCTCACCACAAGACGTGAATATGGGGAAGATCAAGCCAGGGCTACTTAAGAAACGAGACGACGAGTATGGAATCTCGACGGAATCTTTGAAGGCGTCTCGAGTTGGGATTATGGGACCGGAGAAAAAAAATCCGATGGCTGATTATTGGGTGCATCATGGAAAAGGATTAGCGGTTGATATAATCGAAACTGAGATGAAGAAATTAGCTCCGTTCCCGTAGTAAATTTTGGGGTGTAACGAACAATAATGTAATGTGTGTGTCCAATGTTGATCCATAGTAACAATAATGATCCTATGTAGTGTTGTATTGTATATGTGGTGTTAATTATGTGTTGAAATATGGGTTTGTTTCTTTATTTTGTTTATGTAAACAATAATAATCCTAATTTATTCTCTGGTATTCGAACTTCTTGTAGTCTTGCAAAAATTTGTCTTGGTTAAACTAGTACACCAGTTCAGTTGTACCGACATGAGTTTTTTTTTGTTTTCAGATTTTGGTATAAGATAAAATGGTATGTGAAAAATAAGAGTGTGTGATTACAATTGCACAATAAAAAACAAAATACTCAGAAAATTTTCTCTTCAAAAATGAACAAGAGATGGCTCAGAAAAGGTAAAGCAAAAGCTCTCTCAAGCTTTACCTATGAACTCAATGTCAAAGAGAAGAACCGAAGCTGGAGGAATAAGACATGAGCCTGCGCAAAACAAGTTTAGGCTTCGTTAATTAGTTATCTAATTATCAACAATTAACACATAAGATTTCGTGATTTGCATAAAGATTTTATGATTTATATTAAATCAAGAATTATAGCTTTTTGCTTTTCTTTTTACCTCCTTTGCAACCTGCGCCTCGATCACCATACGCAAGCTCAGGAGGAATTTTCAATGTTCGTTTCCCTCCTGAAGAAACAAACCAAAAACAACACTAATTTGAGTAATTACAAAGATGAAAACATAACAATGCTTCTATTGAAATTAAACTTTGACTTTTGGTTAAGTTTAATTATGGATCAATGATTTTATTAATCATAATTGGACCATCCCGAATTAATCCCAACTTCAAGACTTTCCTTGAAGAACAATGGTTTAGAATCATATAGTCTCCATACAAATACTCTTCTAAAAAAATTTATATTTCATACTGAAAAATCTAGATACTTGTAACATAAAAATCTAAATATTACGGTCCTTCACCCATTTGTAGTCAAGTAGAATAAAAACAAATTTAAAAAGATTTTTTTTAAAAGTGTTCCAACACATAATTTTCTTTACGATTTTCCTAAGTATTTTCCAAGCGTTCTTTCATATTTTTCTTCATACTCGAAAGATTAATCTTTCGGTTACTAAGAGTTTTTTTAATATAACGGTTTTGAGATAGTGTTAATCACTATCGAGAATTCTTTACAGTTTCATGTATGCAAATAACATAATGATTAAATCCCATAAAAACTTTGAGATTACCAGTAAGCATAGGAGGAATTCCATCAGAGCCAAGGATTCCTTGGTCCCAACCTTTAATCACCTGTAAATATGTATAATTAGTTACAATGAAATCAATTTATGTGTTTCTGATTTTTCACATAATATGAAACAAAAAAGGGTTTTTAGCAAAGTAGTAATATTTTGCCTTAATTACCTCACCAACACCTATCCGAAAAGTTAGAGGCTTTCCTCGATTATAGCTACTATCAAAGATTTTTCCATTCTCCAACTTCCCCACATAATGTGCCTGCGAAAATATTCAAGATCATTATAGAGAAATTACAAAACTTTTTATGTAATTTGAGAAATATAACAATTGATATTTAATCACCTTGATTAGTTGCCCTTTAACAGCTTGAGGACCATAACCAATTACTTTATCACAAAAAGCAAGACCAGAAGGAGATACAGAGAATTCACAAGAAGTTGTTTCAGCTAATGCTGAAACATTATCAACAAAACCAATACAAAAACCAAAACCGATAATTGCTTCTCTTCTACCACATGAAGAAGATAATTGAGCAAAACTTAACTCAAGATCAGAAACTTTTTGTTTGTTTTTCAAGTTAATAGCTTCTGCTTTGTTTAAGCTATTACTCACAAGATATCTGCATTTTCTTTGCTCACTTGGAGGAGAACAAGTCCCAACAGAAAACCCCAAGGAGCTCATTATCCTCTCTATCCAGAAATGTTTGTGAAAGAGATAATAAAAGCTTTGTGTAAGAATGGCATCTTTGGATTATCAGTCATCCTTGCTGGCCAATAAGCAACCACAAAAAACAAAAAAATGGGCCTCGTTTTAAGCCCATCTGCAAGACTAGAGGCCTATGTGTACAAAGTAAGAAAGTTGACAAAAGGAACATAATCTTAGTTTCATTTCATCTACTATTCCTTTGATGATAACAAATATGTTGTAGAGATTTCGATTTCATCCTCTAATTTTCTTTTTTTCTTGTTACCAAAAAGTTTCGGATCTAAGTCTATAATTTATTCGGTCGAAGATTAGAGCATGTTAATTAGTTTTTTTTTTCATGTTGCCAATGCTCGAATTTGGGATTTCCGACATTCCTCCTTTGGTTGGCCAAATAGTACGCCAGTTGAATTACCGACGCTACAATCTTCTAACCACTCTCAGCCCGTTTAGATAATGACTCAGTTTCCAACTTTCCTTTTTAAGGATAACTACAAAAAACAATTCTAAATTAAAATAAAATAGGCTGAATTCTTTTTAAAAAAATTAGGCTAAATTATTTAAAATTAATAAAATATAACATTTTGTTTAATTTTAGAATTAAGGATTTAAGTTGAGTTTTTAAGGCACATGGTTTCATTTTTAGGATAAAAAAGGTTTGAAATTTAGAGTTTGGAGTTTAAAGTTTAGAACTTTAGAATTTAGATTATATCCCATTGTTGGTTTTGGTTTCTTCTTTGGTTTCACCTTCTCATGTTTTAACAGATGGAAAGAAGACTCATACATTTGTAATAAAAGAATCAAATTTATAAAAGAGTTGAAGAAGAAGATAGAAACAGTAAACTCCAAATCATTACATAAACACTTATCACATCAGACAAACACAAACCAAATTTGACATCCACTTTTTCTTCTTGAGTCCAAACTTGGCTTCCATTGAACATCTATCAAAACACTTACACGAGCAAAAGAAACAAAGTTTCTCTCTCTCTCTCTTTAGAGACTTGCTAGTTGCTGAATATCATAAGGATGAGCATCAGAAGCAGCTTCTCGCCTAAAAGATCTTCTTCCGATAACAATATTCGCAGCTTCACCGGGATGAAACGCATCCCAAAACACATACTCATTCCTATTCAGACACGGCGCTTGACCAGGGAGACAAGTTATCTGTCCATTGTTCCTCCCAACTCCACAACATCCTGCATTTGTCACTCTAAACCCTGCAAATGTTTTTAAGAAAAATCAAAACTTTGATAAAATTATCATAAGAAAAACGTCTACTTTGATAAAAATTTGAAGGATGATGCCTACCGTAGCGAGCAGGGTTTGCAATGATGTCTTGGAAGATGCCATATGCGTTAATGTAAGTGAATTTGGCATCTGGTGTGTTCTGGTTAAACTGGTCAACTATAGCTATGAGTTTGCTGTTGAAGATTCTGTTCGCTGAGTTGATCCTTTCGTCACAAGTTCTCCCGTCTCTGCTGTTCTGAGCCAGCTCGTTCGGGCTGCAACCGATTGCCCCGACTCCAATTAAGGCAAACTTCCTGGCTCCGTTTGTATACAATATCTGCTCCATCACAAACAAACATCGAAACCTTCAGCCTCACTCGGAAAATTAAAAAAAAAAACAGGGGAGAACTAGAGAAACAGAAGAGAATGATTAAAGGGAGAGTAGAAACTAAAAAACAGAGCTAATGAAACAGAGGAAACTAAAGAAACAGAGGATGTAGAAAGTGTACGGACCCGGAGTTGTTCGGTGTAACGGGTAACGAGATCGTCGGCAAAAGAATCCGGCGTGAATTGGCCACCGGTAGAGTAAAAGGTGGGCATGAAGTAGTTGTTGAGATAATCGTTACTGCCTAATCCGATCGAGTAAATGCATTTGCTGAGGTAACTCGAGGCTTGGTTTTGATCACCAAGTATGTTCACTACTTGTGACACAGTGTTCACGTGATTAGCTACTTGACCTGCAAATGCTATTCTACCTCCCTGAGGAACCAAAACAAAATCAAATGTAAGAAACTCTAGATCAAGGTGCTAATCTCGATATGAAATAGTAATAAAATTACCAATTGTCTGCCGGTTTCTTCTCGGATTCCGGCAGCAGCGGAAGCATAGTTCACTCCACGGAGAATGTCTTGTCCTCTTGCGCCGGCGTACGGTGTAATGTAGTCATCGAAACCGAGAAGCTCAGCTTAAGATTACATCAAAGAAATAGAGCAAATTAGTTAATGTTGTTTTTAGAGGGAGAGAAGAAAAAACAGAGGAAAAGCAAGTAAAATGTAGTCAAGACTTACCGATAACATCGACGGTGGTTCTGCCGTTGCTAAACCGACCGGTTGGACCGAAAGCGAAATCAATACCGTAAGGAAAGTAATTAGCTCTAGCTAATGAATTGAGCTGATTATTGTTGCCATTATCAACCAAAGAATCACCAAATATGAAGTAACATGGTGCAATTGGATCACTTGTAACCATGTTCATGGTCATAGCAACCATAATCATCATCATCAAACACATTCTCGCCATCTCTCTCTAAGAACAAGAGTATGAAAGGAAGAGGAAAGAGAGAGGGTTTGATAATGTGAAGAACGAAAAATGGGTTTATATAAAATAGTTTGAAGAATATGGAGAGAATGAGAAAATGTTATTTTAAAAAGTTTTAACGGTTGAAGAAGCATTAAATGTTCACGCGGCGATAATGTTTGGATGTTAAATGTAAAAGTAAATGAAAGTGTGTTTATATATGTGAAATAATTTATACTCCACGATCTAGAGAGACATAACGAAAGCTGGTGGAGAGTTAATACTCTCTGTCGATGTTTAATTTCTTTACAGTGAAACACAAGTTGAAATCTGATGGTTCGATTTTAATGTTTGCTTTGGAAATCGAGCTGTTGACTTTTGCTTATAATACCAAAGCTCGAGAAAGTTGCTACAAACCTTGTCTCGAGATGAAAACTCAAGACCATTTTGTTCAACTAACACTCTGATTAGTGATTAGTGATTAATACTTTACTAAGCATGTTCATTAAGGTAATAGCAGGTAGAGATCGGATAAGGATATTCAAAATTACTATTACCAAATATATTCTTAAGAAAATAAAGATAACGCGGATAATACGTATATGTAGAATACAAATAGTTCGAACAATTCAAATTACTATCCAAACATGTAATGGTTGAGTTCGGGTTTGGATAGTTGCAGATAAGTTTGTATAATGTTGCATTTTTTAAAAAAAATTGGATAATGTCAGAACTTGTGGATATTTTTGGAGAAATTGTTAGATAATTTTGAAAATGGATAATTTAGAGTAATTTTAAGAACTTGTAAATAAATATAGATAATTTTAGTTTAGGTATTCCGAGTAATTATCCGACACCTTTACCGTTAGAAAAAATTATCATTATCTAAACAAATAATTACGATTATCATCATCAAAATTCGGATAATTTAGATCGGATATAAAAAAAGTCGGATTTCCTTACCCGAAATGGCATACCTTCGTTGCTTCAAAATTTCCCAATAACTAGTCTTGATGAAACAAGAAAATCTGAAAAATCAGTCTTCCATGAAACGGAGAAAATACTATTTTACAGCTAAATTAATTGTTATGTTTTTCGTTTGGTGATTATGCTATTCTATTTTTTCTTATAATTCTTTGAAGGCTGCTCTTTTGCAATTTGTAGCTTAAATAAAACCATCTTCATTGCTTCAAATTCTCCGTAGTTTTAATTAAAAACAGTTTCAATTAAAAACAGTTTCAATGTGTTAGGCTCAATATAGTCGAACCACTTGACAATATAGCCTCTTTAAACAAAGTTACTCAGCTCAACTTGTTTGGTTTGTTTTAGCACAATGCTTGTGGAAAAGGCAAAATGACTTGGTCCTTGAAATGAAATGGCATAATGTAACAAACATGACAACATGAAACGAAGGGTCCACATTTAGCATTACATGATCCTCCCTCTCTACGATTCACAAATCTAACGGCTAAGATCAATCTCGCTTAGTCGAATCAACGGTGAAGAATGATGCTGAGGATTTGCCATGTGTTAGGATGGAAGAAACATTAAATGAAAGACAGAGAGTGAGTACCATGTCATGATGATGATCATCACAATGACATGACCTTAATGACCTAAATGTGAGTAGTTGAAAGTAATAAATTCTCATTTGCTCTGTTTTGCATATGTTTCTTAAAGTAAAATCTACTTTGGGACCCAATAAATTTATCAAACCAAGATTCAAACTTTCTGATTCAAGAAGCCACCAAAAGGATTTAATAAGACGAGGGAAAGAGTGGAACAGAGAAAACCCAATAAATTTGGTTACTATAAAAATTGATGACATTCATCATTAAATTTGGTTATGACAGAGTAAATTAGTTAAATATAAGCAAACATGTTCAAACAAAGAAATATTCAGAATTAAAAAAAAAAACTGATTTTCGGATCTATTCCAATATTCACCAACCACATGGTGGTTGAATTTATGATCTCTACAATACTATAGAGTCAAAAATCCAGCAATGAGAGCCATTAAACACTGAGAATTTCAGTTGTTTTATCAATAAAATATTAACTGATGAATGGGGAGATTGTCCCTCTCACAGAAATGTTGGATACCTATAATGCTCTACATGTCGGTAGACTTTGTGTTTTTCAAAGATTTTGAGTTTTTCGATAACAAAAAGTGGGCTTAGATTGGTGAAATTACAATGGAGAACGAAACCCGAGTTTCTAGTCTATGAATCTCTTAAACTTATCTAGCAAAAGATGTAACGAACAAAACGGTTCTTGCGGATTTCCTAGAGAATTCGTCTAATCCATAAGAACAAAACGTTCGATGTGGTGCAAAATGGAAAGAAGAAACGTACGTGAAAGCTCTGCTATGTACCTATAATTCATCCGAGGAACGGCTTCGAGAAGAAAAGTATTGTAGAGCCATGTCTTTAGCTATTTGGAGCAAACTCTTAACATCGTTGCTGCCTACTTCAAGACAATCTTGTAATAACTCTCCATCGACTACTTCAGCTTGCACCATCTCCCAAAACTCCCTCAATGCACCCTAACAACCATAACAAGAAACACAACAATGTACATATTTTTTCAGCATACAGAACAAGCGTAACACAGAATCGAATGACTCTAGGCAAAGACTAACTTCAGTAGCAAAAAATGTCCATTAGACGGATCAAAGCAGAGCAAGGAATAACTTATTCGTGACTGAGCAAACGCAAAAAACGAAGTCTCAAATGTGAAATTCAGATAACCCATCTGTTCCGAGAATCAAAGTGAGCTTGAGACTTAACAAAACAGACAACTCTCAAGCTCACCTACTCAACTATACAGAACTCCAACTACAGAACAAGTAGCGAATTATCTCTAGAGAAACCAATAAGCAACTTTACTCAGACAATGCACATTCAAGATCTGCAGTGATCAAATCCGATGTTTTTACTGCAATTCTTAATTAAAGTATCATTCTTTTCTCTACTTGAAGCAGCTTATGATTAGGGTTTTAGAATCCGTACCGATTTACCAAAGATTCTAAGAAGACGACGAAGCAATTGTTTCGAAAGGCGAAGAGCTTTCCCATAACTACGAGCAACGGAGCTCGCTTTATCAGCATTCGATTCAGCTCGATTAAACTCCGTCACTAAACCCATTAGCTCATTGAGCTCACCAATCGCACCGTACATCTCACCGTAATCAATCCCTCCTTTTCTCCAAGCGTAGTTCCACATGTAATCCCACCCAACAGACCAAGCTCTGCTCAGAAACCCTAACCCTAATCCACGATCGATCTCCTCAGCCATGCCTCGAACACGAGACGATCCCAATGCGTCTCCTCGCGACGCGCGTAGGTTCGCGACGCGGAGAAGAAGGGACCGTGAGATTGAGATTAGGGTTTTGTACTGTGAGAAGGAGAAAGGGAAAGAGAAGCCATTAACGAAAATTGGTGATGGAGATGAGATTGCGAGAACGAGAAATAGAGCGAAGAAGAGCTTGATGGTCGTCGCGGGCGAAGAATATATTCCGGCCATCGATTCCGGTAACGACCGTTTGACTTTAGTCAATGTCGCGTCGACAGAAGAAAAAGGTAAGTTAAGGAAAACGATGTCGGTGTAATCGTGCTGCTGACGTGTATCTCGTCTCGGTTTGAACCGGATTTTTACCGGTTCGATTTCCATTATGTTTTTATTTTTTTCACCTAGGTCGATTATATTAAATCTGAATTACACAAGAACCATAGGCCGGCAAGGGAACAAATCCATCAAGAGCCATGAGCCGGCAAGGTAACAAATCCCTCCGAAACTATGAGTCCAAACAAGGGAAACAAAAGATATGAAACTAAGTTTAAAAACAAAAAAAAATGAGAATGACTGAATAGGAAAAGGAGCTCATGCCACTAAAACTAAACCACTGAATCGAACCAATCCCACAAAATTTTCCAAAGAACTAGAAGACGAAGTAGCTGAGCCAACTATCATGAGCTTTGAGAAGAACCAAATATCAAAGCCACCTCTGGAACACTGGAAACCAGGCGAAGGAACTATCCCAAACTCAACCAGCAACATCACTAGCTAAAACGAACATAGGACAGGAAAGGAACATAGCAAATAAATCACACCAATACGACCTCTCCAAAGAAACATGATCCTCGAAAAAACTAGGTTCAAGGTAAAAACCTTGATCGCCAACTAGGAAAACGTCAAAGAGGATCCACAACTCTTACACGCGGAAACTCGCAAACCTGCCTCAGTCATCTATAGACTAAAAACCGGCCACCTCTTCACAAGAGAAGAATTGAAGAACTAACCCACTGCTTCGTCTTTAAAACCAAATCTGAAACCTAAACAGCCTCAGAGAAAGGCTAATAGATGTCTCCACAGCAAATTATCATCCGATTAACGAACCCAATCAGCAGAACCTAGCCCTTCTCTAAACAGTGAACCTGGAAAAGAACGCACAATGAAGAAGAAACAGGGACCAATCTACTTCCTCTCAGAGAAACCCAAACTCAAGACTTGAATGCAAGACACAAACCCACTAATATTAAGCGATACTAAACAGCAAACCAAAGCCCACTATATGCATAAACAGACGAAAGTGGCAAAAACATATCTAAGGAAAACAGATCCGACTACGAGGGATACCAGAGAGGAAAGCTCGCATGAAACTTTCCGAAGGAACCTAGGATACCTCTAGCCAACAAGTGATGCCTTCGACCAACCACAACCACTACCCGAAATCACTAGAAGTTGCGAATCAAATGCGTCTAGAGAAGATCCAAAGTCGGAGGCGAAAGGCAGAGATAACACCATCGACCAAAGAGGGGACAAACACCATCGATCACCATCGGCCTTACCAACGCCGATAGCACAAACAACCCAGATCTTAATCTCCTTCCAAACCCGAAATCACGACAGATGTGCTCCGAAGACTACGCCGAACCAGAAAAAAGAACAGAGAAAGCACTAAGGAAGACCAGATGACCGACACCGGCGCTGTTAGAGACGCCGATCGCCGGTCACATCAAAATTTCTTTAACGGTCACCATTATATTATGTTTTTTTTAATCGTTTGGAATTTTTATTTAAATAAGAGAAACCAAGGTTCAATACAACAATAAGAGTCAAGAAAGAAAACAGAGCATCCATGAACCGTAAATAAAGACAGTTAGATGCTATGAAGAGCTTCATGGTGAATACGATTCACCAGCCAAGACGGACCACCTAAAGCAATATAAGAGTGAAATCTCCCATCACGAGTCACATTTTTGCGATTTCTCTTGCGATAGTGTTCGAACCCGCCGTAGCCAGCTCAAAGGAGACGCTGCCAAAACCCAAAGAGAGGTTGGTGATGCGGTTGAGTAGTGATATGTACTTAGGCCATTGAATGGGATTTGAGATCTCCAAAATTGTGGCATGACAGTCTGAGGATAGTAACAACTCATGCACATGTAGATCATATAGGATTTGAAAGGACCATATGATGCATCGAAGCTCAGCAATGATTCAATTTAGAGAACATGTGAAAGCTTCTCGAGAGTGGAAACGCACTGAGCTGAGGTGATCTCGAAGGATCCAAGCCCCTCCACTATGCCATCTATCATTCCTCCAGTTTGCGTGTACATTACACTTTAACACACCCAAGATATGAGGGTTCCAATGAATGTCCCATGTTTTCAGGCGTGAGTTAGGGGATGAGGTAGGGTGTTGCAAATTCAAAGACTGCCATTGTTTTGCTTCTTCCGTTGCTTCCTGAACCAGGATTAGAAGATCTCGCTGGTGGTTAGCATAAATGACATAAATTCGGGTTTTCCATATGCTCCACAAAACCCATGGTATAACAAGTATGATATCTTCCGGAATAGTTGAATTTTCCATAAGATCGAGCATTATCTTAATGTTAGCTTCAATGGAGTATGAGAAGCCAGTACCGGATGGTTGAATATTACTTAGGGCAAGCATTTGTGTTGCGGTATGACATTCAAAGAGAACATGAGAGATAGTCTCAACCCCACTTTGACACAGCTTGCAGATCAGGTTGACAGCCATACCTCTGGATTTCAATCGATCTGGCGCCGCAAGAGCACCGGAGACAGCTCGCTATAAGAACATGCGGATTTTGGGGATAGTGGGGACATGCCATATTCTGTTTTTCAAATCAATATGAGCTTGTTCAAGTAAGATAATTTATGTAATTTTCTTTATTCATTTTCATCTTCAAATTTAAACCATCTTGTATTCTAACTGATGCCTCTTTTGAGGGGAAGAAAAAATGAATAAAAGATGAAATTTAAATAAATATTTTTTTTTAAAAAGAAAAAAATCTCTTCTCTTCGACAACAAAATCAGAAAATCGCCTCCACTCTCATGCAAACTTGGGTTCTCAACGCCTTGATCGTCTTTCTGGAATCGTCCACCCCTTGACCTTCTATATGAATTGGGCTTCGCCTATGGACTATCTTCACCATCCATGGTTCATTAATATTCTTTTATGGGTTTAGTACTAGAGTGGGCTTTGTAAAACAATGATTAGCTCTTGCTATATTTATTTAAATGAAATAAATTACCTTTAACAAAAAAAACGAATTCAATTTGTTTCTGCATAAAGATTTTGTTTTTTTTTTTTGTTTTTGTTGAAAATTTGCTTGCATAAATATTAAATGTGGCAAGAAAGCCCATTACAATGTATTGGGCCTATTCTAGGAATAACCAAAAAACAAGAGAACCCAACAGAACCATGAAGAATAAATTATCCTTACTGAAGCCCACACGAATCCCAAACAAGGCAAAGTAACCAGATTATGTTTTCTGTCCCAAATTGAATTTGAAGGAGAATTGGATCGGCGCTTGTTGGAGATGAAATTAGTCAAGAGAGAACCATAGTTGGAGGATCGAACTAGCTGCATGTGGATTTTGATAACAGAAGGAAGAGATTTTGTTTCTGATGGTTAGATCAATCCATTTCTGAATAGAAGCAGCTGGACGACGAGTATTACGATGAAGACGAGCATTCCTCTCCTTCCAAATCTCGTAGATACAAGATTGCCAAGCTAGGAGGAGCAGGTATCGAGAATGTTTACTACCAGATAGGCTGTCAAAGCTTCCATAGAAGAATCCCAAGTAGACCAAACAGGTTGGAGGCATAGCTTTGAGGCAAAGAAACCCCAGATCTGATGAGAATAGGCGCACTCAAAGAAGAAGTGGTTCCTGGTTTCTATCAAGTGGTTGCAGAGCAAGCATTTTGGGTTAGTTTGGAGACCCCAAGAGAGAATTATATCTCTGGTCGGACATCGATTGAGAACAACCAACCAGGTTAGAGATTTATGCTTTGGGATTCCCCTTTTGAACCAAACAATGGGGTGCCATCTTACTTCAGGTCTGACATCTCTAATTGCATTATAGACAAGGGCAGAGCAGAAGGACTTAGAAGCAGCACCACCAATCCTTCATTCCAATGTATCCTCAGCAGAATATAGCCGAATTGTGCTAAAAAAGATAAGGATGTTCTCGACCTCAACAGAATGAGCTGTAGAGATTGTCCAGTTTCCACGGTGCCATAGAGAAGCAAGAGTAGCTGAATAGCTAATACCCATTTGAGAGGGACCAGCAGCACCAACATACTTAAGCAGTGGAGAGTATGGTGACCAAGGATCAATCCAAAACTTACACCAAGTACCATTACCTTGAATGATACGAACCCAAGGATAGGCAATATCTCTAACTTTCAGTAGTTGTTTGAAGATCCAAGTATAAGATTGTTTCTTCTTTGACTCCTATAAACTCTGATCTTTTAATACATTTTGGTGAATCCAGGCTACCCACACTGAATCTGTTTTGAAGAGAAGGAACAAGAATAACTTCAGAGCACATGTTCTGTTCCAGACCAATAGGTTCTTGACTCCCAAACCCCCTTCCTCAAGAGGAGTTGTCACTGTCTCCGAAGCTACTCTTGCAACATGGCAGCCATTTAGAGTTCATTTCCAAAGGTAAGAGCTGCACACTGAGTTTATTAATTTAATGCATCTTTTAGGCAAAATAAAGGCACTAAACCAGAAGTTAGTAATTCCAGCCACCACTATGTTCAGAAGAACTTGTCTTCAAGCAAAGGAAAGGTATTTTGCAGTCCATGAAGTTATTTTTCCTCTTATGCTTTGCAGGAGGGGCTCACAATTAAGAATAGTCAGCTTTTTGGTACAGAGAGGAAGAACAAGATACCGTATTGGTAATGAGCCCTGAGGAATACCAGAAGTGGTAGCAAACGACTGAGCTTCTTATCAGATAGGCCAAAGGAAAAGAATCATGATTTCTCTGCACTAATAGCCAGACCCGGCAGTTGATTGAATTCCTCTAAGACATCTAAAATGCCAGGTAGAGAAGCCAAGGATCCATAAGAGAATATGAGGAGATCATCTGCAAAACAGAGGTGGATAAGCTTTGAATCTTTACACTTGTGGTGATAACTGAATTTCCCATCATTTACTGCATTATTAAGAATTTGTGAAAGGATGTTCATAGCTAGACTGAATAGACAAGGAGAAATAGGGTCCCCTTACCGTAATCCTCTGCTTCCTTTAAAATACCCATGGAGATTCCCATTGATCTCTATTGAGAATGATGTAGTTGTGAAGCACCAAGCCACCCAATTGATGTAGATATCAGGGAGTAGTAGAGCTCTGAGGCAGTCAATTCAAAAATCCCAACGCAGACCATGCAGCCTTGTAAAAACCAGAAGTAAGACCATCTGGTCCTGGAATTTTATTAGGATTCAGTTTAAACATTGTTTGTCTGATTTCCTCTGCAGTTGGAATACGAGACATCAACTGAAAGGCTTCTGGAGGGCAAGTAGACTTGGAGATTGTAGTGAGAGTAGAATAAACACTCTGATCAGGAACTCTAGGAAACACATATGGCCCAAGGATACTTTTGAAGTGATTAGTAGCTAAGATTCCAATAACAGAAGGGCAAACTGCTTCAAATCCATCCAAGCCAATTAAGATATGAATTGTGTTGTAGGCATTTATAGCCTTAGCTGATTTGTGGAAATAAGAAGTGTTCTGGTCTCCTGTATGCAGCCAATTAATCCTAGATTTCTGATGGAAGTAGGCTTCTTCAATTATTCTTAGCTTAGACAGCTTTTCAGCACAATCTCTTTCATGTTGAAACGCAACATTAGTAGGCTTTACTAGAGATGTCTCCTGAGCACTGATGAGTAGCTTGTTACCTTCCAAAACCCTTTTCTGAATATCTGAGTAGTTATCTATGTGTAGAGTTTTTCAAACCTCTTTTAATATGTTTCTGTTTAGCGATCAGGGAGAGGAGATAGTACTCATGGGTGGGGGGGGGGGAAGACAAAGGCCAATTGGAGGCAACTGTAGATAAGAAATCCGGATGTCCAGTCAAGAAGTTGAAGAACTTAAACGGCCTAGTTCCAGCAGACAGCATACGAGACTCAAAGGAGATACAACAAGGAGTATGGTCTGAGAATCCAGGGGCCATGAACTTTGCCAGACTTTGAGGGTAAGTTGAGAACCAAGCCTCATTGATTAGAGCCCTGTCTAACTTTTTAGCTATAGGATCAGTTGGTTGTTTTTGTCCAGGTAGATAGAGGACCATTATATCTCATATCCCTGAGTTTCATTTGGTCCAAACAAGCCTTGAGGTCCTTCATTGGAGCCGAGATATAGTTGGAATGAAGATCTGAGTGCTCAGAAGGGTGAATGGTCTCATTAAAATCTCCACCTACTATCCAGGGGACAGAGGCCATAAGCAAGTTGGCTTGAAAATTCAGCAGCTCAACCCACAGGTCGGTCCTCTCTTCACTGGTATTAGCAGCATACACAGCAGTGTAGTAGAATGTAGAGAACCCAGGCCAGTCAATCTTGCAAGTAATAGACTGTCTTGATTTGTGCAGAACAACAACATTTAAAGAGCTTTCTGGATCAATATAATACGTCCATCATCATCTTCAGAGTGATTAGAGTAAAAGGACCAGTTAGGACATGCAGAAGACATAACATGGTTCATGTTAGATTCTTTCACATAGGTTTCTAGAATAACACCAAAAGAAACTTTATTAATATATAACCAGCGTCTGAAATCAGGATGATTTTCAATCTCATTTAAACCTCTGACATTCCAAAAAAGGTTGTACCTATCATAAGATATTAGGTTTGGGACTCCCCTATAGGAAGGAGAAGACCCACAAAAGGGGAAGTATTTATGGTGGTATTAGTGGTATGTGGTTGGGAAGAGGGAAACAAAAAAGGATGTGAGGATGGATAGTGGAAACATGAGTAGGAAATGCTTCTGGTGGAGTGGTAATGGTTATAGATAAATTGGCAGGGGGGTTATTTGTAGGGATATGATAAGTAGGCAGCTAAATAGTAGGAACATGGTCAGGTGGGGCAATACAGGAGAAAAAGTTTTGAGTAGTAAGTTGAACCATGTAAATAGAAGTGGCAATCACTCCAGAAGATGGCACACCAGTAGAGGCAACTTTTCTAAAAACCTTGAAGGCCTTGGGCCTAGTGGACTGATGAGCAGGGAGCCCCACAAGATGGGTAACCTGATCAGAAGAGGAGATTTTGGGGTCCAACTGAGAATGAGGAAGAAGGATACCATCATGGCTCTTATAGAGAGAGACTGGAGATAACTCAGAAGAAATAGTAGGGCCAGGAGACAACTCTGAACCATTTGCAGAACCAACAGAGGAGGCCAATATAGGTTGAATCACAGAATCAACCCCAGTCTCAAACCTGAGGAGGAGAAGGAGATTGAGGGGAAGAAGCTGGTGGGTCAGGAGGGGAAAGCACAACATTTTATTGATGGGGTTTAAGGGACCATTTAGCAGCTGGACACATGGATTTCGGGTGATCCAATTCCAAACAGCAGGGAAAAATTGGTGGAGTCTAGGTATAAACAATAGAGAGTTTTACAATTTCCCCACTTTTCCTTTTTAATTAAGCAATAAAAGGAAGAGCCACATCCAGACTAGTCATTCTTCTGGTAAACTCTTCGACTTCCACCGGATAGCCAATCAGGTCAGCAACACGGCCAAGTCCCTCCTGGGTAGAGATGTCAAAAGGAACTCCTCTGACATGAGCCCATAGAGGGATTGAAGTGAATGTAGGAGGCTTAATAGCCAGATTGGAGGACCATTGGGCAACATAAAACAAAGAGCTTCCTATATGCCAAATTTCCTGCTCAACAATCTTAGCTCTAGTGGAGGAATTAGGTATTCTAACTAGCATAGATCTTGAAGCAGGTCTTAGATGAATTTCTAGCTTCAGTCCTCTATCCCAAATATGTGTCAAAACACTCTGAATATGGCCATAAGAAGGTGTTTTCCCCATGAAAACACCTAGAATGAAGTCTTTATGAAGACCAGCACCCCTCTGGAAGACAGAATCAGGGATCTTGACTATAGGGACTTCTTTATCAGAGTAATTTGGACAAACATGTTGTTTTAGTTTCCTATCAATAGATGATTGACTTCCTTGCCCAAGTATTAGTATTTTCCTGGGAAGCCTGGGCTTCAGAGGCAGTGGGAACATGACCATTAGGAACATGTTGGTTATGGCCATTTTGATCAGACTGTTGAGAGACCTCATGAACCGTAGTATTGGAATGATCTATAATTCCAGTAGGCATGACTTTATTTAGACCTGCTATGACAGCATTACTAGTAATGCTAGGTGCTTCGGTACAAAGGACCAACCTTGTCTTACCGCTAGTAAAACTAGGAGCTTTAGAACAAGGAGCTTTCTTGGTTACAGGTAAGGTTTTTGTAGGAGACAGGGTGGCCTCCTGCATAGTGATATCAGCGGGGACATGGTACTGCTATTGATGACTCTGTGAACTAATGCTCATGGAAGCATTTAAATCCACAGGAAGAAGAGGACCAATATGCTCCTGAGAAGCAGTAGTATGTGTGACTGAAGTAGCACCAGCCTGGATGGAGGTCCAAGGCGAAGTAATAGTAGAAGGACTAGTAACAGGAGAACCAAACATGGGAGTCTTCAAGGTGGGGGAGGTTGACACAAGAGGAGGGAACTGAGATAGGTTAAGATCAGCAATATTAGGAAGGTGAGGCGGCGGCTGGATTGAGGTGTCTCCGGCCATCGGAGGGTAAGATCCAGATTGAGATCTAGGGTTTGCAAACAGTACAAGGAGAGAGAAGAGAGAAAAGATGTTTTCTCAGATTTTATAATGATTTTGTTCCTTCTCTTTTTACCGTAAATGGTAAAATTTTAGAGAAAATCTTATATTATTTCTCTAGTTGTACAACCATTTGCATCAAATGTATGTTTACGTGTGTATTATTCTAATTTTCAAAAGCAATAAACTATTGTAATTATTAATCCTCATAATTCACAATTACATGAACTTTTTTATGTTTCATTCTAAAAATAGAATAAATTTGTGTATATTATTCATTAACATAATCTATACTATATAAAAGTTGAAACTATTAGCCTCTAAAGCTGTCCACATGGAATTTAAAACAACCAATAGTTACATGCAACATCAGCATCTAAATTAATCGATAGTTAAGAAAATTATGGTAAAATTATGGTAATAGGAAATTATGTCATGGTTTTGATAATAGGAAATTATGTTAATAAGAAAAAAATACTAAAATTCTAAAGTAGTTTTGGTAATAGAAAATAGCTTAGGAGATAAGGAAATTATGTCATGTTTTCTATTAACTATAACAAAAGAAATTAACTTAATTAGAAATATAAAAGTTGAAACTATTAGCCTCTAAAGCTGTCCACATGAAATTTAAAACAACCAATAGTTACATGCAACATCAGCATCTAAATTAATCGATAGTTAAGAAAATTATGGTAATAGGAAATTATGTCATGGTTTTGATAATAGGAAATTATGTTAATAAGAAAAAATACTAAAATTCTAAAGTAGTTTTGATAATAGAAAATAGCATAGGAGATAAGAAAATTATGTCATGTTTTCTATTAACTATAACAAAAGAAATTAACTTAATTAGAAAAAGAAATTTTTTTAATTCTAAGGTTTTAACAATTAAATAAAATATATATTAAAATAATATAAATAATTTACTATTGTACATAAATAAAACTATCAGAAAATCAACACATTACTACATATAACTTAATCAATATTTTCTAAGGTTGTCCACGTAGAATTTAAAACAACCAATAGTAACATTCTACGTCAGCATCTAAATTAATCGATAGTTAAGAAAATTATGGTCATAGAAAATTATTTCATAGTTTTGGTAATAGGAAATTATGTTAATAAGGAAAAATTCTAAAATTCTAAAGTAGTTTTGGTAATAGGAAATAGTTTAGGAGATAAAGAAATTATGTCATGTTTTCTATTAACTATAACAAAAGAAATTAACTTAATCACAGAAGGAAATTTTCTTAATTCTAAGGTTTTAAGAATTAAATAAAATATCTATTAAAATAATATAAATAATTTAATATTGTACATAAATAAAACTATCAGAAAATCAACACATTACTACATATAACTTAATAAGCATCTAAATTAATCGATGGTTGGATTTTGAAAGATTCTAAAATTCTAAAGTAGTCCTGGTAATATAAAATAGTTTAGGAGATAAAAAAATTATGTCATGGTTTTCTATTAACTATAAAAAAAAATTAACTTAATTAGAAAAAGAAAGTTTATTAATTCTAAGGTTTTAAAAATAAAATAAAATATATATTAAAAATAATATAAATAATTTACTATTTTACATAAATAAAACTATCAAATAATCAACACATTACTACATACAACTTAAAAAATAAAATATACAATATTTGATGAAAAAGAACACACAGACAAGAACGGCAAAATGAAAGACTAATATGCGATATTTAATAATTGAAAATAGTAAATGTGAAAACTAACAGAGTGTGTGTGTGTGAAAGAGAGAGAGGTGCTGAATTTTTTTTTAATAATTTATACTATATAAAATAATCCATAGTTTGTGTTATCCATTCGGATATTCGACAAAAGAGCAAAATCTAGACTTTATGCGCATATGAGTTTCAATGGATATTGTTATCATCTTAGCCTTAGACCGATAAAATAAAGTGGTATAATTTCAAAAATATTTTACGTATACAATAGATCTTAAGATGTTATGTCATTTATGAAAATATAAAAGTTTTGTTTGAATACATGGTTATGTGTGTATTTACTATTGGATGCAAGTGGATCTTACTTGGAATAAGATGCCTATATGTTCAAGTTGAATGTACTCTGCAACTACTTCTGAGATGCAATATGTAGAGAAAAATAATATAGAGATGAAACTTAATAAGTCATTCACAAAGATATATCAACATTGAATGAAAAGTGAGAATTCAATTGATTTGAGATCTATTTAGACCATAAAAATAAAAAATAAATTTGTTTATAAATATAAACGGTATATACTATTAAGGGATGAAAATATATAAGTGGAAAATGAGATTTTTTATGTTGTTGATACTAAGTTAAAGATATTGCAATTATTTGACTATATATATTAGAAAGAAAATAAACTAGAAATTATTAAATTTACACATTAAAAAATTCAATAACTTAACAAACATTAAAAACACGCACAAATATATTAACCATTGTCATTCATTTTATTTTCAAGATTTATACTGGTAGAATTTTCTGAATTGTATATTTGAAAATTTTAAGGATAAAAAAATTGTTAGGAATATTTTTCATAGGATGTATATTATTATTATCATCAATATAGTAGTTGCTAATTTTACACAAAAATTTATTAAAAAATCCGCGCGTAGCGCAGATCCAAATCTAGTCAATAGATAATAGTTATAGATTAAGAGAAAATGGTTACATTTATCCAAAAACGATCGCTAAATTTGGTTTGACGCACAAATTGTAATTATGTGTAGATACAAACAATAAAAATATTATAGTATTGTATCAATTATCAAAGTCAACATTACATTCTGTTTTTTTTTTTTGGTCAAGTAATTATACTTTTAAAATAGGGAATGTCAATAAATTGGACCAATCTAAAGATTTAAGACCTTTTGGGAAGTCATAACCTAAATTGGGCTAACCCTATTTCTTCCACTATTAACAACTTGGCCTAAACCAGACATTATCTTTTACTCTATATTCAATCCAATTTAAGCCCCGTTTTCATACCGTTACAAACTTTATACAAAGTGTTGGATTAAATTTTGATCGAAAACATATACAGAAAAAACTGTTATAGAAAATGTATCTAAATTCTCTAGACACAAAATAATATTGGACCACTATTCACATTTAAAATTGTGAATATGTTATATATTTTACACGTGAATAAAAATATAACTAAAAAATAAACAAAAACATTAATCTACAAATGTGTTCTTCTAATACGTTCTTCCACTATTAATTTGATATTTCAATCATTTATCATTATAGCTCCACATATATGAAGTTCAAAAAGTCTTAAAACATAAAAAATAACACTTTTAAATACAAAATTATTGCATCTTGTAATTATTAGGTATTCTCAACTAGTATATTGATAAATAAAAATCATAATTTTTGTTTTTTTAGATGGTGACACAATGACGATAAACCACTAAACTGCATATTTTGATCAGATTTTTTATTTTGTTGATTCAATTAATAATGATGTATATATTTTGAATGTATTTATGTTTCAACTAATATATATGTATTTGTCTGTGTTAATCTTAATCATACAGAATTTTGATAAATGACTGTTACAAAACTGTTATAAGAATATTCTTCTATTAAAGGAGAATAGTATTACTTGCAAAACTAGATCAGCCATACAAAGTGCCGGTTCTTATCATAAGGGCATCCAAAAATCTCTAGCTAACCTATTCAAACGTAACACGCCCAAGTATTGAAGAAAAAGGAATTGTATTATTTACATATCGAATTATTAGTTTCTAAAAATAGAGAAAAATTCAATGCATGCTTTTAAGATTTAAAGGTTTCTCTTAGTGAGTATTTTGACAAACCACCCAACACAGACCACATTTCTTCTTGGCTTAAAACAAGGCAAAGAAAGATAAACCAATTTGATGATCCCTTTTGTTATTTTTCATGATATATCTTTTTATTATTGGTGCTACAAGTAATGGAATAAAAAAGTTGATTAAGGTTTTTGCTTTTTACAACGGGATGATTCAAGACCATAAAAGTCATACTAATCTCTAATGCATATAATTTTTTTTTGATATTTTTCTCATTCAACATGTTCATAATACCAATCGTAATTGAAATGACAGTAAAAATACTCGAACTATCACCTCAACTTACATGATAAATTCTTAGATTAATTAAGTATTTTAAAAAGCTATATTTTTTGGAATGTAAGAGTTACTTATGTGATATCTTGTTTCGAATTTTGGCATATTAATTTTTAGATAATCTTCTAAACAGAAATTTATAAATTGTTTGGTTAAACATAAGTGTACCTAATACTTTGATGACCTTCATTAAAATATATATAAATATTATTTTCTATATATTAAAAGATAAATTATGGGAGAAAAATTTACTTTGGATGCAATCGTATTTTCTAGTACTTCTACATCATAATTTTTATAGTTTTGAACCATGTTTATAATTCAATTTAAATTCAATACATTTATTAACTGAAATAATTTAAAAAGATAAAAATTAAAAACTTTAATAAAATAATATTAGAATGAAAAATATTTACTTTTATATTTCAGTTTTAAAAAAAAATTAAGTAGCTCAAAAACTTGATTTATTGAAATGATATCATAATCGGATAATTAATATATATTTCTAAACTAAGTTCCAAGTAAAAGAGAATAGCATACCCTTTTGAGGGTATCTTTGTACCTGTTAGGAGGTTTGTCTGTGCCCATTTGTGGGCTGTATTTTTTTGCGTGGGTACGTTTATTTTTTAATGTAGACATGTATCTGTTATCAAATAAGATGTTTGTATCCTATCATGGTCTTCCTTTTTAATTAATACAATAGTTTGCCGACAAAAAAAAAACATACTCGAGCATGGGGCTTAGGCTTTGGACCTTGGCGATATAGGGTTTGGCAAGTCCTAGTAGTACAATACAAACATCTATATAAGCACAAAATATATCAATTTTACTGGTCAAATTAAAAATTTGAAGATATCAGTAAGATTGCAATCGAGTTCATATAATGTCCCCACCACTCAATTTTTTTTATTGGTCATTATAGTAGACATTCAAAATCACGTAAAAGAAAGGAACTTCACTTCATCTCAGTAACAGAAATTTGCAAATTAATCGAATAATCCTTGATTGTTTATCAGCTCCATCAACTCATTTCACTTTCAAATTATATATTTTCGAATTGAATGAACAAAGATATACATTTTACGTTTCATCGAAAACATTCTCAGAATACAAAAAAATATGAACATTGTTGCAACAAGAACTGATCGATCAAATGTGTGATAGTTTACTGGTTAGCACATAGAGTTGGTTTAATTGTGTTCCTATTTCAATTCTCTTTGAAAATAGGAATATTCCAAAATAAATAGATTAAAAACTGATTCTATATCCACAAAGAATATGATTTAGATCCGAACTTCGAAGTTAAAAAAAAAAAAAACTGAGCTTAGTAACAATGGTTATTCACAAGAGTCTATCTTTTTTATCTTTATGTATTTTTTACTTTTTTAAAAACTTTAGTCTACCAACTAAATATAGGGAAAATTTCAAAAATGCCACTTTTGGTGTGCCAATTTTCAAAAATGCCACAATGAATTGTCCATTTTTAAAAATATCTTTAATTAAAGATTTTTAAACCCTAAATTATAAAATCTTAAACCTTAAAAACGATTTTGACTCCTAACAAATTTTAAACCCTAAAAACTAAACCCTAACATAAAATAGTTAATCCAAATATAAATGATATTTTGAGTAAATGATATAATTTTAGTGGTATTTTTGATTTTTTTTTAAAATGATGGTATTTTTGAAAAATGACATTTCAAAAGTGGTATTTTTCAAAATTTCTTCTAAATAAATATAGATCTATATCCAACCATGTAATGGCAAATTTTACAATTGTTAAATATATTTTATCTCTTCAATAGGTTGAAAAAAAAATATCGTTTTAATCTATATTTGCCATGTAATGGTAAACTTTAGTCTACCAACACCAATTTTTTTTTCAACCTATTGAAGAGATAACAATTATAAGATATGGTGATTCCTGGACGAAGACAAAAACGAGTAAAGAAAAGAAATAAAATCAATTTAACAATTATTAGAGAGATAAAATGCTATAAGGTAAGGACAAATGAGTATGGTCGAATGAAATCTCTTATACTCCAAGAATTAACGCGCAAAGAAATATTTTCTTAAGATACTTTTTCACCCATAAATTATTTTTGTAAACTCAATAAAAAGCTTATTTTCAAAATATCTTTTACAGTATGAAATTTAATATTAAAGAAAGTCTAAAAAATTAAGAATATTAGACCAGTCAACTATATTATCATGGAAACTTTATCTACGTGATCAAGACATATATATCTCTTAATGGTTTGTGACTTTGTATTAATATTGGTGATTGACCCAAAAAAATCAACGACATTTTAACACACTTAATTACACTTAAACTATTACCAACCACGGTATATAATTACGATTAAACTTATAAAAGGTAAAAAAGAATTAGATATGGCCTTAAGTTACAATATAAATTCTGAATTATTCTCTGAATAAGGATTAGCTGTCGTCTAACTCTAGTTCTTGTTCTATCCTATTCTCACCTCCCAAAACGCAAGAAGATAATATATAAATCAGATTATCTACATTTATAAAGAAGAAACTGAAATTTTCCCCATAAAAAAACTTTGAATTCTGTTATGAGAGTTGTCATTAGCAAACAAAAAACGGCCAGAAGAGATTTTCCCAAGAAAACAGAAGTCATATAATGAAACTGAATCTCCAATCAAACCCTTCGCAACTTTATCGAAGCCAATTATATACGTCGATTCCCTCAATTTGTTTAAAATATATAAGACAGAAGTGGGGCTTACAATATTCTCATACTTATAGCAACTTTAATATATACCCCATTCTAAATAATGCATATTAAGATAAATGGATTATTCCAAATCATGTAAATAAATTTAAACAAGAAAAATATCTTAAAATTATTCGATCACCATTCATTGGCCTCCACATCCGCCTTCGGCTTGTGACCTCAAACTCGTTCGATGGTCGTTATTCCGAAAAACTTGAATGATTTATCGTGTTTTTTTTTTTTTTGGTCGGAGAGAAAGACACAAGGTCCCTCCATTTTATTAAAAAAAAACTAAACGATTACATTCGGACTCGTCGTGAAACCGTAGTCCCACTCATATCCTCCATTAACAACAACTTAACTGAATCAGGAACCAACTCCAGTAGATGAAAACCCAGCGGTAAAATAAATGCATAGTTTGCTAACCCATCAGCTAGACGGTTAGCCTCCCTATACACGTGAAAAATACGGACTATCCAGTCCCTCGATATAAAGCCATGGCACAAGCGTACCAGGAATGACAGCGGATGCGATGCATTAATCCCTGTGTTAAGAAAACCCACCACTATCTCCGAATCCACCTCAACCTCTAACTGTGTAACTCGCCTCTCCCAAGCAACAACCAGACCATAATAGACTCCCCATAATTCAGCTAATGGTGCTGAGCATATCCCTATGTTCAAGGCGAAACCCACACACCAAAAACCATCTCCATCGCGTAAAACCCCTCCCGTTGTGGCCAATCCAGGATTACCCCGCGAAGCTCCATCCGTATTCAACTTCATCCATCCCTCTCCTGGTCTAACCCAAGCTATCAACCTCTCAATCCGGGCCGGATGAACTTGCACGTGATTCTTTTCCTTCAAGTGAGCTAAAGATACCTCTTGCGCCAACTCTTTTAAGAACCGAACCCGATCTCGACATTTCCCATAATTTCCAAAGATGTTCCCACAACGCCACTTCCACCCCCACCAAATACTCATAGCAAACAATATAGACCACGTACTATCTCCCAAAACTGCATAATCTCCGAGATTCCTGTATAACCATTCAAAAAGAGTCATGGTAAAGAAATCTCTTCTCAACCTAAACGGTATCAATCTCCGCCAAACGCCTTCCATTGCCGGACAATCCCGGAGAATATGGATGATCGTTTCATCACCACTCTTACAAACCTGACATAAACCCGAGTCACTTAGATGTCTCCTTTGACGCTCAACATTCGTCATCAGCACTTGATGCACACCCAACCAAACAAAAGTACGAACTCTCTCCGGTACAATTAGCCGCCAAACACGCTGAAACAATGAGCTCAAATTCTGTCTCGGTGTCTCATCCATAATCAGCCTCGAGTATGCCGACTTAACGGTAAAAAGCCCATCCGTACTACCTCCCAAGCCATCATATCCTCCGCCCCGGTTACATTATCAAGCACCACCGAGCGAAGTCGTAAAATAATATCCTCGGAGACATACATACCAATATACGGGATCAACCAACCTGTCCCATTCCACCATAAATCACAAAGCCGAACTCCTTCAAAACCAGCCGGTAAAGGCATTGTAATGACCTCCCTCAACGGTCGATCCAACAGCCATGTATCCTCCCAAAACCGAATCTTCTTCCCAACACCGATAGCCCAACTCATTCCCGGAACCACTACCTCTCTTAACCCCACACTCACACTCCTCCAAGTCGAAGACCAACTTCTCTTAGGAGTCATCCAGAATTGATCATGAACATCCGTCACTGTATATTTGCATCTTAGAACTCTTGCCCATAAACTTTGACGATCATGTAATAATCTCCATCCTAACTTAGCAATAAGAGCTTTATTCATATCCGGCGCCGCACGAATTCCTAGACCCCCTTCACACTTTGGCCGGCACACCCTCTTCCAGCTCACTAGATGTTGCTTTTGTTTTCCATTATCACTTCCCCAAAGGAAAGACCGCGAAACTTTCTCCAAACTCTCAAGCATTGATTTTGGTAATGAAATTGTACTCATAGTATGAACCGGAATCGATGAAAGAACCACTTTAGTCATCTGATTCTCCCCGCAAAACTCAAGCATCTCCCTTTCCAACCCGCCAAACGTGAAGAAACTCTCTCCAGAACATCTGCAAATGTTGTTTTATTAATCCGTTTTTGCAAAATTGGCATCCCAAGATACTTTCCTAACTCCCGCGTTGATTTAATACCACTCTCATCACTTATTAATTTCCCCAATTCGCGGCTAACGTTACTTGAGAATTTTTTTTTGGATTTCTTCAAACTAATCTTCTGGCCCGACGCGGCACAAAAACTCTCCAAAACTCGCCTAATGATTCTTATTTGCGCAACCGAAGCTTCAGCAAATTAAATAAGATCATCTGCAAAACAAACATGAGAAAGCTTAGGACCTCCGCGAGACAATGCAATCGGCTTCCAACCTCCCGAACACGTCGCTTGATCGATCAAATGACAAAGCCTCTCAAGACATAAAACAAAGAGATACGGTGACAGCGGGTCACCCTGTCTTAAACCACGCATCGGTTGAAATGATTCTGATTTCTCCCCATTCCATAACACATTCATAGACGGACCCGTGACGCACTTCATAATCCAAGAAACCCATTTCTCTGGAAACCTCGCTGCGATTAACGTATCTTCTAAAAAGTCCCAACGGATTCTATCGTACGCTTTCTCAAGGTCGAGTTTTAACAACATCCATCCTTTACGTCTTTTCTTTCTCCGCATCGAATGAACCGCTTCCTGGACAATGACGATATTATCCGAACTCAAACGACCGGGTATAAAACTGGATTGGGCCGGCCCTATAAGCTGCGGCATCACCATCTTCATTCTTATAACCAAAACTTTGGTGATGATCTTAAAAATCACATTACACAAGCTAATCGGACGAAATTATGTAAGGTCTCTGGTTTACCCACTTTTGGAAGCAATACTAATAAAGCATCATTCAATCTTTCCGATAGAATTCCCGTCTCAAAGAACGCCAACACAAACTTTTGCACCGAGCCTCCAACAACATCCCAACACTCTTGATAAAACCCCGGTTGAAATCCGTCCGGTCTGGGAGCCTTAAACTTTCCCATACTCTTTATTGCATCCTCAACATCTGAATTTGAGAAAGGCCTACTCAAACCATGAGAATCATGTCTAGCTAACACGGTAAAACCCACTGCTGGTAACGTATCAACCACCGGCTCAACATCAGCCATAGAGTAAAGACTTTTGTAATACTCCACTGCCATATTCTCAAGCTCTATCGGGTTAGAAATCCAACGCCCATCATTATCTTTTAACATCTCAATCCGATTACGCCTTCTCCGAATGATCGTCGTTGTATGAAAGAACTTAGTGTTACGGTCTCCAAGCGCTATCCCTTTCTCCCGTGATTTCTGAAACCAAAGGATTTCTTCTTATTCTAAAACCACATCAAGCTCCTTAATTAACTCCCTCTCCCTTTCCAGTAAAGCGGTTGTTTGGGAGACATCAATTTGATCTTGAACCTGCTTTACTTTCGCCAGCAATTCGTCTTTACGTTTATACACGTTACCAAACACGTCCCGATTCCATCTCTTGAGCTTCTCACTCAGCCTTCTCAAAGCTTGCGGCGTTGAGATTTCGTGATTCCAAGAATTCTGTAACAAGTCCTTGAAACTATCATGTGTTAACCAAGCAGCCTCAAAACAGAAAGGCCTCCTCTTTGGAATCCCTGTAACCGGCAGACAGGTTTGCACAAAGAGAGGAGCATGATCCAAAGATAGGAAAGGTAAGTGAGTAACCGAAGCCTCCTGCCACTTCAGCCTCGCATTTGCATTACAAAAAACTCGATCCAACCTCTTTGCAATATATGTACTCGTATCTCGACCTCTCTTCCATGTAAACTTATTTCCCTTAAATCCCATATCAATCAAAGATAATTCATTAACCCAATCTCCAAAAGCCAAAGAATCCAATGATAGTTGACCATTACCACCGGTTCTTTCATCAATCCTTATAATAGTATTGAAATCTCCACCAACAATAACCGGCTCAACTATATTCTCGATAATTCCTTTCAATTTTTCCCACAATCCGCTTCTTCGACTTACTGTCGGAGCAGCATAAACCACCACCAAATAGATAGTCTCTACTCCTTCTTCCACCTTCGCATAAACAAATTGATCCGATGATTCAATAACGGTAACTACTCCGATACCATTCCTCCACAATAGCCAAATGCCACCACTTTGACCCACTGCATCAACTCTAAAAAGAGTTTTCAAAACCCAAACCATGACAGATTTGCCTCGCACGATCTCCTCCTGCGTGTGTTTCGAAAATAGCAAGAATATTCGTAGGGAACTTCTTGATCATATATCGAATTGATCTTCTAAAGTTGGGTTTGTTCGCCCCCCGGCAGTTCCATAAGAGTATATTCATTATTATGTATAAATTTCGATCCAAACGAACCACCGGGGCAAACTGTTATGCCGCCACCAAACCCATCGCTTCATCCGATGATGGAGCTAAAGCAACCTCACCATCGCGCCTCTGTAATTCATTTAAACTGGATTGTGTCACTGTGAAATCCGTCACCGGAATCGGGTGAACAGTCGCCATCTCTGCAGCCACTCCCTTCTCTAACACAAAAATGCCACCAGGTCGACCTGCACCTTCACTCTCCATTCTGAGTCTCTTTCCCGAGCTCGAAAGCTCTATCTCTTGTCTCTGTGAACCGAAAATAAGACCTTTAGTGGGTTTAATTTGTTTCCCCTTGTTTCTAGGCCCATTAACTTTAGATTGTTTAAATGGCACGGCCCTTGTCTCTTTTCCTCCTCCCTTATTACTCCCTTTCCTACTTTGAAGTATTCCCTCCGAAACTCCCTCCTTCACACTCATAATCTGATTCCCATTATTATGATCAATCACAATATTCTCATTTTCCTTATTTGATCCCGGGGTTATAGCAACTTCCCTTAATTCCCGTGAGACCATATCCTCATCTAATCTTCCGAATACGTTAGTTAATGCAATCTCCTGATTTCTTGGGATTTCCCGTAAATTTTGTCCCGGTCCACTCCTCGACCCACCGGCGACGGAATTTACCGGCCTGGCTGGTGGTCCAGACCTCCGCTCCAACCTCCTCATGGCCGTAAACCCATCTTCCTCACCCTGGTTTCCCGTCTTTCGACCCTCCTTATTCACTACATGTTTCTCCGTCGCCTGCACCGGTTCTCCCTTCGAGCAATTATGCACCAAATGTCCATATAATCCGCAAAGCGAACAAATATTAGTGAGTCCTTCATATGTCACATAATACCTCTGTTGATTAATCATCATCGAACCTTTAAGAGGTTTCTTCAAATTAACTTCGATACACACTCTCGCAAAATGAGCCCTTTCCAAGTTCAAAGTCGTATCATCCACCCGTAATGGATTCCCCAAGCCCTTCGCAATACCCATCAATATGGATTTGTGGTAAAAATTAATCGGAATATTGGATAAACGGACCCAAACCGGAGTAGTGGTAATCTCATCCTTCGTTGGATCAAACTCCGGTGACCATTCTTTCACCATAAGATAACTTCCAAAAGCCCGCCATGGACCACTTGTTAACACCTTCAAGTACTCCTCCTCCTCTCCAAATCTAACCATAAAGAAGTAACGAGGAAGATCCATAACATACATCGTCCCTTTCGGTTTCCACATCTCACGGAGCCTTCTTGTAAATATTTCGATCGGAATATTCCTCCCAAGAACTTTAACAATCATGCATTGTTTCCACAATCCATTCATCATATCTAGCACCTCGGTTCCAATAGTAACCACCGGCTCTCCATCATCTCCATTTGGAAATTCGACACTCAACCGCGATAAAACAAACTTCTCATCTAATACCATCTCCGGCACCGGTCTTCCTCCCACTCTCGTTCCAGTAACTTTCTCCGCCCATGAACCAGGCCGCTGATCCGGAGGTTCCCCCGGCGGCCGCCCTTTCTCCGTAATATCCATCATCGTCGCATCTTGGTCTCCCAAAACCCTAGCATCACCAGAGCTCTCGGTCGCCATTGAAATTACTAACAATATAATTATTTATGTATATTATAATCTTATTGTATTTGTTTCATAATTTTTTCAGACGATCTTCATTGGAAAGTTGTTTCGGTATACATATGATTTATCGTGTTTTGTTCTTACTTATGTGATACTAAAATTTACTTTTAAATATGTCACCCATATTTAACTGATTTAACTCAAACACGTTTAATTGTATAAAATTTTTATGATGAATTACAGGAAAAATAACTGCGCTTTGGTGATAAAGATAATTAAAACAATTTTTTAAATATATTTTCACATAAATCATTATTTTTTCTAAAATCAAGATATTACAATCACCCACTAACATAGCACAATTTCTTTATTACAAACCAAGACTATTATCTCATACAGTGTGAGTCTACAACTCTCTACAATTATAGAGGTTCTGATACCATTTATAACATCCCAACCGCCACTATTCGTAAAAGTCACACTTGTTCTTGGTTCATAAACCTTCATTCCTCTTGTGGTGGTACGCTACTCCAAAAAAAAGTTAAAGGATTTGTCGAATAGCCCTAAGCAAATCACCAGGAAAAAAAAGTTGTTATGTTTTTTCCTTATTCACACGATATTAAAAATTACTTGCCAATAAATCATTCATCTTAATTGCTCAAACTAGATTTTTATTTGAATATGCGATTGTTTTGCATATGTGAATAATGCAAATATATGGACTGAATATGCAATCGTAAATATATGTTCTGGTTATACAATTGCAAATAATGGTTAAAATTATATTTTAAATGCAATTGTAAATATGTGGGTTAATTATAGGGTTTCATAATCGAATTTGCAATTGTTTTTCTTATTTATGCAATTGCATACTCAGGGGTGTAAAGCGGGCTAACCCGCTCTATTTAACGGGCCACACATCATGTTAAAATATTTTCATGTTTTGGCAGGCCAATCCGCGAAGAACGCGATCGTAAAAATATCAATTTAACCCGCCCCATTATTGATTAAAATTGCATGTACTTTTAAAGTTATTCACTTAAAAATATTTTTCAAATAATATATAAATAATCTATTTTATGTAACATCTTCTTAAAAAAATATGTTCTCAGATATAAATATTTAATTTTATTTGTGATAATTATAAAGATATTAGTAGATTTAAGATGAAAGCATTTCTTTTTTATTAAGTAAATATTTGGAAAGAAAATTGTTTAATTTCTCTCTTTTCACTTTTCTCATTTTATAGATTAGAAATAAATTAATATTAATTTATAATTTTATTTTTGATAATATTTGGGTTTTAATTTATATTTTTATAGAAAAAATTAAAAGAGGTTGAAAAATACACTGATTTGTATTGGTTTGTGTATATGTGCAACTTAAATTTGATTAATAGAAATAATTGATATATTAATTTTATTTAATTATATTTATTATATTAGGAGAAATTTTGAGAAATACCACTTTTCAACTGACACTTTTCAAAAATATCATTTTTTTGAAATTTTTATAAGCGTGCCACCAAAAATATATTGTATTCCCGAAATACCATTTGACCAAAGAGGAGATCCAGCGATCAAAGTCATTTCTCACTCTCCTCCGTCTTGACTTTCTCTGGCGACGAAACAATCTCAGTTTTCTTCTGCGTCATCATCGAAGAGGCACGTTTCTTCTTCTGCGTCACCAACAACAAAACAATCTCAGATTCCTCGACAAACGGATCTCAGCCACCCATTTTCCCCAGTGATGTTGTCTCATACCTCTGTATAGCTTCATCGGCTTCGGAGGTACACCGGAACTGTACGCGAAACAAGATCTGGCGACTCCGGTTTGATTGATGAGTAACAGCTTTGGGCTGAGAAGATTCGAGAAGGAGTTGTTGTTAATCTGGTGGTGCGTTTGAGGAAGAACATGGATCTGAGACTGGATCTGGTGGATTTGGGAAGAAGAAATGTTGTTTAGCCCGATTAATGACCCGATTTGTTGAAGGTCCGACCCGTATTGGGTCAAGAACGGTGAAAAGTCAACTTCAGAGAAAAACTGTTGTATCATTTTTTCCGATGATGGAAGTTTCCGACTCCTTAGAAGAGACGACGACGGAAAACACCGGAAAAAGCAGCTAGCAGAAGAACATCGTTGTTGCTGCTCACAATGATACCAGTCATAATCATCATCACCGTTACAAATCTCTCTCCAATTATGGCAGTAGAGGACATTGAATCTGGTAAAGTGTATAGCATGCGCTGCATTTTTTTCTTTACTCATGCGAAAACTGTGATTTTTGGAATTTTGATGAAATTAGGAAGGGATTTCTTTTGCTTAATGCCTACGGGAGGAGGAAAATCGATTTGTTATCAGATATCTGCATTAGCTAAACCTGAAATCGTGCTTGTTGTTTCTCCTATAATTGGTAGAAATATACGTTTTGATTTGATTTGGTTTTGGTCTCTAACGATATGCTCTGTTTCTTTCCTTGTGCTCTTGTGTTTACCTTCTCAGCTTTGTATTCTTCTCTTTAAGATTTTTTGTCAATGAATTTTGAAAGACCATTCTTTGTTTCTCTTTGCTAAAGGAAAATCAAGTGATGGCACTAAAGGAGAAAGGTATTGATGCTGAGTATCTCTCATCCACATAAGCTACACATGTCAGGAACATGGTGTGTTTCTATGTCTGTATGTATAAACATGTATATGCAACCTGATTCTAAGCTTTGTCTATTATATGACCTCTTTCACCAAAATGAATACCCTTTATTAGGATTCAAAGTTCATATGTGCTTTGCTATAACGTTGCCAGAATCTGATTTCTTCATTTTGTTTCACTTCAACTGCTTGTGTTAATTATTCCTAGAAATATTTTGGATGAGCGAGATCACTTCTTTGCGATATTTGTTTTATTGTTTTATCTCCTTTGATGTGATTCTTGATTTTGGTTTATAAAGGAATTAAGCTATGATGTGGAAAAAATATATTACAAAATAACAGTATTTAACTCAAACTATAAATCAACCACAAAAGTGAGTGAGAGAAAAAAGTTGAGAAATATTTTTTATAAAACCTTATAATTTTACAACTTATTAGGTTTTATCTTATAATTTCCCTATAAAGTCGTTTTAATTTTTTTTTAAGTTGCTTACTTTTATTGTGTAGCAGAGATTGGACTCAACCAATAATAAGGTGTTTGGATCAGGAAAGTCATCATTTTCTAGTATTCGTATTAAATAGTTGATACCTGATAAAATATTTTAAATACCTTATAAAACTTACAAAAGTTTATAAAACTTTATAAAAACCATATAATTTATATGCTATTAGTTCTTAAAATATTTTAAAAAGTTTTATAAGTTAATTTATAAAAATCTAATAAAAGCATTATAATTTATTATGCAAATAACTTATCAATAAGTTTTATAACTTTGTTTATAAAACCTTGTAAACGCATTTATAACTAACAATAATTTTTATAAGTTAGTTTATAAAACCCTATAAAAGCCTTATAATTTATAACTTATTAGGTTTTATCTTATAATTTGCATATGAAGTCGTTTTAATTTTTTTTTTAAGTTGTTTATTTTTGTTGTGTAGCGGAGATTGAACTCAACCAATAATGTGTTTGGATCAGGAAAGTCAACATTCTCTAGTATTCGTATTAAATAGTTGATACCTTATAAAATTTTTTAAATACCTTATAAAACTTACAAAAATTTATAAATGCTTGTGTTTAACGAAACAATGAAGTTAATTTTATAAATAAGCTTAACCTTTTAAACACCTTATAAAACTTATATAAATTTATAAATATTTATGTTTACTAAAAAACGAGGTTACTTTTATAAATCAGCTTATAAAACATTTTAAACACATTATAAAACTTACAATAACAGGACAAGTCAATGAGTTTTATAGATCTGTTTATAAAACTTTTTAAATATCTTATAAAACTTACATAAGTTTATAAATATTTGTGTTTACTAAAACAATGAAGTTACTTTTATAAATCAGCTTATAAAATATTTTAAACACATGATAAGACAGTTTTGCCTTTGGCTCTCTTTTAGTAATATCTCACTACACTAGACTACACACATACACTCATCATTCTACTTTTTTCTCTTACCACTCATAAAGATAAACTCCCCCATAACAAGTGAAATTATGCCGACACTTTTCTCTTTCTAAATACACTTAATAATATAAAAATTGAAGAAAGACATACATTCTCATATGGCACAACATAAAAGAGTCAAACGGACTTTTTTAAAGCATTTTCTTCTTCATCTAGATCTTGTTGCTGTTCTTTGCCTCACAAGCAACACCAGTCATTTCCGACCTTATTTTGCAAACAAGACAGTCACACAGATGTGTGAAACCTTATTTTGCAAACAACACAGTCACACAGACATGTAAAACATAAGTTTCTTCAATTCGTTTAAGAAAATCTTGAAATTAAATAGAGATAAGTTATATACATGTATGATTTGTTCTTGTTCATGGCACCATATGCATATAGAGTGAACTCAAACTCAAAACTCAAAATCAAACTCAAAAATTCATGTCTCCGTTTTCTCTGATGCGAATAAGATATTGTATATAGGAGAAATTGCAATGGAGTAGAGGCCGAGTAATTCATAAGCGTAGAAAAAGAATCTTTAGCTAAAGATCACACAATTGTCTCAACAGTAGTAAAACTAACAAATAAAAAACTAAAATCACAGAAATAGTCTGTGGGAGTCGAAACTCGCACAATCAAAAACTTGTAAAGAGATTTAGGGATTCGACAAATTTCTATGTAAAGAAACCAAGAAACGGAGATCCAAAGATGGAGATTTTTTTCAAGCTGTTTTGAAAGCTGTTTGTAAAGTAATAAGTGTTTTGTTAGGTCAATTTTCGGATCCCCTTTTCCAAGAGGTACATTGTCTATTTATCCACCAATAGGTCGGCTAGGTTTCTTCCTAAACAAGAAAGGAAAACTTCCTTATTCTTTGGAATTTCCCCTATGGTTTTCATGGGCTTCTTTCTTTGCCTCGTTGCCTCGGCCCACCAATGTCTTGTGGCTCGTTGCCTCGTTCTATCTAAGACGTTGGGCTTGTCGCTTTGTTGGATCATCGATGGGCTGGCTCGTCGCCCATTTCTCCTTGATGCCGAGCTGAGGGTTTTGGTTCGCCAACATGTTGGCTCGTTACCGTTCTGCTGGTTTGCCGACATGTTGGCTCGTCACCAAGTATTTGGCTTGTCTCCCACTCATTTCACTGCCTAGCCAAGATGTTGGCTCGTCACTTCTTCTTGCTGCCGAGCCAAGATGTTGGCTCGTCACTTCTTTTTCCTGCTGCCTAGTCAAGATTTTGGCTCGTCTCCTTCTTCTTCCTGCTGCCTAGCCAAGATGTTGGCTCGTCTGCTTCTTCTTCCTGCCTGCCGAGCCAAGTTTGGCTCGTCTGCTTCTTCTTCCTGCCTGCCGAGCCAAGTTTGGCTCGTCTCATTCTTCTTCCTGCCTGCCGAGCCAAGTTTGGCTCGTCTGCTTCTTCTTCCTGCCTGCCGAGCCAAGTTTGGCTCGTCTCCTTCTTCTTCCTGCTGCCTAGCCAAGATGTTGGCTCGTCACTTCTTCTTCCTGCCACCGAGCCAAGTTTGGCTCGTCTCCTTCTGCTTCATGCTGCCGAGCCAAGTTTGGTTCGTCTCCTTTTATCCCTGCTTCCGAGCCAACATGGGTGTTGGTTCGTCTCCTGCTTTTTCCATTGCCGAGCCAAGTTTTTGGCTCGTCGCTTACTTTCCTCCATACTTAGTATTTTTAGCAGTTGATCTCGATGGGGTGAAAACTGACCCCAACAGTTAGCCCTCCAGCTCGGCAGTATTACTGGTAATAGTGACAAGGTGAAAAGTCAAGATCGAGATCAACCGGGCATTATTGACACATGCCGAGCCGAACTGAGTGTTACCAAGGTATTTTATTTCCGAGCCAAAACTGGAGTATCTTATCACTGAGCCAAACCCCTTGACGTGTTGCTGATTCATCTTCGATTGCGTTGCCGAGCCACTTTGGCATGTGACATATTTATTCTCATATTGCCGAACCGACACCTTTGTCATGCTGCCGAGCCAACTTATCGTTCGTTTGACCGAGCCGTTTCGGCTTAGATTGTTATTTCACCGAGCCATCTTCTTCTGATATGCTGCCGAACCATTCCAATAAGTGATATATTTTTGGCTCGGCAGTAATGTTGGCTTGAAGCGTCTCTGTTCATGATTACAACTTTATTGGGAACCGTAAGCGTTTCGCATGTTCCCGAGGCTGCGTGGTGTCACGCGCTGTAATTCCATGCTTCTTTATATTCAGATCTTTGTCTCACTCCTCATAACTCACTTCTTTCCATTTCCGAAAAATCAGGTAGCTCTCTTCTCTCTCCTCTTTTCTCTCTTTTTTGTTTAAGTAGTTGGCTAGGGTTTCATCGATCCTCCTGTTCCGCCGCCGCCACTATTAAATTTTCCGATCCATCTTCAAACGTGGCTCGGCGTCTCCTTGCACTTTCCGATCCATCTTCGAACGCATCCGGCGAGTGCTTGAATTCTCCGATCCAACTTCATCCGGGTCGATTTCTCCTTGATCTTCTGTCTCCGAGCCGAGATACATCACATTTAAGTGTTTCCGGGCCAAAAAACCCCCTCCAATTCTTTCTAAGTATCAGTTTGACTCCGAGCCAAAATATCAATGTCGTATATCACCGAGCTGGAAGATTCTATTGGTTCGGCAACTTCTGCTTCATTGCTGGGTCGCAAGATGGTATTATCTCCGGAGGTTTCCAAGCCAGCTGAGCCTAGTTCTCCACAGGGTCGACTGCAGATTGTTGTCCCGTCTTTGGTTGACAAGGCTATTGATGCCGAGGCGGATGCCGAAGCAGCTCTGGTACAAAAGGCTCTCGAAGAGTTTAAAGCCGAGCCGACAGAATATGTTATTGACGAAGCGGAAAAAATGCGTTTGGAGAGATTGTTTGCGAGCCACCAGGCTAGCACGTCGACGAGGCGAAAACCTAAAAAAAAAGCTCCAAAGAGACGACCCGACCCACCTGGTTCGTCTTTATGCACTGTTGAATCTTTGGAGGCACTGAGGCATCGTTTTAATATCTCAGAGGATGTAGATCTGATTGTTCCAGCCTCAACAGACCGAGCCGAATCTCCTCCACCAGGGTATTTCACTCTCTATGAGAGTTTTTTCTACGGTTGTCTGCTCTGGTTTCCGATCCCCAGCTTGATCGTCCGCTTTCTGTACAAGCATGGGTTAGCACCGAGCCAAATTACGCCTCGTGGGATGCGTCACTTAGTTGGGATTTTAGTTCGGAGCTATGAGTGTGATGCGACTGTTCGCATCTCCCATCTTCGGCAGTTCCTCGAGTTTCGAAAGATTAAGAACTCTCGAGCTTACTACATCTCCAATAAGAAGCAAAGAAAAATAATCGAAGGCTTCCGAAGCAAGGACGGTGACTGGGGCCATCATTTCTTCTTTGTTCCCATTAATGATGCTACAGTAGAAGCCGACAGCATCCATTACGTCAAGTCGGAGTGGGGAGATATTGGTGGGCGAGCCGTAGACCCTTCAGGAGATTTACTAAGTTTTGCTTTGTAGCGAGCTGACCACTGTTTTCTTCTGTGTTTTTGCAGTTCGACAGATTTTACCACGCTTCCCGGAAGACACGCTTACGCTTCGGAACACACTTGCTGTAGAGAAGTGCCATTGGAAAAACATTTTTCCCTAAAAGAGTCGAAAAAGCCCGAGCCACTTTCGCCGGTGTTGAAGTATCTGATAGTTCGGAGTCTGAATCTTCATTGCCAAGTCCTCCAAGAAAAAGCATGGGAAAAAGACTGACGATCCGTGATAAGCAGGCTCTGAAGGAGAAAAAGCAGCAGGAGGAAGCTGCCCGAGCTGACGAAAGCAACAACCAACGAACAAAAGCCGAGCCAGTTGCCGAGGTGCCTGGCCGAGCCTGCCCTGAAGGGAGACAATCTTCCTTCCGAGCCGCCAGCCTCGAACGCCAAAGCAAATGTTCTCCGCTATTTTCCTGTTGCTAGGCCTTCTGGCTCGGCGTTCGTCCAGCACGAAGACGATGGGAAGAAACGAGCCGCCTCTGAGCCAGAAAGGAAAACCAAGGAAAACAGAAAAGAAAGGCAAAGCATATCGATCCAACTGCTGCCGAGCCAAGGCCGCGTCTCTAGGACAAGAAGGATCTGTGCCGATCTGTAACGATGCCGAGGCGTCAGCGACTCTATTCTCGCAGGTTCGCTGCTCGGGAGACAGACTACCGCCTGTCGATGTCCTCTCTCATGGCGATTTGTACGCGGATATGTCGCTTAGAGGCACCAAGGTATGTTCGATTCAATTTTCTTAGAAAAAAAACGAAGCCTTAACCTGTTTTTCTTATGGCCAGTTCGTTGCTTCCATAAACAAGATCGTCGCCGCCTTCGAGCAAGACGTGCGAAAGGACAGGCGGCAAATCGAGGATGCTAAAAGGATGCTCTCCTCCGAAGCAGAGTTGCCGAGCTGGAAGGCAAGCATGCTAACGAGCTGGCGACCGCTGCATCTCGGATCGAAGCTCTCGAGAAAGAGAAGGCGTTTCTCAAGGAAGAGTGGAAAAAAGCCGGTGATTTGGCTATGAGGATAGATCGCTCCAAGCAGAAAAAGGCTGCTGAAATTGAATCCTTGAAGAGGCAACTCACTGCCGTAAATGCCTTGCACGAGGCAAATGTGAAGAAAGCGCAGAAAGCGGCGAGGCGGGAGATGTCTGAGAGACTTCAAGAGCGGCTTGCTGAGATTGAGAAAAAGGTTGACGAGCTGAGAGAGGCGAAGGAGAAAGAGCTCGATCTGGCCCAGGTTGACAGTAATCTTCAGTTGCTCGAGATTCTGCAGAAAGAGGATGCGCCTGCCCTCGACTCCGAGGTGGCCAAACTGACGGGCTGGAGAGCTGATCTTGCCGAGGCGGCTGATGAGTTCGGAAAGATAGAGGCCGAGCTGAAGAAAAATCTAACGCTCTCTCCTGTTTCCTCAGACTCCGCGGGCACTCTTCTGGGAACCGAGCCAACGGAGAATGGGCGGCAACACCGGGGTTGTAGATTTTGCAGGTTCGAACATGGTACATCAGGGATTGCTTATCTCGCTGCGAGAAGCCTTCCGAGCCAGCTCCTCTTGGATGATCTTTCTCTCTTCTAACTTAAAAACTCCTTTCTTTTCTTGGTATATATTGTCTAAGAACAAGTGCCTGGACGGCTTTATCCACTCTTTTATATGGTACTTTTGCTAAGTCTTGTAATGTTCGCCATACGTTGGCATGAACTCTCTTATCCCTTGCTGGAATATCTATTTATGTTCTCGTTCGTCTTTTTGATGTGATATTGCGAGCCATCTTTGTTTAGTAAAGGAGATGGTTAGTCCCTATGGTGTCAGTTTTAGGGTTTGCGGTGTTCCGGCTTACATTCCCGTTCTTTTGACAGCGAAGCATGTGTAAAATCTCATACTAACTTTTTAGGTTTAGTATTATGTTTTTGAGATGTTTATGACCAGTGTACCAAGAGGTGTTTACTGGGTTTTAGAGTTTAATTTGAGTGTTTAAGACTTGCGAGTTTTCGACTTACGGGTCCCTCTCAAAGATAAACTTGTAAGAATATCGTCCGGGATATACCCTTCGGATATTAGATTAGGATATACCCAACCAAAATTTGTATAGCGCGCTTTCATACCCGTAAGAGGGTGTTAAGGACCTTTGATCCCGTATAGAGATAATGGTTGAAATCCATAAAGGATGTGGTTGGCCGTCCGTTGTGGCCAGCAACGGACGAGGTGATGAATATCCATGAAGGATGTAAAAATGTAACTCGTGTAGACTAAGTGACAAGTTTACTTAGAAAAAATTTAAACTGTTGTTTAAAGTGTGATGCGAGGTGTGGGAGTATACATGTATACGTACCACCCCCCCCCCTTTTTTGAGGAGGGGGACAACTGAACTCGTCCGAAGACGAGCTGCCTACGTACCCTTTTCAGGGATCAAGTCGTCCCGTAGTTCATGTGAAGTGATTTAGTGGTAATACCTCTTGAGGTGCATTGCGTTCCAAGACCTTGGTATCGGGATGTCAGACATGTTTGATAGCTCGTATACTCCTGGTCGAACTACATTGGTGATTTTGTAGGTCCTTCCCAGTTCGCTCCTAGTTTGCCAGCATTTGTTTCGGCTGTGTTCTGAAAAACTTTGCGGAGAACCAGATCACCTTCTTTGAACTTGCGACTTTTGACGTTGGTATTGTAATACTTAGCTGCTGCCTGTTGGTAATTTTGAATCCGAACCAGCGCTTGATCTCTGCGTTCGTTAACCAAGTCCAACTCGTCAAGTAACATGAGATGATTCAATCCTTCCTGGCCTGAAAGAAGTCTGCGGCGGACTCCAGGAAATTGAACCTCGGCTGGGATGACACATTCTGTACCGTAGACAAGAGCAAAAGGTGTTTCACCGGTGGCACGCCGCGGAGTGGTTCGGTGTGACCACAATACTCCTTCGAGTTCATCTGCCCAGCGTCCCTTCTTTGCATCAAGGCGTTTTTTCAGGCCATCCAGGATAGTCTTGTTTACTGCTTCAGCTTGCCCATTCCCTTGCGGATAGCGTGGCGTGGATTTGCTAAGCCGTATCTTCCATTTTTCGCAAAAAGCTTCAAACCTCGTAGAGATGAACTGTGAGCCGTTGTCTGTGACGATTTCGTATGGAACTCCATGTCGGCATAAAATATTCCTCCAGACGAAATTTTCCACTTGGGCGTCTTTTATGTTGGCGTAAGAATCCGCTTCTACCCATTTGGAAAAGTAATCTGTCAAAACCAGCAGGAACCTCTTTTGTTTGGATCTATGCAGAGGCCCGACTATGTCCATTGACCAGCGCATGAAAGGGTAGGGCGCTGAGATTGATGACAATAACTCCGTAGGTTGATGAATCATTGGGGCATGTCGTTGGCATTTTTCGCACCTGGAGGAGAACTTTTCACAGTCCTTCACCATAGTTGGCCAATAATAACCGTGACGCTTGATCTTGATTGCTAAAGCTCTTCCACCAGAGTGATTACCACACGAGCCACTATGGACTTCTTCCATGATGTTTCTTGCTTGGGTGCCTTCGACGCAAGCCATTAGTGGTCCTGAGAATTCCACTTGAAGACGTTTCCATCCAAAAGAACGTATCGGGCAGCTTGAGCTCTGAGTTTTCGGCAGCCCATTTGTCTGATGGTACCTCACCATCCATGATGTATACGCGAATTGCTCCCACCCATTCTTTGTCGCATCCGTAGTCCGTTTCTGTTTGTTGTGGATCTTCCTCCATGTCCACTACTTCACCTTCGGCCAGAGGCACCGTTTCAGGTTCTTCCTCTATCTCAATTACCTTGCCCTTTTCTGCAAGACTTGGGCCAGATATTCCTTCGGCTTGAACGGCTGTTTGGGAGCGAGTGATCGCGTTCACGGTGTCAGATAGGCTGATACTTGGGTTTTTGATGAATTCCACTGGGATTATTCTTTTCAAGTCCGGATCGGAGGTGGATGCGAGTGCTGCTAGCGCATCTGCCGAAGTATTCTCCCCGCGTGGTATCCGTGTTAATGCAAACTCTTCGAACTGCGCAGCCAGTCCTTTGACAATCTTTAGATAGGCTTCCATTCGGTCGTCTCTGGCTGTGTACTCGCCGCTAACTTGGTTGACCACCAGCTGTGAATCGCAGTAGGCTTGGATGTGCGAAACCTTGAGTCCAAGAGCAAGTCTCATTCCAGCTATCAAAGCTTCATATTCTGCTTCGTTATTGGATGCACGAAAACCCAGGCGGAATGACTGCTCAAGGATTTCGCCTGTTGGAGAGGTTAACCGTATTCCCACTCCGGATCCTTGTTTTGAAGATGATCCATCCGCGTGAAGCCTCCATATTGTGCTCGGAGCCGGCTCCTCCATTACTTCTTCTGGGAGTTCTATCAAAAAGTCGGCTAGGACTTGAGATTTAGCGCAGGTTCTGCTTCGATATTCGATGTCATATTCGCTCAGCTCTATAGCCCACTTTGCCAATCTCCCAGACTGGCTAGGGCTATGCAAGACGGATCGCAGTGGGAAGGTAGTCAAAACTACAATCGAGTGTGACTGGAAGTATGGTCTCAGTTTTCGAGCGGACATTACCACGGACAATGCCAGCTTCTCCATTTGTGGATACCGTGTTTCAGCGTCGGTGAGAGTTTGACTAACATAGAAAAGTGGCTTCTGCTCGCTGCGCTCTTCCCTGATGAGTACACCACTCACTGCTGTGGCCGAAACGGCCGTGTATAGAAACAGTGGCTCGCCTTCTACCGGTTTCGTAAGTACTGGAGGGCTGGCTAGGTACTCTTTCAGCTGTTGAAAAGCCTGCTCGCATTTTTCTGTCCATTCAAACTTCTTGTTCCCGCGTAGTGTATCGTAGAAAGGCAAACATTTATCAGTTGACCGAGAGATGAAACGATTCAGCGCGGCGACCCGTCCAATTAGCCTCTGGACTTCGCGTTTTGTCTTCGGCGACACCATCTGTATAAGCGCATCAATCTGCTTCGGATTGGCTTCAATTCCACGGTGGGTGACCAGATATCCAAGGAATTCTCCAGATGTGACCGCGAATCTGCACTTGGTTGGGTTCAGCTTCATGTTATGCAGATTTAGTTGCTTGAAACATTCTTCCAGGTGAGTTACGTGATCCTCCTCCTCTAAAGACTTCACCAGCATGTCGTCTATGTAAACTTCCATTGTCTTCCCCAGTTGGCCGGCGAACATTCGGTTTACTAATCGCTGGTAGGTGGCTCCAGCATTTTTTAGACCGAACGGCATGACTTTGTAGCAGTATATCCCGCGGTCTGTGATGAACGCTGTCTTCTCTCGATCGTCTGGGTTCATTAGGATTTGGTTGTATCCGGAGAAGGCGTCCATAAATGAAGGAGTTTGTTGCCTGCTGTCGCTTCCACCAATCGATCAATATGCGGCAGTGGAAAGCTGTCTTTGGGGCAGGCTTTATTCAAGTCGGTGAAATCCACGCAAACACGCCATTTCCCATTTTTCTTCTTAACCACCACAGGGTTAGCGAGCAAGTCTGGGTACTTTGCTTCGACTATTGATCCCACACGTAGTAATCGTTCCACCTCGTCGTTCACTGCTTGTGCTCTGTCCGGACCAAGTTTTCGCCTTTTCTGTTTGACGGGTTTAAAGGTTGGGTCCACGTGCAGCTCGTGGCATGTTACGTTGATGCTGATGCCGGGCATATCTTCAGCTTCCCATGCGAAGGTGTGGAGGTTCTTTTAAGGAAAGAAATCAGTTCTCCCTTATTGGATCTTTCAGCTCGGCCCCTATTTCGACACAGCGTTCTGGGTGATTGGCATCTATGTTCACCGAGACGACGGGGTCGCAAGTTGGTTTGCTTTCCCTCTCGCGATCCTCCGTGATCTGTAATTGCTATAAGAGTTTTGCCAACTCCTTCTCGGGCTCTCTTTCCGTCTTCATCTTCTTTCTCCTGGTGGTGGTTTCTGTGACGGGGTTCCTAAGTTTGTGTTCGGCTAGGAAACATATGCGGGATTCCTTCTGGTTTCCCCAAATTGTTTTGATTCCCCTGGGGTCGGAAATTTGATGCAGAGGTGATAGGTCGATGGTACGGCTCGCATCGAGTTTATCCAGGGTGTGCCCATGATCACATTGTAGATCGCAGGATGATCTGCAACCGAAAACTCCACTATCTTGGTTACCTGTTCAGCTCGGACGGGGAGTTTTATTGTTCCAAGGGTCATGGTCGTCTCTCCTGAGAATCCAGTTAAAGGCTTCGGCGCGGCTGTGATTTTGTCCAGGTCTATGTTCATCCTTCTGAGAGTCTCCCGGAAGATCACATCTACGGAGCTTCCTGTGTCTATCAGAACTCGGGCGACATCGCAATCATCAACGATCAATTCTATCACGAGGGGGTCGTTATGTGGTCTGTCGATGCCGGTGGTTTCCCTTTCTTCGAACGAGATAACATCGTTGGGAGTTTGGAGGGTGCTGACCAGTTTACACTCGCATCGGCTCGCGCTGGAAAAGCTTTGATTGAAGACACCGTGTCCGAACAGTATTGTGATCCACCCATTATCATATTTATTCTTCTTCGAGAACCTGACTGCATCGCTGTCATCTCGTCTTCCTCGCTTGGGTGTATCGTCATTTTGACTCGTCTGGTTCGGCTGATCTTTTTCGCTTCTTGCTCGAAGTCCTTTTAAGCTGACTGCGCTACGAGTTCTCCGGCTACCAGCTTTGCCGCGAAGCTTCATTCCCAAGGTTCGGCAGTTGGCAGTCGAGTGACCGTGCATGTGATGAAATTCGCAGTAGGCTTTTTCATCGTTACGAACTTTGACTTCGCGTCCAGGTGTTCCAGGGTGCTTTTGCCTCGGCCGTTCCCACCTGATAGTTGTGGGCTCCTCCAAAGTTAGGTTTCTCATGGTGTACATACCCGTTTCCTTGAGTATTCTTCTTTTGAGGAGGTTGGCTCGGGATTTGGAAAGAGACGGTTCGTCGCTTTGGCGGCTCCATACTTCTGAGACAAAATCTTCATCTCTTCTTCATTGACTATGAAATCTGAGGCTCGGTGCAGTGCATCCTGAATTGATAGTGGCGTGTTTAGAGCAATCTCTTTTCGGAATTCGGATTCGTACCACAGAGCCCTTTTTAACGCGAGCACAGCGGCCTTGTCGCTTACGCCTTCCACTTTTGACATTACTGCTTTGAATCTCCCTATAAAGCTTCGCAATGTCTCTGTAGGCCTTGAGTTAACGTCCATAGGTCGGCATCTGAGGCCCCTCGATCCATAAACATGGAGTAATGCTTCAAGAAGGCGGCAGATAGCTGCTGGAAATCATCAATGGAGTTCCGCTCTAATCTTGAAAACCATTGGAGGGCTGCACCCTTTAGATGTTCCACAAATACCAAGCAGAAACCAGCATCTCTCTCTTTTTCTCTAGAAACTGGCTCGACCCATTGCTATGATAAACGCCGTTATGTGTTCCTTTGGGTCGGTTGTCCCTTCGTAGATTGGGACTTTGATCTTTCCTGGGTCGGAGATCCTTGCCTTGGTAATTCGGGCTGTAAATGGTGTATTGTGTGCTTCTTCCAATACGCGGTCAATCTCTGGGACTTTACTGGTTGCTTTGTGCACCTGAGACCGGACGGCTTTCATCTCAGCAGTGGCTCGAATCAATGAGGCTCGGATTTCATCCAACTCTTCCCTCTGGGCTCGGCTCGTCCTTCTTGGTTCATCAGCAAACTGCGCTCGTTGGACCCAGAGGAAATTTTCCTCTTCCTCTGCCGAATTCCTGGCTCGGTTTAGGTTAATATCGCCTTCGCTGGCTCGGGGTTCTGTTATTTCTGGTGCGAACCCCTCGTCAGCAAGATTTTCCGCGTTGTGGTTTCCTTCTTCGTCAAGAATAATTGCTGCAGCCGATCCAGCATCGGTGCGTAGGCCATATCCATCCTGGTTTCTCTTGCGCCTTGGGTCAACCGGGGTAGCTCGGTGATATTTGATCTTGTACCGCGGGTTCCTGCTCGTTCGTTGGATGTGGCGGTGGTAACCCTCCCAAAGTCCTTGGTGCGTCGCGTGGTGTTGAAAAATCCAGGGCCGTCGGGTTTAGGCCGAGCCGCCTGGTTATTCCGCTAACAGGTGGGTTCATAGTTGAGCCGACTCCTCCAGATCGTAAGTTTCTTGGCTCGGCTATCGGTTACTAGTGACTCAATTCTCTCTGTTAGCGAGCTGTTCAGCTTGTCTTGCTCCTCGGCCTTCTTCAGCAACGCGGTCATCATGTTCTTCAATTCTGTTAATGTTTCTGAGGTGCCTTTCCGTGTTCGCTGGAGGCAGATTGGTTCCTGTCCTAGGAGGATCGACGCCGGTGTTGCTCGCATCGTCACCGCTTCGGTCTCCGTCGGTAGTCATCGCTTCAGATCTCGTAAGTGGTTCTAGGTGTCAGAAAGTTTGAGAATCCCCACAGACGGCGCCAAATTGTGGGAGTCGAAACTCGCACAACCAAAACTTGTAAAGAGATTTAGGGATTCGACAAACTTCTATGTAAAGAAACCAAGAAACTGAGATCCAAAGATGGAGATTTTATTCAAGCTGTTTCGAAAGCTGTTTGTAAAGTAATAAGCTTTAGCTAGGTCAATTTTCGGATCCCCTTTTCAAAGAGGTACATTGTCTATTTATACACAAATAGGTCGGCTAGGTTTCTTCCTAAACGAGAAAGGAAAACTTCCTTATTCTTCGGAATTTCCTCTAGGTTTTCATGGGCTTCTTTCTTTGCCTCATCGCCTCGGCCCACCAATGTCTTGTGGCTCATTGCCTTTCTATCTAAGACGTTGGGCTTGTTGCTTTGTTGGATCATCGATGGGCTGGCTCGTCGCCCATTTCTCCTTGATGCCGAGCTGAGGGTTTTGGTTCGCCAACATGTTGGCTCGTCACCGTTCTGCTGGTTTGCCAACATGTTGGCTCGTCACCAAGTATTTGGCTTGTCTCCTACTCATTCCACTGCCTAGCCAAGATGTTGGCTCGTCACACTTCTTCCTGCTGCCTAGCCAAGTTGGCTCGTCACCTTCTGCTGCCGCCTAGCCAAGTTTGGCTCGTCTCCTTCTTCTTCCTGCTGCCTAGCCAAGATGTTGGCTCGTCATTTCTTCCTGCTGCCGAGCCAAGTTTGGCTCGTCGCACACTTCTTCCTGCTGCCGAGCCAATTGGCTCGTCACTTCTTCTTCCTGCGCCGAGCCAAGTTGGCTAGTCGCACACTTCTTCCTGCTGCCGAGCCAAGTTTGGCTCGTCACTTCTTCTTCTGCCGCGCCAAGTTGGCTCGTCGCACACTTCTTCTGCTGCCGAGCCAAGTTTGGCTCGTCTCCTTCCTTTCCTGCTGCCTAGCCAAGATGTTGGCTCGTCGCTTACTTTCCTCCATACTTAGTATTTTTAGCAGTTGATCTCGATGGGGCGAAAACTGACCCCAACAGTCGTGACACCCGATCCATTTGACTTATCGTGGGTTGGGGTACACGATCCAATCTCCTTCACCGTGGGTCATGACACCCAATCCGTTTGTCTCATCATTGATCGGGTGCACGACCCAATTTACTTCACCCTGGGTCGTGACACCCGATCCATTTGACTTGTCGTGGGTCGTAACACCTGATCCGTTTTCTCGTCCTGGATCGGGGTGCAGGACCCAATTTCCTTCACCATGGGTCGTGACAACCGATCCATTTGACTTGTCGTGGATCGGGGTACACGACCCAATCTCCTTTACTGTGGATCGTGACACCCGATCCGTTTGTCTCGTCATGGATCGGGGTGCACGACCCAATTTCCTTCACCATGGGTCATGACAGCCGATCCATTTGACTTGTCGTGACGACCCAATCTCCTTCACCGTGGGTCGTGACACCCGATCCATTGGACTTGTCGTGGATCAGGGTACAGGATCCAATCTTCTTCACCATGGGTCGTGACACCCGATCCATTCGCTGTTAACTTCAAATGGGTGGATACTGACCTCAACAACGACCTAGCTTTTTCACCATGGGTGGTGACACCCGATCCATTTGTTGTGCCATGGATCGGGGTACACGACCCGGCTTCTTCACCATGGGTCGTGACACCCGATCCATTTGTTGTGCCATGGATCGGGGTACACGACCCGGCTTCTTCACCATGGGTCGTGACACCCGATCCATTTGCTGTGCCATGGATCAGGGTACACGACCCGGCTTCTTCACCATGGGTCGTGATACCCGATCCATTTGATGGGCCATGGATCGGGGTACACGACCCGGCTTCTTCACCATGGGTCGTGACACCCGATCTGTTTGTTGTTAACTTCAAGGGGGTGAATATTGACCCCAACAGTTAGCCCCCAGCTCGTCAGTTTTAGTATTGAAAGTGTCGAGTTAAAAAGCAGTCTGAAGTTAACATGCTCCGAACCAAATTTCTTTGTGATCCCGAGCTGTTTTTCATTATCACCCCGAACCACTTCTCTTCATGACATTGAATTGCTTCTCACTGTTACTTTGAACCATTTTCAGCTGTTTCCCTGACCTGCTGTTAAGAGTTTGAATTCAGCTCGGGGAACTTTGGGGGGCTATCACCATTATCGGGGAGTCTAAACGTTTCTGCCAATTCCCGAGGTATATTACCTCACTTTTTGCGTATATAACTCATGATGCTTCCCATTTTCTTTCACTACTTTATTTCTTTGGAAATTTCTTCAAGCAGGTAACCCCTCTCTTCTTTCTCTGTCTAATTTTTTTGCTTAAGTTAATTTTTTGTTCCTCCATTATTTCTTCCTTGCTGCCGAGCCGTTTAAGTTTCCCGAGCTATCTTCAATCAACTCCGCCGCTATCTTGAGTTTTCCGGTAGTTCGCGTGAAGATTTGGATCTAATCTCAAATTTTTGAAGATCTCGTCCTGTTCTTCGATTCTTAGAAAACTTCAATCCATTTTGATAAGTTGTTGATAAACCCGATCTGTTTTCTAAAACCTAGATCCTTTCTTCTGAGCTTCTGGGGATCTCGATCTGTTTGTCTGCTTTCCAAAAGACCGATCCGTTTTTAACAAAGGATGTCTCAGCTATCTGGGTTTGCATCACCCGATCCATATGCCAAATTGTTTGTCAGTCCAGATCAATCTTCACTCCCCGAACCTTCATTTTCCCCCGATCCAACCTTCGCTCAAAGTTGCAGCCGAGCTGATTCATCTGGTGCGAACATCCTAGAGGATTTGGATGATTCAAATGGTTCGGGGGAGGACCTTTTCTCCTTGGTAGGAAAATGGTGCTCTCCGAATCCTCGAGAGCCGACAGCAATGTCGGAGCTCTTGTGGAATATGAAGTCCCCAACCTTCATGATTCTCCGTTTGAGAACGGCGAACCCTTTTGCGGACACAGTAGATCACGAGCCGACAAAAATTGAACCAGAGGATTGGTTCTACGATCCAGTCATAGCAAGAAAAGAGTTAGAGCGTTTGATTGGACCTATCCAACGAGTCCCAAGGAAGAAGAAAGCAAAAAGGAGACCCGATCCACTGGGTTCAACCCCTTTCCACTCGAGATTCAATGTCAGCACTTAGGCAGAGATTCAACATCTTGGAAGAAATCAAATTTGTTCTTCCATCACCGACTGACCGAGCCAAAAACCTCCCCCGATCACTTCACTCTTTACGAGAGCTTTTCTATCGCTGCTTGTTGTGGTTCCCGATCCCAGAAGTGATTTTGCGGTTTCTATGGAAACATAATCTGGCAATTGCCCAGATCAATACTAGGGGATCAGACATCTGGTCGGCATTCTTGTAAGAAGTTACGAATGTGACGTTGAGGTTGGATCGAACATTTGAGGAGTCTCCTCGAATTCAGGCGTCGCAACAAGAGAGAGCTGAAATACTATATATCGGGTAAAGCCAAGAAGAAGATCATAAAAGGATTCCCGAGCAAGGATGACAACTGGGAGAATTTCTTCTTCTTTGTTCTCATCACCGAGGCGTCAGTGGGATCAAGATGCCTTAGCATAGTCAAATCGAGTTGGGGAGAACTTGGTAGTTGACCCGTGGCTTGCTCTTGGGCTACGGCTTGGTGTTCCTTTATATATATATTTTTTTTTTTTTGCCTAAGTTTATTTATATTCTTTCCTTCTTTTGTAGTACGCCACTTTTAGATTTCGCTGCCACCCGATCTGTCTGCGAGTCACGAAGTTCTTTCAGCCCGAAAGTGCAATTGGACAACGGATTTCAATCTCCAGCGAGTGGAAAGATCCCGAGCCTTGTTTGAAGGTCAATCCATTGGTCCGTCATCTTCTTCTGATTCAGACGATAATATGGGAAGATCTACGCTCAGAGACAGAGCGGCAGCCAAAGCGAAGGCAAAGGCCGAAGCCAAAGAAAGGGCAAAGCAAGCCGAAGCGTTGGGTCAGCTTCGCCCACCAAACCCCAAATCTTTGCCACTCTTGTACCCAAAGCGACCTCTTCTAGTAAGCCCCCGAACCAATTTTCGACTTAACCCCCGAAGGGTTGTATTAGGGCTTCCCGTGGAGTCGCAGCTGGTGTTGCACAAAGGCAAAGGGAAAACAAAAGAAAAGAAAAAGCTGATCCAAAACCGTCAGGTTGATGACAGAGGTGAAGGGCTGGCTGAGGTGGCGAAGCGGCGACGTCGTGCTGAAGCTCCTCGACTTTTCCCGAGGCGATTCAATTGTCTACTGTGCCCCTTAATGCTGAAGGGGCTTATAACGATGGTGCAGCGTCCGCAGCCATCTTCTCTAAGATCACATGTCCAGGAGATCAGCTTCCTCCTCCTGACACCTTGCTTAGGGAGAAAGATTACAACGAGGTGTCCCTTCGAGGCCAAGGTGCGTTTTCTATCTGTTTTTTATTGCCCGAGCCATTTTTTGTTTGCTGTTACGTTTGCTAAACATATTTTTGCGCAGTTTATATCTCATCTTAATAGGATGGTCCTCGGGTATGAATCCAATGCTCGTAAAGACAGGGAGCAAGTTGAGGATGCCCGGAAAAGAGCCATCGAGCTAGACGGGTCATGCTTCTGAGCGGGAGAGAAACCTTAAGAAAATCAAGGCCTTCAAAGCCGAGCAGAGGGGAACAAGAAACACATCAAGGAAGCTGACGAACAGATCCTGAGATTGGAATCTGGCAGGGCAAAGCGGGATGCTCACATCGCCAGCTTAACGAGGCAGCTTGAGGCGGCGAACGAGCTTCATGAGAGCAAAGTCGAGCAAGCTGTGCTCGAGGCCAAGCGGGAGATGACGACAATGTTTGAGGACAAAAATCTCTCGAGCCATCAAGCTTCTTGGCATGATTGTTGGTGAGCCGAAGGAAAATATGCTCGATCTTGCTCAGATCGAAGGCAACCTTCAGTTTATAGAGTTTCTCTAGGGTGATGAACCACCGTCACTTGACTTTGAGGGGAAGAATCTAGCTAAGCAGAAGGCGGACCTAGACGGAGCCCACAAGGTGTTTTGCTAAGCTCGCGGCCGAGGCAAGTGAAATTTTGAAGTGTCTCCCGTTCGGTCTGACATTTTGAAGGAGCTCAATATAGATGAACCCATGGAGACGGCTGCAGCAAGCATTGGCATCCAGGACTTTTCTGGCTCGAACAAGGGAACGCCAGGTTTAGCTGATTTTAGTTCAAAAGAGGTCGCTGAGAACCAACTCCTGAACCATCTTTTGAGAAAGGCAACAAGGCCGCTATGGAGGAAAACGTCATAGAGTTTGTTGAGATGGTTTCCGAAGAAGACGAAGCTCAGAAAGTGATGTAGCTGAGCAACCGGTGGAGCCAGAGTAGAGGTGGTCACGACCCCCGAGATAACGAGGATTACGACCCTCTTCTTCTTTGTTTAGTCTAAAACTCCCTCTTTTTTTGTTTAACGCCTGGACGGCTTTATCAAATTAGTTTTATGAACTTATTCTCTTTTGTATCACTCGTTATAAGAGAGCACCTTGTTTTTGATAAACATGTTTCCAAGGAGATATTAAGTATGCTTCT